>VXAU01002126.1:136192-155052 GCA_013399695.1 Formicarius rufipectus | reverse complement strand
GGGGGGCAGCGGCTTCCCGGGCGGCCGCCGCATCCTCCCGGGAGCGGTGGAGGGAGGGAGGGATGAGAGGGATGGGGAGGGGGGCGGGTCGCGGCGGCCGCAGGAGCGGGGCCCGGTGCCGGAGCAGCCCCCGGAGCCGCTCCCGCCCCGCTGTCGTGCGTGACTCACCCCGGAGCGAGGGTGGGCAGCGCCGCACGGGCTTTTCCCACGCCAGAACCTGTCGCTGCCGAAGGGAAAAAAAAAAGGGGGTTGGGGAAAAATTAGTAAGTTTAATTTCGATAAGTTCGAGTCGTGCAGTTGCTTAGCAGCTCCCGGCATGAGATGGAGCGGCCGTGGGTGCTGGAGCTGCGCCCCGGCCCGAAGGGAGTGGGCCTGAGTTGGCCTGGGTGAGGCGGCTCGCCCGTGCAGGAAGCTGCAGGTCTCGGTGCTCGGAGAAGGATGGGTCACGCCTCCGTGCTCAGTTAATCTCTCCTCTGGAAGGAATCGTTGTGCTTTCCTGTAGGGAAAAACGTATTTCATGACCACCCCCTGTGCCGGGTTCTTCATGTATCCTTCCCGGCTTCATTTTCCTAACATGATCTTAAAGTGTACGGCCCCTCAGTCCACTTCCAGTAAGGAATACTAGTTAGGATTTTATTTGCTTTGCCTCTTACACAAGGTATTTCTGAGAGGTTTTACGTATTTCAGAGAAAATGTTAGCTATTACCTTCGAGCAGAGAGCACACACCTTTCTGGGCGTTCCTATGCTGGGTTCAGCTGCAATGACAGAGGGAGTTGGAGAGTTTTAGGTGCATATTTGATCGCTCAGACATCTGGACCCAGGTTTCTGGCAGGAGTGACCCTGCCTGACTGATCCCAGTTCAAGGATATGTTTTGTCTAAGAGCTTTGTTCAATGGGAGACCTGTACTCCAGAAGTAGTAAGGGCTACCAAGTGCACAGTTGATTTTAAGTAAGGTATGTTTCCAGCAAAACAAACCAAAACCAAGTGATTGAAATATGCAGAAATCAGTGTTCATCCAAAGCCGTTTCACGGTTTGATGTGCACTTGAATGTTTTCTGCAAATCTTCACTGACATAAATAAAGCATTCCGACTAAATTATTGCAAGTTTCTGTCTCTCCAAAAGGTTCCTTTTATTTTGCAGATTTGTACATTGGAAAATCATTTCAGATTAGTAATGGTAACAATGTAATTACACTTTTAACCACAGAAATACCCTGTTTATGGAAAAAAAACATCAAAATGGGGAAGTCATTTGTGTGTACACTTGTTACACTTTGAGAGAAGTATACCAGGTGAAAGACAAAGGGAATTTTTCCTGAGCATAGTCCTGCTTTTCAGGGCAGGAAACAGGATAGGAGAAATTAAACCTCATCTTCATATACAGCTGTGCCTTAGTCATTGTGAGTCCAGGCTCTGTTCTCATTCCTAGTGTTCTGATTTAGGTACACTTATTCCTGTTAAGTGATCCATGCATACAGACACATTTCTCCTTGGCGTGTTTGGATGGCAGTGTCCTGAGCACGTTGGCCCATATGGTGGTAGTTTCTGCCGTTACTCATGTCAGTGAAGTGATGCAGGTGGACAGGTTCTCTGTAGGGGAGCATCATCACTGGAGGTGACCCCATTTGTTCCTGCAAATGCCAAGAACTCAGTCCAAAATTGCGTAGGTCTTGCATATAGAGAGAGGGGAAGCATGCCCGAATGTCTTGACTATTGTGTGATGTGTATTTTTGCAAATCTGGAGATGTCCCAAGCACAACCCTATGTATTCATGTAGAAATTTGTTATTTAGGAACAGTTGTTTTCTTCAGATTCAGTCAGTACTGCTTGATAAGAGAAGCTAGATAGCTGTAATGGTGAGCCCAGAAGTCTCAGGATTGACTACTGCATTTTAATGTGGGTCTCTCTTCAGTCCAAATGCGGCATAAGTGGCTGCTTAGTGCACTGTACTTTTTCATTTTTTTTTTTCAGTTATGAAAGCAGTCAATTCCAAAACTCTATAAGATTCTCTCATAGATTACTCCATTGACAATGATATCGAAACTCAAGTTACTAGAGATAATGACACAATATGTGGTTTTGTGGTTAAAGGAAATGGTTAAGACTTGTTTTTAATAAGGGGAAGTGAGAGGTTGAAGTATTCATAGCTGCCTTACAGATTGCTCTAGATCCTGTCTAGAGAGTAGAGATTTTCAAAGATTAAGAATTTTTTTGACTGTTAGAAACAAAGCAGGAAAATTTTACTTCCCAAGGAATCACACAAGTTGCTAAAAGCAGTTCGAAACTTACATACTTTATACTTCATCTCCTGATTCAAATTTCTGTTTTGATGTTGTTGTGCTTATAGCTGTTAATTGTTCATAGTTTCCTGTTTACTGACCTTCAGTGCTGCTGTTGTCTTTTGAAATAGTTAAAAGTTTGTTATTTTTAAGACAGAGTATCTGAGTATATATTTTTTTACCTGAGAGTGACATGAAAAATATGAAAAGTAGAGTTATTAAAGTAATAGTGGATGATGAGTCAAAACTCACATTAAATCTGTACAGAGGTTGATTTTTTTTGTTGCTGCTGTTGTTATTTTGAAGCATGACCCTGTGCTTGCTGTTTTCAGCTGTCTCTTGCATTGTGACCAGTATTAGTCCTGAACTTGGAATTCTTACCGTTGTGATTTCTCTCCTGGTTTTTACTTCTGCTTTTCAAGAATTTCTCCTCGATTATCTAGGCTAGCAACTGTATTATGGTTTACCCTGAAGTTCTTTTGTCATTTCTTCCCTAAAACTACACCTCAAAGGCAGCAGGGGCTTTTCATCCCTTGTCATCCCTGTCTCAGCTTGGATTTCATGGTTACCTTTTAGAGCAGATCAAGACCTGTGTTAGTGAGCTCTGTGTAGTGTGCGAGTACTGGCAACTAAGTGTATTGTTGGAGAGTGGTGATGGCAGAGAAATAATTGTGGTTTTTCCAGACCTGTCTTATGTTTGTTCATAAAGCATTTGGATACTAGGATGTGTTTACAATAAGAGATTTCATCTTGAAATACCTGAAGTATAGATTTGGCTGGAGAAAATCAAGGGTGTGATTTTTGAAGACTGTCTCAGCAGCAAGATATGTTACGGATGAAAGTTAAAGTTCTGAATTATTTAGAGTATATGTTAATCAAACTTGATGAATCTCTTATTTAGCATGAATTGCTTTGCTACCACTGTTCTGTTGTTCTTTACAGTATACGTTTGATGTTTGTTTTCAAGCTTTATTGTTTTTAAATGTCACTAAAAAAAGAAATTCTCCTGACTTTCCCAATTCTGATGATTACATAGTATCTGAAAATTGAGAATCTTAAATTAATTCTTAGATGTGAACTGCATAATCAAACTGAAGTCATAGAGAAGGAACTTAATAAGTATTTGCAGTTTTTACCTGACTTCAATTTACCATTCCAAACTAAAAACGTCGTCCCACTCCTGTGTGAGCAGTACATAACTTGGTGTGAAGCCAGATTTAAAAAAATTTGTGGGTGATTACTTACTAGTTAGCTTTGTAAAGATGTAATAGTGAGAATATTGAATTTTTGCCCATAATGAGGATATTACTACTTAAACTTGGAAGTTAGAAAATCCAGTTGATTGTTTGGTTAATAGAACCAGTTGATAAGGTGTACTGTTTTATTCAGGGATTAGCGTGGTTCTTCAGGAAAAAGTAGAAGATATTTTAGGTGACTGGAAGACCATGGAGAAGTTTCCAATCTGCAGAGCTCTGAAGTTTGGAAGGGTGTAGCACTTCATCACCCTTTTGACACTGAGCTCTGTGCTGGAGTACAGAGCTTTCAGATGAGAGGAAATGGTCACCAATAATCTAATCTAGGTTTGAATAGTAAGATTGGTATTTGAGTGGAGAGGTGATGTCTTCAAATCACTGGGAGGGAAGTGTCTTGAGGTGGGGCAGTATTGGGTCAATAGATGTCAGCAGTTCTAAAAATGTTAAGATGGCAGTATATGTTTGTATCTGTGATCTTGGAGGAATGGCTTGGAATACTGTCCCACTGATAAGCATAGGAAGAAACCTCAAATAAACTCACAGTACTGGCAATTTAAAAAAGTAATTCCTTTTTTCAGTAAACAAACACAACCTAGGGATAGCATACCACATTACAAATTTTTCTTTCAGAAAAGCAACTGAATTTGTAAAGAAATGATAAGACTTTCTAATATCCCATGATATCTTCTAAAATATCCAGAGAGACCGCCAGCTGGATTTATTGTTTTGCATCAAGAGTAAATGCCAAAAATTATCTTGCCTTGTTTTTTGGCTTGCAAGTACAAGTTATCTGCTTCCACCCCTGTCCATTTGTCTTGCCGTGTACTGACACAAAAACAAATCCAGTTTTAGTTGCAGGGGATTTTTAAGGTTGTATGCAGAGGAGATACACCTAAAAAGTTGTGACAGTTCTCATTTTGGATTCAGAATAGACAAGGCATTCCCATTGCATTACTTTCTTTTCTTAAAATGTTAGTTTATAATTTATATTTATGAAAAGTTTTATGGTAGTGAAACTTCTCGTAATTTTTTGTCCTTTGCATTTTACTTACCTTATTTGTTTAACAGAACCAAGTGCTTAAACAGTGCTTAAGTAGCTGCTATAAACCCAAGAGGACAATATGAGTTTCTGTACAGACAATGTCAAACCCAGAATATTTCTTTCATTGCCGAGGCAACAGGTCATTCTCGTATGGACATCTTAGAAGACGTTTTGCATATTGGCCATAGCAAGACTGCTGACATGACTTCATTTGATTGTTCTCACAAACAATCTAAGGAAGTACAAATCTGGCTGAGGTTGTAATGGTGAAAGCAGATGGATAACCATATTAGGGAACAGTTGTGAAGATCTCATTGTCAGGCCATGGATCAATAGGGTCTTACCTCTGGTTCCAGTCACTCTGGCACTAGCAACCTAGATGGCTACAGTGTGCTTTATAAATTTATAGGTAGGAAACTGGGAGAAGCTACAGAACCTAACTGAAATTCAGTTTGAGCTTAACAAATTGTGGGTATGGTCTAATACATTTGGAGGTGGCTGAGCAAGTATGATTGTAAGCCATTATGTGCTTAGTGAAATTTAAAATGAGAAGTAATGAGACAGCAAGTCTGCAGAAAATAGCTAGGAGAGGTAGGAACGTGCCAGAGCAAATGTGAGCCAATGAACCAACTTAGTTTTGCTGGAAAAAATGAGGGATGACATGAGGTTTTACAAATACGTGAGCAAGATAATATGAAGAAAAAGTAAGTAATCTTTTTGTTCAACATGGCATACACTGAGATTCATCCAAAACATATCTGATTGAACTCACTTTTCAAGAAAAGTGTGGGCAAAATGGAGAAAGTACTGAACAGAATAATGAGAAGAATGGGTGGTGCAGAAAATTTCACCATTAAGAAATGGTTTTGTTTTTTTTTTAAAGTAAGTTAGTAAGTGATAAAGTCTTTAAGTATTTAGGATTGCCATAGAGAGAGGAGGAATAGTTTATGCAATTCAGTATGACCAGAGATCAAGAAGTGATGAATTACATTAAATAAAATATTGGAAAATACTGAGAATGTTTTTGAATGTAGTCTGTTGGAGACTTGTAAGTGAAGATTTGGCAGACATTTCCCAGGAGCAACAGAGATACAGTTCATCCTGCTTTGGAACAGGAGACAAGGTAGGTGGTTTCTTGAGGTTCTTTCTAGCCTTCTGATTTCACATGAGTTGAACACATACCAAATAATGAATGATAGTGGGGAAGATGTCTTACTTAGCTTTAGGAAACATTGGACTGACTTTTAACACCTTTAATTGTAATTCTAAATTAATATGAAAGTACATTATCTTTCAAACTTTTGAGCCTCGGTGAATGAAAAGTGCAATAGCTGGTAAATTTCTAATAATTTTAAGATGTATTCTGAATATATCCAAGACCTTTGCAGACTGTCCAAAAATTATATGCTTTCTTCTGCTTTCAGATTGTAGTAGAAACTATGAGTATAATTTGTATCAAGATACAGGTTTACCTTTTGTACAAGTATCATTTATGTAACTGCAAGGATCCGTAATGCTTACCCAAGAAATGCTGGTGCAGGACAGTTAAATTTTAGCCATCAAAAGTTTTAAACTACACTCTAATTTCGTCCATGTGTGACCAACTAATTCTTGCATCTTCTTGCGTAGAGTTTAAGATGGACAAGGTTTCATTCACAAAGCTTATCAGGGACCAGCCTGTTAATACTATATGTAGGCTTCTACAAAGCCTGAAATATAGCCAAGCAGTTGTGGTAAACTTGATCAGAGGTATTAAAGCAAATCTATTGTGATGCACTATTCAAAGCAACTCTTTAGTGATTATTCTCATTTCTCTCCTTCTCAGTAGTTTTGCTTTTTTATATCTAGAGATTGTCAGTTGATAATCTCAGCTTTAAATGCATGGCAGAAACAAAAACTATGTAATAGGTATATATTCATTTAATGAGTTAACGATGAAAACATCTCTTTTGGTGTTTCTTTGTCATTTATTACTTAGTATAATTTAGAAGATGCACAGCTGCAAAGCAGGCATGCAAACTTAGATACATTGTAGGGTGAAGTCTTCAATGCCAGCAGCTCTTCCAAAGGAAGAACAGTTTTACTGTCCCTGCCTTTCAGGCATGTCAGAAGAATATGTAGTAGTAAACTGTAAATGGGACACAGAGGAGATTTTCCCATTTTTTAGTCCAAGTAATCTTAAGAGTATTTCCATTTACTAATGCAAGTTACAGACTTGGGGGATGGCTTAGGTTTTGCTCTCATTGAAATTTGATCAATTTCCTGCTTAAATTCACATAGTTTTTTGGTGCAGATTCATTTATAAATGGAACTTGAAGGGGAGGTGATTTGTTGATTATGATTATTTCGGTATATGTTTTCCCAGTCCAGTGGAACTGTGCCGAGCAGTGTTTCATCTCAAATATGCAGTAACAGTAAATCAAGATCTCTTGAAGAAATAAACCCATGTTAAATTTCTACAAAGTATGATTTATAATAATCTGCTGATGTAGGAGGTTTGGGGGATGAAAATAGGAAATAATTGATTCAAATGGCTCTGTTTCTCTTTTGTTGGGAGATAACATCTAGTATCTAATGTTAATAATACAGTAAAATACTTAGGCTTTTTTACTATCCTATGCCATGTAACTTAGGCAATGATTCCCAGTATTCTTATTCATGGACACATGAGAGGTTTATGAGTGAAGTTTAGGGATTCTAAATGCAAGTTTGGGGCACTGACTATCACCAGCAATTGTACCTCAACGTAAACGTCCCTTTATTCGTGTCACTTCAGCTGGATGTATGTAGTAATTTTGTTGATGGATGTTTTTATGTTCTCCTCCAACATGCTCTGCGCTCAACTAGAAGGGAAAATGTTAAGCTTAGATTTTGCAGTGATAGCTGTAATGGTATTGTTGTATCATAATGTCAGTGTATTCTGGGCCAAAGGCACTTGAACTGGATTCTGTTTTCCTCTTTAGATGTTACTTAAATGTAGACCTTAAGCAGGTTTTTTTTGCTGAATGTGTTCCTGATGGCCACTTCTGAGTGAATACAGCCTAAAACATGAAGATTTGTAGTATTTGTAGTATTCTTCATTTTCAAAGTGTCATTAGTGTGAAGAAGCATCAAGTGTGGAAGAGAATTTGAATTTTGTTTAGTGATAATAATGGTTACTTACCTTGTTAGGGCAGATAAGAAAATACTGTTTTAACTCAAAACATATTGGCATAATGAAGCATCTCTAAATAATGCATGTAGTCCGATCTCTCTGAAGCTTGATGATTGTGCCAATGATGATAGCAAATGAATATTCTGAGTAATAAAGCTATTAGCTGTAGAAATCATATTGTTCTTATTAGGGCTTGGATGCACAGAATCACTGTTGGCTAAGTTGAAAGTTTATCAGAGTAGGGTACCGTTCTTAAGTGCTGTGGAAAGAAATGCTGCAGTGCCTGAGTCCATTGAAAAATTTTTTTAATTGCTTAGATTAGTCTCTAACCATAATTTGGCATCATTTTCTTCAACTTAACTGCTTGACAGCTATTTAGTATTATACAAAAGAAGTCAGAGTTGACTGCTGGGAGATTCTTTCAGTATAATATTTTGAGGCTGAAGCAGCTGGAATCTCATAGCTTCAGAGCCATATTCCAGGAATGCTGCACTAATAAGATGACTTTTAATTTCTGAATTTCTTTTAGAAGCTTAAAAAATGTAGCCATTCCCCAAAAAATACAGACGTTCTGGGTTGGTTTTGTGGTGATTTTGTTTGGTTGTTTTGTTTGTGTGTTTGTTTGTTTTTAAATAAGAAATGAAGGAAGGTTATTGTATCGCGCTTGAGGGCAAAAGTGGTATCTGAGGCTGATTTGAGTAAGGGCTGCTGCTTTTGGTTAATGCTCATAATTCTGTGTTAATGCTAGGGAACTGTATAAGGCCAAGTGATATTTGTGTGTTCTACCACAATTTTCCTGCCCATCACAGTACTGATAAGCAATTTTGTATTGTCTGATACAGCTGCTAAACCCAAACCCTCTGCATTCTAAGACTACTGCCCTCAATGTTTTTGTTCTTTCTGCAGTGCAGTTGTGGTTATGTGCCTTACCACACTTTCACACTTGTGCTAAAGTGCTAGGATTGGGATTTGTATGTTCATTCTGTTATGCTTTCTAGAGTAAACTACAGTGAGTTTGAGCTTCACCGTTTTTGTAGAGATTTCGCACAGACTTTTACATGTGATGCTGAATGCAGGCAACAATATGAATGAAAACTTCATTGACACAGCATCAGCTAGTAATCAGTACTAGTTCTTAGAAAGGAGCTGAGCTGCTGTGGAGCAAAGGATAAAGGCATTGACCTACTCATTCAGTGATGTCTCCTGTCCTCTTTATATTCAATCCATGTACAATTTGTACAGCTTTCCAGAACCTGGAATTTTGATGTGTGTGAAGGATGTGTTTAACATCTTGCAGGAATTTTCTTGTCTATCAGTCTAGTGTAGTTTATTAGTAGAAAGAATTACAGTTGCATCAAGTGTGATATCAGCTAGCAAACAGTGGGAAAGAGTTGTTGTTGGCTAGACTTTGCAAACGAAGATCTTGGGATAAGCCTGTGCAAATGGATTTTTTAGGTGAGGCACAGTGTGTGCGGAACTGGCCCCACCCCCTTTACTCCTGAGGTTCATCTTGCCATTGCCGAGCACACTCGGACGGTGACAGCGAGTTCCTCCAGGATTCGAACCGGCATCCTCAGAGGAGGAGCCGGCTCCACAGTCGGGGGCCTACACCACTCGGCCAACGCCTGCTGCTAGTGGGAAGGAGTAAAGGGGGAGCATATTACATATATTGAAAAGAATGCCGGTTAAGCTGAGAGTAATGTTCATGTCTGGGAGGTGAATTCCTAAAGCCACAGGAGGACGTGCATGTTAGTATTTTCAGATGTCTATTTCTGTGTGAATGATCTGTGCGTAAGGGCTTGGGTAGAACATAAGTTGTAATATACATTTCAGAACTGTTGTATAGGAAGAAAAGCATTTGTTGCTAGGAAAAATAAGTAGTGTATGTGGAAGGAGTGTTTTAATTCAGACTGAAAAAATTGTGAAGTCAACAGTGGCAGATTTGTTGTCTCCTATGTAACAGCAATCATATTGGAATTTAACAGGGCACAAATACATGTCTGTTAAGTTATTGCAGTAATCCTTTGTTTACTAGAGAAACTAACATGATGTGTGGCAAGAATAACAAATTGAAATAATCTGACAAAGGTTCTGGCAAACCCATAACACGGAGTTAATTAAAACTTCATAAATTTGAAGTCCATTGTCTAATTTTTCAATGCTTATTTACAGTATAGTTTTTACTTTTGAAATTGTGTAAAGACTTTAAAGTGTGGACAGAATAGATCTCTTGTGGCACATTTGCTGCTCTAAGGATATCAAAGCAACTTTAATATCTAATTGATGCTGTGAATGTTGCTGAATTTATTTTCATTATAAATTCCTCTTGTATTATAGATACTAGATTTTATTAAAATCTTTTATCTTTGGGATTATTAGCAAATATGAGAATTTTTATATTGGAGTAGTACATCAGCATACCTCATGATCGTCATGTACTGCTGGTAGGCATTTTAGAAACTTACAATAATGACTCTTTTTTTTTTTTTTTTCTTGGCTACCGTTTCTTTTTCAGGTATGTAAAACTTCACTGAGTTTCTCTCCTTTTTTCCCCCTGTAGTTGCATGTGTTGTCTGTTAACTCCTGTTTCTCTCCCTACCTGAACTTAGTTTAGAAATACTATTAGTAGTTACATGTCTCAGTATATTTGGAGTGCTTTGCGCAATAGTAGAATTCTAATAAGTACTTGTAAAGTTGTTTGTGAGTACTAGAATAACCACCATCCAGTAGAAAGTGTGCTGCCTAGAGTAACAGATGGTCATAATGTTCTCTTGGATGTAGGTAATAGTGTATTAGTTCACTTTAATGTAATACTTTAGAATTTAAGAGTCATTTGTTTATATGTAATTTTTTTCTCTCTTTTTATTACACTGCTTTCCCAGCAAGGACAAGTTTGGAAGGTTTGCAAAGCTTTTCACCTTCCCTTTGCCCGCTTGCCCGCTTTCAGAATCGGTCTCATATTCCATGACTTCTGTCTCTACAGTCCACAACTTGGTCATAGAAATCAATGTGGGAAAGTTTTTTAAATGAGCTGTCATTTGAGTTCACTCTGTTGCGCAGAAATGCCTAGCATGTAATTCAGTTTTGCATGAGACACAAAACTCCTGTGCAAATCCCTATGAGGAAAATAAAGTTAAGTGAATATTCAAAAGCAATACAGTTTGAGCACAAATTTTGTCACGTAAGTAGTGCTGCTTTTAGTATGTTACTCCAAACTAAACGGTACGGCACGGCTCACTAGTCAGAGTAGTAGAGAAGTAGTAGTGTGTCTGACAGCATACACTGTAGCTGGCAACAATAGGTGCTTCCTCAGTTGTTTGTCCACAGCAGCTGCTCTCATCTGTCTGTGTAAGTTATTTAAGAGACCTAACACTTAGTTGTGACTTCACATCAAAATTTAGTGAAACTTCTTGATTGCTGCTTTTAAAGCACAGCCTATGCTGCTATAGGAGTAAAGAACATGAGCAAAACTTCAGTTCTTAATCTAAGGAAATAGGCTACTTTAAGCAAGTACTGGTGGTTTGATTGTGGGATGGAAAATTGTCTTGCAGTTTAACAGTTGAAATAAAAATTCAATGCAGATTGGTGGTGGGGTGTTTAGTTTTGTTTCACAAAGGATAGCTGAATCATTTAATGTGCCCAGCACTGTCCTCCACAGATGAAGACATGACTGAATTTTCTAACAGTTTGTTAACTCCAGATGAATACAACACTACCTCAAACCAGGAATAGCATTAAAAAGAAACTATTTTTTTCTCCTTTTAGGATTGAGTTTTTTCCCTCACTGCTGTTCTGCACTAACTGCTTTGATACTTCCATGCATCTCTTTCAGTAGAAGAGCATCTCTGTATTGTTTCCCATTGCATATTTCAGCTGTGACAGTCCCTGCACTTTGCCTTTCATTTTATCACCTGCTCACAAAAAAAAAAAAAATCTTTCTAGTTTGTCTTCAGATTTTCAGCTATCACTTAACTTTGGAGGGATGATTATGTTTCTACTTAATTTTTTATTGTATTTTTTTTATAGGCATGTGGTGATCCCAAAGCCAAACCATCCTATCTTATTGACAAGAACCTGGAATCTGCTGTCAAATTCATAGTCAGGAAGTTTCCAGCAGTAGAAACACGCAACAACAATGTAAGTAACCAAATGGCTATATAAGTATTTATCTCAATATCCCTTCACCACTTGTTGCTCAAATCTGAGCAGTTTTGTGGATTCTTACAAAGCATCTGATGCTGACAGTTGTAGTTGGAATATAGTTGTTAATTCAAATGGCTGACAGAATAATTGAGAAGGAACTATCTCTAAGGAGGGGACCTTATACTGTGGGGTTTGTTAGGGCAGGTCACTTTCTAGTTTTCTTTTTGCCTGCTTTCTTCTGTTCCGTTTCAAAGAATTGTCAATGAAAAGGAATCCTTGAAAAACTCATGCCTTGCTTTAATAGGAGAAATTCCTGGTGACTGGTCTGATTTCAGAAGATGGAAGTTGCATAACTTTATTTGTGATGTGTCCTGATGAGCAGATCAGCAAAAGACACCTGGCTGCAAAGTGGGAAAAAGTGCTTGTACTTTACAGGTGCTCTTGCCTATTGGGTCAGTCCCTGTGGCAATAAAGAATGCTTTAGTGAGTAAGGGGAAACCTCATGAAATAGAAAAAAGGGAAATATAAATTTTTCTTCTTGAGATAGTGAGTTCAGTTCCAGTAGTAAATTATATTTCACCTTTGAGTGATCCAGAATTGCTGAATTTGACTCTGTTGCCTTTTAGAGGTAATTAACATTATTGGATTACAGATAGGCATTTTGGCAGGTGATGTGCACTTTTTTCGCTGTTTCAATTTGAAAGACAAGGGTAAGGTTCTTATTTTACTTATATTTCTTTCCAAAGGTGGAAAGTGGAGGTAGGTGTTAAGTTTGCATGTTCCCTGCATGCAGCTATGTGCATGTGTGCTTGGGAGGTTTAGGCTTGCTTTAAGCATTCAGCTTTCTGCAGCATAGTAGTGGTAATAGCAATGGGAATAATTAGTTTTGCATTGCCATTTCAAAATTATATGTAATCTCTCTAGTAATATCAATGGGGAAAAAATTAGATAAAAACCTTCCCTTATGGAGGAAACAATTTCAATAATCATGTCCTTTCTCACTTTAAAACTTGTACATGCTCATCTTTGCTCATCTTTGATTGCAAAGAGTAGTTTGTGTGAGTAACAAGTACAGAAATTTTAAATCAAATGTATGGTAAAATAATAAACCCTTTTAACCATGTTTAGTAAATGTTTTTGTATTCTCTAAATTTGAGGGACAGATCTACTGCTAAAAGATAATGTATATAGGATTCGTTTAATGCAGTTGCATGTGTTCTCTAAACGTCTTGCAGTTGTTGACTGTGAATTTGGAGCTTAATGATAGATATGCAAGGATTTGGTACTGTAAAGTTTGTGGGAAGAGATCAAAGCTAACTTGCTATATTTTGACAATTGCAGTTTCTAAAATAGGACGTGCTTATAATGTTTTATCGTTGCCTTGTGTTTATTTATCAACATAAATGAGCCAGCCAGGCCTGTGTTTATTAAGCAGAGTTGATGAAAGCTAACCCTTCTTATGTATGAGCACAGTTTAGGATTTTGAGCTCCAGCCATAGGCACCTGGGATTTCCCTCCTGTGGTCAGATCTGACAGGAGTTTGCTTGTCTTAGTTATTTACAGATGTTTCCTGTAGAGTGTTGTATCTTCCAAAAAAGAAACCTTTACCCATAACAGATACCTCATGAAACAAAAGTCATGTCACATGCAGAGAAAGTTCTAGTCTGAGGAAGGATCAATTCTTGTTAATAAACCTGCAAAAAGGTGAAAGCATCAGACTCCTGGTCAGGAGGATGTTCCCATCCTTATGCTTCCTTTGTCTGCCTCTTGCTGCTGGCCAGCAATCACCTCACCACATATTAGGCAGGCACACCACGGAAGTCTTTCAGTAGGGAGATGGGTCATCAGAGGCTTAAAAGGGTAAGAAACTTACTGGAACAGGACCACATCAGTTAAGGAAGTATCACAAAGGATTACTGCAGTAGGAATAGTTGAGAAATCATAATTTGTGTCTCCTCCTTGCCACGGAAATTCCAGGACAGCCTTTCAGGAAGGAGTTTTGAAGTTTATATGTTCAACAAACACTGCTTAACACCGTGCACCTATACTGTTAATATCTTTTGACATGTCAGTAGGTCATGTTACCAAACAAGCTTGCATTCAGTTAGAGAATAGGTAGTGCCACCTTTTTGGTTGTTTGTTTTTTTTTTTTTGTCCTTTTTTTAGCTGTTTTTTTTCTCTCTGCGACATCATCTACAGTGTTTTGTGTCTCAGAAATGAGCAACACGTTGAAGATGAACAGTGTCTACTGTAATAAGATAAGATTGAAAAACCTAAGTTTTCATTCTGTTGAAATGAGTGATTCTGTTTTATTTGCTAGTGATGTCTTTCACATCTTTATCCATGAAAAATACAGCTCCTGGTTTTGTTCCTCCTTCAGTCTGACATGCTGAGTCAGACTAGAGCAATGTCTGAGAGTCACCAAGAGTGAAAGTCTGTGGGCTGTTCAAACCATGAAGTGCCTGATGAATCCTTGTTGACCAGGCTGAGAAATAGAGTGGTTCATCTTCCAAAGAATCAATTATAGATAACTCTGCACCTCATTGGTTCATAACTCTCTCTTTCTCCCTCCCTCTCTCCTATTGTCTGAGGGCAGTCTCTTACATTTGCTGTTTCTTTTCAAATAATCATTGTGAATCCACATAACCTTGAAAATATGCAGTTTGAAGACTGTCCTTCTGTTAAGGAAATTGGTGAGCAACATAGTATTGCTGCCTAGTGTATGAAATACCTGCAAAGGAAGGAATGTATGTAAGTGAAAACTTGAAGGACTGAGTAAGTGAGAAACAAGCATTTTGAAGTCTTATTTGAAAATGAAAGTGTTTTCTGATTTTGGGGAAACCATAATATTTATTTTAAATTGACTGAATCTTTGTTTTGAAAAATACTTCTAAGCTACAGAAGCCTTCCAAAAAGCTTTATAGCATCATCATTCTTTGTCAGGTCAGTGATCCAGTTTATTTTCTGGACTAGCATGAGAAGCAGAGTTCCAAAGTAAGGGATGCAGATGCAGCCTGATTTTTCTGAAGGAGTTTTAGATCTCATTCTCTTACAAAGTGTACAGGCAATATATTGCCACAGAGAAATTGAAAGAGAACATACTGAACTAAAAAAAATTGTCTTAGGACCTGAAAGTTCGTTTGTTCTCAGACAATGCTGATATTTAATGCCTTTTAAAACCAGAATAAAGTGCTTCACAATGGAGAATTGGAGATTCAGGGAGAAAGGACATGCATTTCTTGTAGATTGTGAGTGGGGTCTGATAAATCTGCTGCCTGCACAGGTAAAAGCTCTGTCTTTGAGTGATGAAGCTATAGCCTCCTTTCTGCTTTCCCAAACACCACATATGGCAAGTAGTGAGAATATCTGCCTTCTTTCTTCAACACGTGTTTTTCTTTTACTCAGATTTCACTTCGGCAGTTTCCTTGTAGAAAAACTTCCTATATTTTTTAATGTCTCTTGGAAAAGTTGAGGCTTAGTCATTGCTTAGCAGTAGGCAGACCAGTAACACATCACTTGGAAGTTTGTAAGTGGGAGAAATGTCTGTTTTCTATATACTGGTGATCTTCATCATCTAGTAGATATGGTCTCAATATTGTTCATATCAATTCAGTTTGTGTTTTGTATTGACTACATATTGAATTTTTAGGGGATAGTATTTTGAGGGTATATTTACCTGATTTAACTGTGCTAATTTTCTGCTGTATTGTGTCAATGGGAACTGGAAATAAGATCACACAGGGGTAGAGTACAAGCAGTTGTGAACATTTGCAGCCTGCCTGGGTTAGAATCTTTAGTTTTTAATTATGTTGCTTGACATTTTATTTAATTTTTCTTCACGACTGTGTTGCTTTTTTCCTCCTAGATCCCAGTGTATATGCTTGGTCTGCTTGGTGTCTCACAGTTTCACTTAATTGTGAACTGTTTGTATAGCAAATTAGTTGGATGTGGAAACGATGTGGGCACAGAGTGGCTGGACCTCTTTGGCTAGAGCTTATTAGAAGTCATTAATGCATGCTTTTACTGAGTACTTTCTTCTTTAAAAAAAATAAATAAATACATGTTTTATAACCAGTCTTGATTTTTAATTTGTGATAGGTGCTTTGAGTAAGTCGTCTTTTTCAAAACACTCAATATAAATAATCATTTATTTTCCAAAGTCTGTGTTTCAGCCCCTGCAAGGGGTACAGTGCTTCAGAAAAATGTCATTTATTTGCTTGTTTCTTCGAAACTTTTAGTATTGCAATTTGCCCAGCACTAATAAAGATAACGTAGAAACTGTCTTCTGTGGAAACGTAACTTCCGGATCTCGGCTGTGCTGCTTCGTGTATTGGTAATCCTTTTTCACTAGGCAACAGTGATTTATTTTTGAGGAAATTATATGACCATTACAGCTATGACAGCTGTTTTCTTAAGAGTAACTTAAATTATCCTCAGATTCGGTAAATTTTAGTGTTTTTCTCCAGCTTTCTGGGATGATAGGTCTCTTATATGGGAGACTTGATTTTTCAGATAACTTCTGGGTTTGTTAAGCAATAAAATCCCAATTCCTCATACTTCACCATAAAAGTAACCATGAAGACCAAAACCCTTTCCAGGTAAGGGATGTCATGCACAGCTGCCTGTTCAGCTCTGCTCTTGCTCTGGGAGTTTACAAGTGCTGAAGGGACCACAAATGAGTTGGATTCTCCAGAACCTGCTGAGGCAGCAGTTCAGTTTATGGGAGTACCCCCTGCATGAGTCAGATGATGAGTAACTGTTCTATATTCAGCTTTGTACAAACAGTTAAGATTTCTTTTGCTTGAGATTAGGATAAGCTAATGACATTTTGTAGTTTCTGCTTAAGTAAACTGTGTCCCACAAATAAAATTTTATCTACAATTTTCTTAAAAAATTATTCAGAATTGAAATTGTTCCTCTAGCGCCTTGATCTAACACAGCCATATCTGCTGTTCTGGTTTTGTGTACAGTAGTGTGTCTGAAGTCTTCAGTTGTTACTTGCATAAGACTGACTTCAAATGATTCATCCCATAATGTAATTGGGAGTAGAGTATGTGAAATCTTTCAATCTAGCAGTCATTTTCAAGGGAGAATTTTTTCTTAGCAATTCCAAAAAGTCCTGAAATCCCTTTAAAATATTTCACCAATCAGAATTCTCATAATGCAACTTAGATTTTTTCAAAATTGTCAATGGTGCCAGCAGTGATGTTTATATTCATGGTTTTGACTAGGCATGAATCTGAGATGGGCTACCATCCAAATATATTTCAATTTTTATCATTATTTGTAATAAATCATTGTAGCACACTGCTGTGTCTCTACGAGTCAATTGCCAAGGCAAATCAACGTAGTCCTGTGCTTGCTCTTGTTGCAGCATCCATTAAAACTCTTTTGATTTCATTATTGACAACTGAAAAACCTGGCCTTGAAAAAACAAGAAAACAAACAAAAAAACCCTACACTTATTAAAACCTAAACAGTATTCTAGTTAAGAAGTGTTACTGAGATGGCATTCCAAAAATTGTATGATTAGTTTATAAAGAGGAGTGTCCCTGCTCCAGTTGTCCATCGTTATTAATAATATGATCAACCCTGGAGGCAATAACAGTTGTGGAGGGTCATGGGTGGCTATTTTCTTTTTAAACAGTTAATGGAGTGCTGGGAACTTGAAAACAAACCACAAATAGATTTTGCATCAGACATACGTTAAATAAACGTTAAATATTCTATTGCACCTTTTTATGTGCAGCATGGCACTTCAGAGACTAGTTTTAACTGGAAATAGGGAAACCAAGAACACATCTATCAATGTACAGTTAGTTTACAGAATTTGAAACCGATTTTCTTAATTTGATTAGATCCTTCTATCTTTCCATTCTGTTCTGGTATGGATTTTGTAGACATGGAACTTTGTTCAAATGAGTTTTTCAAATCTTGATCTAAAGACTGTACAGGTGGCAAGCATAGTGACTGTAACAAATAACAGTAAGCATATTCACAGTGATGATTTACCCCTACCCCCAGAATTTTAAGTTAGAATTTATAATACTGGTTTTTTTTGGGCTTATATTCCAGCTACTAAGATTTAGCTGTATATTCCAGCTACTAAGATTTAGCTGATGGTGTTTTCTCTGAGGAGGTTTTAATATCTCTGATACCAAATTGTAGAATACAAATACAAGTATTTAATGATTGCACTAGGAGGAAAAATATCATGCTGATGTAAGATGCAGAAAATTCCCCTACTGTCTATTCCTGGATCATGAAATAAGTAATTTATTCACATACTACTGCTACCATTCATATAAACATGATAAAAAATTGCAAGGCTACAGTTATTCTCTGGTCTTTCACATATAATATTCTCTGAACAACTTTTTCTAGTTGTCTTTTATTTTTCCTGAGCCTTGATACTAAACTGGTATTTATTCACATGGTTAATATGCTAGTGGCTACATCATTACTCCCTTGGCTCTGAGCCATTGTTCATGTAGGTTTTGAGTGAGGCTGTCATGCACTTTCTGATTTTTTTTCTTTTAATGTGCTTTCTCTGTGTACATAATCAACTGTGTTAAGATTTTTGGGATTTATATGAATATCATGTAAATAATATAATTCACAAAGCTTCACTCTGTTATTTAAAATCCTGATTTATATTATTCAAATATGATCACAGATGTGATATTTTGTTAATAATGAAATAATTTCAGATTATTTAATTTTTTAAATCTGGCTATATTGTGCTGAAATTTCTACAGCTTTTCATAGGTCTTTAATTCACTTCAAACAAAAATACTGTTGGTATAATTTGTATTTTAAATTCTTAGAGAATAAGTAAACCACTTAGATCTAAGCAGTTATCAAAGCATGGTTAACTATAGTGAAAATAATCTTTTAATGCTAGTAATGTTTATGGGAGTTAATTCTTCAGTTTATCCTATTTTAAAACTTTTGTTGGATTTTGAAAACTATTTGATAATAAATTG
>VXAU01002126.1:82509-134101 GCA_013399695.1 Formicarius rufipectus | reverse complement strand
TCATTTTATTTATTAAATGAAACTACATAATGAAGTATCTGAACTGGTAGCTCTGTTCTTCAAATAAAAGAAGAATCAAAGTCCATCACTAATCATTGTAAAATCATTTAATTAGATCTTTTAAAATTTATTTCTTTGTTTTTCAAGGACCATGTCTGTGAGCTGCTGAACACTATTGATGTTTGCCAAGTCTTCTTTGATATTGTAAGTTTCTGGGTTTAAACTTCCGGAAATGTTTCTAATTAGAGTGCTGTGGGGAGAAAGACTCACTTATGTTTGCCCAAGAAATATGACATCTCTAGTTATAAATGCAAGAGAAATAAAAATGCTAATCTTGAGAATTTTAAACTTTTATAATAGCTTGAAATCAGAGATAGATTGTTTCCAATGGGCTTCTTAGGAGAAGTACTAACAGCATTGCCTGTTATCAGACATACAAATCTTTCTGTAATTTTTGTTTTATTGCATCTGCAAATTAATTCTTAGGTTTTACTGTTACCTGTACACTTAAACCGTATGAGACTCACAGGACAGGAATATTACTGATGTCCACGTAAACTGTGTGAGGAGGTCACTTCAGGGATTCACAGAAGCAAGTAAAAAAGCATCTAAAAGCATTATATTTAAAACCAAACCAAACAAACTCCCAACAACAACAAAAAAACCAACCAAATGAAAAAAGAAAAACAACAAAACAGCAAACCAAAAAATCCGCCAACCCAATAAGCAAGAAAAGCTGACATGGAAAAACAAAACAAAAACAAAAAAACCCAAACAAACAAAAAACCAACCAAACAAAAAAACCCACTAAGACAAACAAGTAAACCCACAAAAAATAAACAAAGGCACAAAACCCTGAAACTCCACAACCAAACACTGTAAAACCCCAAAGAAAAACCTTGAACACCTTTTCCTCCATGTTTCAGCTTTCTTGATGTTGATGATGTCACCTTGTTAGTTTTAGTCATTATTCTACATTTGGCTGACTGAGTTTTGTAATATAAAAAAGGAGTAGGTATATATCCTGTGAAATGATGGTACCTGGTCAGTGGGATATATGCGAGCTTTTTCTATTACAGAGTCTTACTAATAGAGACTTTATAGGTGAGGTGCTGCTGGCTGCTTAGTAACATCCAAGAAAAATTTTCCTGTCTGTCAGGTAACCTGTGACTTTTTAGCCTGGAAAGATTTATTTATTTGCTTGCTCTCCTCTCAGTCTAAACTGTTCCAGGAATTTGAGTGAATAAACTAAGATTATACAAAGTCACATACAACCAGAACAAGAACTTTGTTCAAAAGAGAGTCCATTGTATTTAAAAAATGCTGAAAATTGGTGGAAAGGTAAGGAAAATGGTTTACACTACTTTGTAAAAATTTTAGAATGGTAATTTACAGGGTTTTTTTCATTTCTAGACTGTAAACTTTGATTTAACAAAGAACTACCTAGACTTGATTATAACCTACACAACACTAATGATACTGCTGTCCCGAATTGAGGAAAGGAAGGCTATCATTGGATTGTATAACTATGCTCATGAAATGACACATGGAGCAAGGTAAAAAATCTATTGTATAAGAAATTTGTTTAATGATAATAATAGTAACAGCTGCACCTAAGTGAATTGTTTGTTGTTGCTTTTAGTGACAGAGAATATCCACGCCTTGGCCAAATGATTGTGGATTATGAAAATCCTTTGAAGAAAATGATGGAGGAGTTTGTACCTCATAGTAAAGTATGTAACTACTTTTTACAGGCATGGACTCCATTGATTGGGAGAAACAGATTGAAAAGTAAATATGCAAGAGTTGTTTTGTCAAAGGCTATTTGGTATAAATTTTACATCAGATTTTATTTATAATGAATGTCTGAAGCTGAGGATTGATAACATTTTAAAAAGCAGAACCTGTAGAAATACAGAATTGGTAAGACCCTCAGTGAGGTGCCATTTTATGCAACTAAAGATTAGGAATTAATTAAAAATCAGTTGTGGATCATCTGAGAATAGCTACATCTCTGTTTTATGTAGGTTTGTAGCTTGAAATTCAAGAGATTCCCAATGTTTCGATGAAGTTTGTTGGTTTACCATTCCAGATGAATGTGATTTTCTATTTTGTAACCTGAGGGTTTTTGCTTTGGATTGTCCTTAAAGTGGGAATCCTGGGGATCACCACTGTCTCTTTAAGAATAGCTCCTGTACTCAAAAACTGACACTGTGTACTTCGCTCAGTTGACTTCACTGAATTAAATGAACCCAATTCCTTTACACTTTTCAATACAAATGTTTTTAAGTTTGCATTCCTGCACAGCTGGTTGTGTTGCAGTTGTGTGTTGTTTTATCTGGGCTGTATTTTCATATAAGAATACTTTGGAAAAGTGACAGAAGCTCTCCCAATGTCAATGTATATCCTGTTTATCATTTCCCATTTGTCCACTGGACTTTCTGTTCTGTCAGAGGAAACTAGATTTGTCTGAATATGACTGACCAACTTATTTATTCAGGTGTTATTTTCTATGTGCTTGCAAATTAATTGCCTAGCAACTTACTTTGGAATATTTGACAGGAGCTGAAGTTAAATACTAAGTTATTGCCTAAACTTTTCAAGGTTTGGGTTTTTTTTTCTGTTTTGATATCTGGGTACTGTTTGTGTAATCCTTTAATCCTCTTGAGATTCTTCTCAATTTCCTTAAACTTTTTAGGAATGTCACTAGAAGTTCAGAGAGGTTTAGGGGGAAAAAAGGCAGGCATCTCATGAAGTGTTTAAGGATGTCATTAGTTCATACGGAAAGAAAATTAGAGAGTTGAAAGCACAAGTTGAACTTAATCTGGCCACATCAGTAAAGGATAATAAAAAGTGTTTTATAAGCACATTAATAGCAGAAAGAGGGGCAAGGAAAACCTCCATTCTTTATTGGACACAGTGGGGAATATAGTTAACAAAGATGAGGAAAAGGCTGAAGTACTTAAACCTTCTTTGCCTCAGTGTTCAGCAATAAGACAAGTTGTCCTCAAGACAATTGGCCTCCTGATCTTGTAGACAGGGAGCTCAATACCCCGCTGTAATCCAGGAGGAAGCAGTTAATGACCTGCTGAGCCACTTCGATCCTCACAAGTCTGTGGGACCAGATGGAATCCCCCCAAGGGTGATGAGGGAGCTGGCAGAAGAGCTTACCAAGCTGCTCTCCATCATTTATCATCAGTCCTGGCTCACCAGGGAGGTCCTGAATGACTGGAAGTTGGCCAGTGTGACACCCATCCATAAGAAGGCCTGAGAGGAGGACCTGGGAAACTACAGGCTTGGTCAGCCTGACCTCAGTGCCAAGCAAGGTTGCGAAACAGATCATATTGAGTTCAATCACGTGGCACATACAGGATGGCCAGGGAATCAGATGCAGCCTGCATGTATTTAGGAGGAGCAGGTCCTGCTTGACCAACCTGATCTCCTTTTATGACCAGGTGACCCACCAGGTGGATGAGGGGAAGGCTGTGAATCTAGTTTACCTGGATTTCAGCAAAGTCTTTGTCACCATCTCACATGGCATTCTCCTGGAAAAGCTGCAGCCCATCACTTGGACAGGTGTAGTCTTGGCTGGATGACCAGGCCCAGAGAGTGGTGATGAATGGTCTGCATCCAGTTGGCATCCAGTAACTAGTGGTGTCCCCCAGGGGTCAGTGTTGGGCCTAGTCCTGTTTAATGCCTTGATTGATTGTCTGGATGAGGGTCTTGAGTCTACCATTAGCAAATTTACAGATGTCACCAGACCAGGAGGAAGTGTCTATCTGCTGGAGGGTAGGAGGGCTCTGCAGAGAGACCTAGACAGGCTGGATAGGTGGGTTGAATCCAGTGGTATGAGGTGCCAGGTCCTGCACTTTGGCCACAACAACCCCATAGAGCGCTACAGGCAGGGGACAGAGTGGCTGGAGACCATTCAAGCAGAAAGGGAGGTGGGGGGTACTGATTGACAGCAGCTGAACATGAGTGTGTGAACATGTGCCCAGGTGCCAAGAAGGCCAGTGACATCCTGGCCTGTATCAAGAATAGTGTGGCCAGCAGGACTGGGGAAGTGATTCTGCCCCAGTACTCAACACTGGTGAGGCCACATCTTGAGTATTGTGTTTAGTTCTGGGCCACCCAGTTTAGGAAGGATATTGAGGTGTTGGACTGTGTCCAAAGAAGGACAATGAGTCTGGTGAAGGACCTGGAGCACATGTCCTTTGAGGAGAAGTTGAGAGAGCTGGGGTTGTTTAGCCTGGGGAAGAGGAGGCTCAGGGGTGACCTCATCACTCTCTACAACTCCCTGAAAGGAGGTTATAGCCAGGTGGGGGTTGATCTCTTCTCACAGGCAATCAGCAACAGGACAAGAGGGCATGGGCTTAAGCACTAACAGGGGAGGTTTAGGTTAGACATTAGGAAGATATTCTTTACAGAGAGAGCAGCTGGGCACTGGAACGGGCTGCAGAGGGAGGCTGTGGAGTCACCATCCCGGGAGGTGTTTAAGAAGAGACTGGATGTGGCACTCTGTGCCATGGTCTAGTTGATAAGGCTGTGCTAGCTCAGTGATTGGAATTGATGATCTCGGAGGTCTTTTCCAACCTAGCTAATTCTGTGTTTCTATTTCCCTAAGTCCTCTGAAGTGCAATGGTTTTGAATATTTTTAATTTGTCTAAATGATCTGTAATGTAACTTTTTGTTACACTTCCCTTTGCGTGATTCTTGTCTTCTTAAGAGCTTTTATTTAGCTAAGGATCACATTTGAAAATAATCTTTTCTAGAGTACATTTTAGCAAAGATGCTTCACCTATCAGTATTTTCTCTTGTATTTAATACTGGACCAATCATTTCCTTTGAAATGTTGTATAAAGCTGCCTTTCAGTTTGATTTTTGCTCTTGTGTTTATTCTGTGCTAGAGGTATAAATTGGGATCAGGGATACCTTCAGGCACTGTGCTATAGAAACACATTCTTGGGTTGCACTCTCATGGAATTGCACACTTAGGTTATCCTTTTATTATCTCACTGCTTTGTAGCCAACCTGACAGTTATTTAGTGCTTTACATTAGCTTCAGCAGATGATTTCTGATTTTTTTGCTTGAATGACCTTCTCTACTGTCACAGTGCTCAGACCTGGCTCATACAACCACCGCTGTTGGTACAAGTCATGGAAAAGGCATAGGATACACTTCCCCAGAGAAACTTAATTTGTTACAAAGATGCTCCTGTAGATAGTATCTGTTTGAATACTTATTAGCTACCAAAAGGGGAAGGTCATCCTAAATGATGTGGCAGAGAATGGAATAACACAATAATTGGGATGCTTGAGTTAAATAACTAACAACTCAGTTGTAGGTGGCAGAGTTGTTGTTCCCTATTGATTTTTTTCTCACGTCCTGTAATTCTGAACTCAGTATCTTGTAGCTAATTAAAATAATGGAAATCAAACACTTGCTTCTCTGCATCCTTCCTTTAGCCTAGAGTAGTCTTTTGTATGTTAAATTAAATGCCGTTGGTTTAAACCTCAGGTTTAATTTCAGAACTAGTCCAGGAGAATGTTTTGATGATTGTTATTAGTAATGCTGAGTAAACAACAGTGCTGATAAAACAGTACTGACCATTCAAGCTAACCATTCACCTCCTTTTTTAGTCCCTTTCAGATGCTCTGATTTCACTCCAGATGGTCTATCCTCGACGAAATCTCTCAGCTGACCAGTGGAGAAACGCACAACTACTGAGCCTCATCAGTGCCCCCAGTACAATGCTTAATCCTGCACAGTCTGACACAGTATGATCTTTTAATTTGCATTATATGATACAGTTAAGATTTTCTGTGAAAGTTTTTTGTTTGATTATCTTTTATGTGACCTTTAATCAGAGAAGTAAATAGGCTCATTAGGAGAACTCAATAATTTAGTAGTAGGGAAAAGTTTTCTCACATTAAGTAAAGTTTCTGTTCCCGTAGTTAGTGCTTTCATTTCTGGTGTTTGATAATCAGAAAATGAAGGGAAGCAATGTTGACTTCTGCAGTTTAGTGGAAGGGAATCCTGTGTACTGTCTCAGATGTTTGTGAGCCAAGAGATTGGAAATGACAACTGGTACTTCCTTTATAATTCATGTTTACACTTGCTGCCTCAGTTGTGATGTGAATGGTTATTGTTCTGTAAAAAATTGAAGCATTAACAGCTGTCCAGTAGTGATTGGTATATATCAAAAGCCCGTTTAAGTACAGTGTTTGTTGAAATTAAACGTTTGTCAAAATTTGTTCGAGATGTTGAAGGATGTGGAAGTTTATTTAATGTTCAAATCCTATTTCTAAAATGTTGAAACAGTGCCCTGTTAGTGATCAGCAGCAGTCTGATCTCAGAATTTAAGGCTTTGTATGTCCCTTTTTGCTAAAAACTACTTCTCATGAAATGTATTTTCTTTTATATAATTGATGTACTACAAATGAGGTTTTTTTTTGACAGATGCCCTGTGAATACCTCTCTTTGGATGCAATGGAGAAATGGATCATTTGTGAGTAAAATATTCTGAAACAGCTCATGGTTGTATTAAAAAAATAGTTCACATTTAAAAGACTACTTGCTTTTCTGTACTGTGAAAAAGCTGTTGTATTCAAATAAGATTCTGAAGAAGTTAGTTAAGTCTCATTTGTACATAACATACTTTTACATGCAGTGAAGTGAAAATTCACCATGTGCTTCTGGAATGGAGTTTGTCATCAGTTTATTCCAGACTTCGAGGGCTTTAGTAATTGTGATGAAAATAGCCAAGTAGTATCAGCATGAAGTAGTTTATGCTACAAAAATGTTGCAAAAATATTACAAAAATACCTCCTAGAAGCTTGGGGGCTATTTTTTATATAGAAGACAATATTGTTCATTAAAGAGTTTATGAATAATCTCTTTAAGAGAACTGTTAACTGAACTGTTAAGAGGAAAGACATAATGATCTCACTCTTCTCTTACTGTCTTTGTGCATCTGGTTTATGACATACACCAACATGAACTTCTGAAGTTGGATTTATTTTGTGCCATGGAATCCTAAATAGTGACGCTACAGCTTTGAACCTTTGGAAACTTGCACTTCAAAGCAGCTCTTGCTTGGCTCTGTTTCGAGATGAAGTTTTTCATATTCACAAAGCTGCAGAAGACTTGTTTGTAAACATAAGAGGGTAAGTTTTCTTTCTCCTTTTCTTCTTTCAGAACCTCTGTTAAGGACGTATTTCTTGAATAACTGTTTCAAAAATGTTACTTCTGCTTCACATAAGTTCTGCTTAAGTATGCAAACATTTTTGCTTGATATCTTGACTGTTTCTTTAATGTATAACTTCTAGGGGCATGATTTCATAACCACCACAACTTTTTTTAGCTCAGTTCTGAAAAAGTCTTGTGAATCAGTCTCTTAAATGGCAAAATTAAAATTAATCATCTCGCCCACAAATCTTAGAAAAAAATAGTGTCCCTGCACATAGCAGAGAGGTTGGATGGAACTAGATGATCTTTAAGGTCTTTTCCAACCCAAACCATTCTGTGATTCTGTAATTCTATGAATTATTTAGTGAAGGGAAGTGATGCTACCAATGTAGAGTTTGCTTGAAAAATTACATCTATCTGCCACTGTTTCTACCATATCTCATACAAAAGCTCAGAAACAAAGTTGTGAGTTCTACCAGTGAACACCAGGATCACTTCAGTAGAGAGCTTATTACCTTCAGGTATCCACCTTTGGCATTTAGCTCTGATCAGGGAATAAGTCTCATGAGCTTTTTGCTGTATCCTGCTTGCAATAACATTGCAGCTCCTCGTGAGTCCTGCTCAGGTCTTGCTACACTGTGCTACTGATTCTTATTACCAAGTTGGATTGTTTTTCACTTGCAGCTACAACAAGCGTATTAATGACATCAGGGAGTGCAAAGAGGCTGCTGTTTCGCATGCGTAAGTGTCTTAGGAAGTTTTTCTGACAGATTTTAGTATTGATTTTCTTAAAGTTATAAAGCTTGTATAAAATGGATTTATTGAATGCTGAATTACTCGTGCATTTTCAGATGAGTTCGTGTACCAATTATTCTTTTAAATCTAGATTTGTTTAATACCATTTTCAATTCAACTTCCCAAATTTTAGATTATTTTTCAGATTATCTAAATGGAAGCACTTAGTTTATTCTTTAGTGTTTTTTGTCTGATTACTTAATGAGAATGCAAATTAAATAGAAATGTTTTAATAGAGTCAAATGCATCTCACTGAGGAGGACCAGAGAACTTGGGGTTCAAATTTACTGGTACTTTGGGAATATACATTGTTGGTGATGTGGTTGATGTGGTTCAATTTAAGTTGAACCACATTCTTCAGAATTCTCAGCTTTTCAAGTTATTAGAATGTAATCTGCCTGTGGGCTTAAATATTTTAGCAAATCAAATGTTCTGTGGCTAGCATGTGAATGATATGTTGGATTGTTCTCTTGATGCAGTGGTTCAATGCATAGAGAGAGACGCAAGTTTTTACGTTCTGCACTCAAAGAGTTGGCTACTGTCCTGTCTGATCAGCCAGGCCTGTTGGGTCCCAAGGTAATCATGCCTCTTATGGTTTTCATTTGTACAGTCTTACAGTGTATAATACCACATTTAGATTGTTTGGGGGTAAAAAAATTCCACACTTCACTCTGAAAAAAAACCTTCTTAGTTTTTTTAATACTTTGTTTTCAGAAACTAGTTACATCTTAGTGTGCACAAACTGACCAACTATTGTGTATATCTGTAAGCTTGGAGCAATTTTTCTTTTTCAGGCACTTTTTGTATTTATGGCATTATCCTTTGCTCGTGATGAAATTATTTGGCTTCTTCGTCATGCAGATAATATGCCAAAGAAGAGCGCAGATGATTTCATAGATAAGTATGTACATTTTTAGTGCTATACCTTAAGTATTAGAATTTCATGGACAAAATACATTTGAAAACAAGGGAATCTCGGCAAAGGATGGCTCTATGGAAGAGTTGAGGCTCTTCAGAAAATTTTTACCTGGGAATATTAAGCTTCCCATCAAAGTGGAAAGCTGGAAGTGCTGCCTTAGAGACTCAAGCATATCAGTAAGAATTCATTTATAAAATAAAAGTATTTTATATAAGTTTTATGCCTTTTTTTTTTTTACTTTGAATAAGCAAAAATAAAGGTTTGTCATGTGGTTTTGGTGTTGCTGATTTTGCATTGACCAAGTCAGTGGAGGAGGCAAGAGAACTGTCAAAAAGCCTAATTTGTAGACTTGCAGAATGTCTCGTTACAAAATGTTCTTTCAAGTGAGCTAAGTTTTATTTATTTGATTTATTTATGACCGCATTAATGTCATCATAAACATGGTAAAAATGAGGAAGGTGATTACAAGATCTTACAATTGTGAATAGGCAGGAAATTTGGAGTTGTTCTCAAGATTACTGAACACAAGGTTGAACTGAAGGACTTCAGGAATTTAAATGAGTGACAATCACAAGGACATTTATAGCCTCACTAGATTTAGATGCTAAAGAAGGATGGAGGTTCCAGAGTCTCTCTGAAACAAACAGTGCAAGTATTGATCAACCTTATGGCTTGGACCATAAACAAAACAGTTATTACAGTTGTATTTTTCAGGTCTAAGCACTTTTTTCAGAAAAACGGGGGGGTTTTTTTTTTTTTGGTTTTGTTTTTTTTTTTTTTTTTTTTTTTTTGTTTTGTTTTGGTGGTTTTTTTTTTTGGTTGGTTTATTTTGTTTGTTGGTTTTTTGGGGTTTTTTTTTTGTTTGGTTTGGGTTTTTTTGTTGTTTTTTGTGTGGTTTTTTTTGTTTGTTTGTTTTTCAAAATGAGCATTACAGTAGAGCTTCTTAATAAAGAAAAAGTGATGAATAGTTATACAAACCTTTGTGGATTACTATGGTTGTATCCTGCTGACTTAGCTCCCTCTGAGTGGATTTTACGTTGCAGAGAAAATTACCAATGTAAGCTCCTTTTACAACTGATATTTTCATACAGAAATTACCTATTGATTGTTTTAAAACAAGGTTTAGGAGAAAATACCCCTGAGAAGCATTCCACTGGTTTTAATATTTTGAGTGTTTGGTATTTTTAAAGTTTCCCTTATGTTCTTGCCTAGGCACATAGCTGAGCTAATATTCTACATGGAGGAGCTCAGAGCACATGTGCGGAAATATGGACCTGTGATGCAGAGATACTACGTACAGTATCTCTCTGGCTTTGATGCTGTGGTCTTAAATGAGCTTGTGCAGGTAGGGCAACACTGTGGTTCTGGGAGCTCAAATGCACATTTTAAAAAGGACTTTTTGTCCAAAGCAACTTCATGAAGCGCATCCTGGTCTGTGGATTTGGATGAACATTATGGAATAAAGTAAATTAAATTACTGTTTAATTCTAGGATGTGGGGTTGTACTTTTAGTTTTCTATATAGAATATCCTGAGTTGGAAGGGACCCCCAAGGATCATCAAAGTCTGTCTCCTGGCCCTGCACAGACCCATTCCCAAGAGTCACACCATGTGCCTGAGAGCAATCCTTGAACTCTGTCAGGCTTGGGGCCACGACCACTTCCATGGGGGACCCTGTTCCAGTGCCCAGCCATCCTTTGGGTACAAAACCTTGTCCTAAAACCCAGCCTCCCCTGACATAGCTTCATACTATTATGAAAAGTGTGAATTTATATACTTAAGTATTCATATATGAATACTTTAATATTTTCAAGCACTGTTATATTTAGAAACAGTGAAACAGGTGCTGTCACTGAAAGAGGGTTGTAGAAATTTTTTTTTTATTTAGCCCAACCAAGAAACTGTAAACTTTCTGTATTGCTTTGGATTCATTCCCTAGTGACCCCACTAGATGGAGCCCAAATTGAAACGAGGATAAAAAATGTACTTGAATCTTAGTTGTCATTAATTCATAACAGGTATCAGGCACAAGACTGGACAAGTGATTGAGTGGTAATTTGGCATTTTTCAGCCTTTAGGTTAAAATGTCAGTCATTGCTGAAATTAAGATACACTTCTCTATTGTATTATTGAATAGAAATATGATTCTATTAGTTACTGAAAATGAAAATATTTATGTTGTATTTTGTAAAATTTGAAAACCTGATGGCCTATCTTTTGGATGAAGTCAATATTAGTAAAAAAGGTTGTGAGAGAGAGTTTTTTGAAAGCAAAGTGATGCTGACATGGACTCCATTATATCCTGCAATAACCAGGCTTTCTTTTAGACAGGACAGAAATGCATGGCTGCACTTACTGACAGATTTTTCCTATTTTGAGCAGGTGTTGATTTAGAAGCAAAGTTTCCTACGTATTTGTCATCAGCCAATGAATTGAAAAATGAAGACTGTTAAACAGCACTATTTGAAGTATTCTAATAAGTTACCTTGTGTAGGCTTTTGTCAGAGTACAGCTGATAAGTGGGGCATGAGTGCTGACATTATTTCATAAACCATATAATAATAGCAAAAACATTTATTTTAGAATCTTTCAGTGTGCCCAGAGGATGAATCAATCATCATGTCCTCTTTTGTAAACACAATGACTTCACTAAGTGTGAAACAGGGTAAGTTTAAATAAACTTGGAAAAAATGCTAACAGACTAGCAGAACCTCTGAAAAGCTTCATCACTTTTTGTGTCATGCAATTAGTAGAAGCAGATAACTTGTATAAACTGCATTTGGTTCCCTTGTTTCATTTTTGTTACTCTATCTGTTTCTCACAGTGTGTCCCTTTTCCAGGGCAGTTCTATACAGATAGAGGTTTTGAAGAATGCTATTAGGTGGAAATATTATGTATTTTAATAATTTATGTATTTTAATACAGAAAACATGTTGCACATATAACAATGTATATATTTTAATTCCTGTTAGCATGATTGTGCTGGATGGAAATTTTTGGGAAAGATCTGGGTATTACTCAAATAATTCTTTAGTACTTTGGGATTTTTTAGTTGGTCTGATATATCTGTATTTGTAGTTGTTTTCCTAAAAGTTTTCTCTTCTGTATTGTTCTCTGATGCAGTTGAAGATGGAGAGGTATTTGACTTCAGAGGAATGAGATTAGATTGGTTTAGATTGCAGGTAAGACTTGGTAAATATAACACATCACTAACTTAGAACCAAAATGTTTCATAATTTACAGCTCTTCTAGATTACTGTCAGACTGCAAGTGGGTGACAGACTGTCTAAATATAATCTATTCTTAATATCAAACAAATATTTAAACATTATTTTATGCATTTTGATATAACTTTGCATATTTTTTGCAAATGATCCTTTGGGGTGTTTATAACAGTTCAGAAATAGAATGTGTTGAGACTGAGCAGTTTGGTGGCTGTGTGAGGTGTGATTCAGTCTGCCCACACTGTTAAGAGAGGGCTTATAAGTGCACATTTGTGTTTTGTCAATACATTTGTTCTGCAGTTTATCTGTGAATTGCTCTTGTATTCAAATTATATGTGGAGACTTCTTTGAAAGGCAGTTTGCTTTTTTTGAGCTCTAGCAGAAACATAAAAGAGTCCGTGCGTGATCTTTAAGTGGATGGGTGTCCTGTGTATAGCACAAACAGTACTGGGCAACAGCAATGGAATTTACAAAAAAGCAGCTGCAGATATAACATGGTATTTTCCTTGTGTCTTTTCAGGCCTACACCAGTGTTTCTAAAGCTTCACTTGGTCTTGCAGACCATAGAGAACTAGGAAAAATGATGAACACAATCATTTTCCACACAAAGATGGTAGATTCTTTGGTGGAGATGTTGGTTGAAACCTCAGATCTTTCTATATTTTGGTATGTTACTAAACAGACTGTACAAGTTTTTTAGTTATTTATTCTTTGGTTTGTCCTTGCAAGTGTAACTTTTAAATGGCAAACTTCACAGGAAGATAGACCAATGGGAGAATAAATTGGGATTTTTGGTTTGCAGCAGAAGTAGTTTGAAAAAGGCATTTCTGAACATCTGTTAGGTTCTTCAAGCAGTAACATAATTCATGTGGGCTCATTTGCAGATTCTTCCTTAATACTTTTTTGAAAAAAGTGCAAATTTTCGCAGTCCCTATGTGGCAAACATCAGAATAAAAATATGATGATGATAATAATAATAGAGATGTACAAATAAAATGCCTAAGAAGTGAATGCAGAAAACAAATGATGAAAAAGATGATTAAAACATGGGACAGTTTTTGGTATAAGTACAAATCTGATGCTAGTAGCATGCTTGATTTCTGTGAAGTAAACTTAATTTGCAGAAAAATTATTTATGTATTACATTTAAATGTCTGATTAATAACTGATTATTTCTGATCAGTTTTTATAGTCGCGCTTTTGAGAAGATGTTTCAGCAGTGTTTGGAGCTTCCCTCTCAATCCAGATACTCAATTGCATTCCCACTTCTTTGCACTCACTTTATGAGCTGTACCCATGAACTGTGCCCTGAGGAGGTAATTTTTAAATACATTGTTGTTTTCGTCTCGTGTTCAAAGTAGAGTGAACTAGAGCTGAACACTGCAAGGAGGTGTTTGTTATGGCAATACAAAATTTGAGGGAGGAGGATGGTAAAAATGGAAGTAAAACAAATAGATACCTTGTTATGCGATTCTTCAGCCGTACATCTCAAAATCCTTTTGTGAAGTGAGAAAGTATTATCATCTTTGCTTTAAAAAGAGATTAGCTGAGGTACTAATTAGATGACTTTTCTGGCATCATTCATGCTTAGATGCTAATAAATGCCACATGCCTGTTAGAAGCAACAGTTTTCCTTTCAAATGCTTTATAAACTCATAGTTAGGAAAAGGAAATAGGAGGTTGGGGACTCTGTATGGCTTGTTATAAATAGTGTTTCTTCAGCAAGAAAAAATAATCCTAAGTGATACACAGTATAATGCAAGCATTTGCTTTGGTAAGAACTGGGTAATCCATGGTCTTGTTAGAGTTATTAGAGTTAGAGATGAAAAAATACAGTGTTGCTTGAAGAAATAGATCCTTTGTTAAGGGAAGCAGTTTGATTTTGAGGAAATTCTATTTCTGTTGTCATGAAATAGATCCTTTGGTACATTTACTGTGTGTGCATTGACTTCAAAATTACTCTAGGGTTAATGGCCATTTTTATGTAGTGCTCATGAAAGTGTATTTTCATTCTTGACAGTGCTCATCTGAAACAGATGAATAATATTTATTGTAATATTTTCTTATTTAAACATTAAATTCTTTTCTGTTAATTTCATTAGAATAATATGCCTATATAAAGATTTCCTTTGTATGCTTTGCTTTAAACAGCTGCAAACATTATTTATAGTGGACAGCCACTAAAAGGTTTCCAGGAAAGCTTCCCTTCAGGACAAGAGATGTCTTTGAGAATGATTATAGTAACAGTAAGGAATCAGTAGCCAAAGTCCACTGGACACCAGTTACTGTGCATTCAGCTGCAGCAAGCACATTTTGTCACAGCCAGGAGAACTTGGAATTCAATATCTGAATTGTATGACTTAGCAACTATTATAATTTTGGGAAAATAATCTTGGCTGTGCTGTGTGCAATGTGTGGTAATGTGGCTGTAAAGGAAACATTAGTGGTGAAAGGAGAACTTCAGTGAGTCAGAGGCTATACTTGTGCAGATCCAGTGATAAAGGAACTGAATTCAGAAATTAATGCAGCAAGGGCTTCATTATTGACTTTTTCAGTGGTCTGAAGGACACTACTTTCTCTTATATCTTGAGTTGCATGCTCTTTTTGCCACAGATTTAATACTGGCACAAATTAATGAAGAGGAAAATCAGAGAGACCTTGATAATTGGACACATAAAAGCAGATTCACTCCAAAATTAAACATGAAAACTTACTTGTTAAAAATCTTTTTTTGCCTCTTTTTGCAGAAAATGTTTTTAATGATAGTATGTCATGCCAGTGGCTTTGAAAATTTTAGGTTCAAATTTCTTCCAAAAAGAAATAAAGTCGTGGTGTCAGTATTATTGAGGACTAATGAATTTATTATTCTTCATATCCTGGTTATATGATGTAGTGAACTGTTCTCTTCTGTACCATGTGTCTTGTGTGAATATTGTAGGACCAATAGAAATTGAATATCCTGCTTCCGTTTTTCCCTTTTAACAGCGACATCATATTGGAGATCGTAGTCTTTCCTTGTGTAACATGTTCTTGGATGAAATGGCTAAGCAAGCTCGAAATCTTATCACAGACATTTGCACAGAACAATGTACATTGAGTGACCAGGTGAGTGTGGTTGTGTCTACTTTAATTCTCTTTTGAGATCTTTCTCTGTTCAAATTTCCGAATTGTATACTGCCTATTCACTTTTTTGTCTCTGTTTTGGGGCAGCTTTCTGTTTGTACAATAGGTGGTTTGAAGAAGACTTTTTAATACTAGAATTGTGTGGTTCTTAGTCAAAGGAAGAATGTGTTACCTGTGTGATGAATGCTGCTAAAAACCTGGGTTTTAATTTGAAGTGCCTGTTTCTTTTTGTTTACTAGTTGCTGCCAAAGCATTGTGCCAAAACTATCAGTCAAGCAGTGAACAAGAAGTCAAAAAAACAGACTGGAAAGAAAGGAGAACCTGAAAGGGAAAAACCAGGAGTAGAAAGCATGAGGAAAAACAGATTGGTTGTGACAAAGTAAGCCACCTCTTCTGTTCCCTTCACCTTGAATCCCAAGTCAAAACATACATGTTTTACATATTGAATGCTTTTTGCTTAGGTTTTTTTTTCAGTTTTATTGACTGTAAATACAGAAGCTTTGTAGTTTATGAGCATATGATGCTCCTACAGCTTATATAGAGACTGAGTTCTGTTTCATAGAGCAACAGGAATGTGTGTCTCTTGAATTTATCCCCTTGGCTATTTTCTTTCCTGACCAGAAAAGATCCCTGTGCTGTTGTAGCTAGGCTTTCTGAATAGTGATATTAATTGCTGTGGGAATGTGAGTCCAAGAAGCGGATGGCATCTTCGATTCTGCCCTGGTTTAGCGCTGTGTAGTGCAGGCTGGGCAGGAAGTTGTTGCTGCCCTAAGGCCATTGGCTGCCTTTGGCTCCTGAGTTGGAGTAGTGGCTCTAGTGACTGTAGAAAAATTGAGAACACCAGCAAATCAATAGCAAAACCAAAAAATCCCACCTGAAAGAGAGAAGAGGAAAGGTTAATACATACACTTTGAGGTGTAAGAGATGAGAGGGTAGGAGTGGGTATAAGATAGCTGTTGGGAGAACTCATGGGACAGGATGGTAGAGTGATGGAAGCGTGAAGAGGAATGAAGCTAAAAACAGGAGACAAGAAATGTTTAGTGTTGTGACTGAGAGTGCCTAAACACACACACTGCATAAGGGGAAGTTTCGCTACAATTACAACCAAACATCAGAGAACTGTAAAGATTAGAGAACTGAGGGAAAAGAGCTTACTTGTAGTTCAAGATTATCTCCTCCAGTATATTTTGGTTTTTAGTACTGGCTCATAGCAAGTATTGTTCAGTTCAGTTGGGGAAAAAACACCTTAACAGTTTGTTCTTTTGAGGGCAGGGAAAAAAGACATGTGTGTATATATATTAAAAAAATTAATCAGATATCACTCTGTGTGATGCAGATCAATACACAGTTGTAGGATGTGTTGTTAGCCAAAATACTGGTTTTAAATATGCTAGAGAAGTGTCTCAAGGCAGAGGATGATAATGAAGAGTTAGACCTGTACCTGCTTTTGAGGTGTTACCCATTCAGTGTGTACTTTCTATGATAATAAATGTGTATGTTGCATTAAATATTTTCCTTAATTTCTTCATTTCTGTTCTTAAAGCCTGGACAAACTGCACACTGCACTTTCTGAGCTCTGCTTCTCAATCAATTATGTACCAAACATGGTAGTTTGGGAACACACCTTTACCCCAAGAGAATATTTAACGTCTCACCTGGAAATCCGCTTTACCAAGTAAGTAATATTTTAGAGTTAGAAGCATTGATACACAAGATAAGCCTTAGCTGATTTAAGTTGTAAATACTGTATACTTACTACATTAAACTGGGGTTGAAAAGTGGATTGAGAAAATAATGAGTAAAATTCCAACTAAATGATTAGTAGTTGTATGTGCAGACATAGACAATTGTCAGTTCCTGTCTTAAAGCAAAATATGTTGAAATGCAAATCAGCTATTTAACAGACCGATCCTGCATTCCTAGTCCTGTGTATTTTGTAGGAGTTGGTGGCGCCTGTTTTTAGACGTTTATAAAGACTTGTCTTCCCATCATTCTTTTGCACAGTGCTGGATTGTTTGAAGTGTTTGAGTACACTTTTGCAGCCTTACTGAAAGGAAATCTAAAAGCCACAACTCAAGACCTGACAAAACCATCTGAGAACATATTTCAATTACTTTTTTTTTTTTTTAATAAAAAGTATTACCAGTTTATATTCCTGTCTGTTCTTACTTTGATCTTTGTATCATTTTGTACAGAAGTAGGCAAATGGCAGCTTCTGGAGAGAACCTACCTCGCTATCCTAGATGTATTTTATGCCAAAGATTACTAGTTCTATGTTTTAAGCAGGGTGTAAGAGTTAAGTTTTAGTCATCAAGACATAGTATGACATCACTAGAGCATTCCAGTCTTTCAAATAAGACCAGGTGGCATAAAAGCAAAGATAACTTCATGAAAGTCATCTCTTATCTTCAGGTTTATAAACTTAAACCAGTGTTGGTCACTTGTGCTTATTATTTTAAATTTTGTGGGGGTTGGCTTGTGGATTGGAGGTGAAGTAACAGGCAGATGAGTTTCGGAGACTGCTTTTCTTTTACTTGCCTCATGAAAGTAAGACTTGTTAGCCAAACAAATGTTCCATTTATAATTATTTTTCAGATCTTTAAGTGGCATTTGTTTCACAGACTTGCAATTTCCCTTTAAACTTAGTGTTTCACTGTTAGGATTTGTTTACTCTTTTAACCTGCTGTGTTTCATGTATGATTGAACCAGATCTCATTATTATGCCACTTAATCTTGTTGTTATACCAATTTTGAATTTATTTTGAAATAAGAGACTGCCTCAGAAGCAAACTATTGAAAGTACTTATTTACATATAACCAAACATCAACAAACGTATTACTTTAAATAATCTGATGTGTTCCTCCAGAATAACTCATCCTGTTCACCTCTGATGAAGGTAGTAATCCACCAATTCCTTATTTTTTTTTTAAATTGGTGTTGCTGTTCTGCCTTTGAGAAGCATGTAGCACTTAAAACTTAGCTCTGAAAGTCTATTATAATATTATATTATAAACTTAAAATGAACACCATTATACGTTTAAAATGAGCACTACAAGTATCTGTTTACTAAGGGGACCTTGCTTTTAATGACCCCTTGATATGGTTTGCTTGAGGACCTGGTTTCAATGACATACTGAGTAAAGTCCATGTCCTTGTGTGTTATAAAGGAATATACAGACCTTCATGCAGTTCTGCCAGAGCTAGGAAAGCTTGTCTGACGTATAGAACATCTATTATTAGAATCCTGATTTTATTTATAGTGACAATCTGAACCAATTCAAGTACATCTTGACTTTTTGGTTAAAGATAAATCTTTTAGCTAATACAGTAATTTCTGTTTTTCATTAATAGGATTGCTATTTATTTATTTCACAGATACATTTTCAATTCATACTTCACTGTGGCTATGTGTTTTTCTACAAATATTTCAAACTATGACAACAGCTTTGATCAAGTAATTTTTGCCTTAGTTAATATGCTAGGAACACTTCAATACATGATTGCTCTTGCATTCTAAGAGACTTTAGCAATAATCTACAAAGTAGTTCTTGTAGAAGTCCTGCGCACTGTGGATTACTCCTATATATATTGAGAGTAAAAAAAGCTTTGCTGAAAAAAATGCTCAGTGAGTATTCTTAGTCTCATGAATTTTTTTCTGGAACCACAGATACTTTGGCATCCAGAACTGTTTTTAGAAATGCTGGTATAGTATGTGCATTGATTAGAGATTTATACTAGTAGACTGGAGAAGTGTTCAAGTAAAATGAATATTTTCCATCCTTGGATGTGTTCTGGGCCGGGTTGGATGGAACTTTGAGTGACCTGGTCTAATGAAAGGTGTCCCTGACCATGGCAGGAGGATTGGAACTTGATGGTCTTTAAGGTCCCTTCCAACCCAAACAATTCTGTGTTTCTGTTGAAAACTGTGAACACAAAATCATCTTGTAACTGCATTCTTGTTGAATTTTACTAATAAATTACTTCATTTCTGATTCTTTTGTTTCACAAAGGTCAATTGTTGGAATGACTATGTATAATCAAACAACACAAGAGATTGCAAAGCCTTCAGAGCTGTTGACCAGCGTAAGAGCCTATATGACAGTCCTCCAGTCAATAGAAAATTATGTACAGATTGACATTACACGAGTGTTTAACAATGTTCTGCTTCAGCAAACCCAGCATTTAGATAGTCATGGTGAGCCAACCATTACCAGTCTGTACACAAATTGGTAAGTCATTACATGAATGCTTGTTATAAGTTTTTTGTAGGTGTTTTTTTCATTAATGGAATTGGAAAAGTGTAGTTATTTATATTTTCTTAAGTTTCGAACATCACGAGTTTAATTCTCCTAATACCTGCTAAAAGCAGTTTAAGGTTTGCGCTGTGAAATTCACTTTTCTATGGGACAAGATGTAGAGTAAGATACAGGTATCAGTTGAACCATGAAAATAAAACTTTGGGCTTTGCTGTCCCTTGTCCCACAGCTATGTTTAATCTGTATAGGGCATCCATGGACATGTGTCTTTTCATCTAAAACTGTTTCCCTTTTTGATAAGGTATTTGGAAACTTTGCTACGGCAAGTCAGCAATGGTCACATAGCCTATTTCCCAGCCATGAAGGCATTTGTAAATTTGCCTACGGAAAATGAGTTGACATTTAATGCTGAGGAATACTCTGACATATCAGGTAAACTTTATTACTGTATTTCTTGATTAATTGGAATAACAGCAACTCTTAGAGCAACTGTTACTGGAATAACAGTTAAATCTTAACTTTCAGTAGTATTTTAAGTAGTTTTTATTCATGCTGCCTCTTGTCTTGCTTTTCCAATTTTTGGTCATATTGGGGTTGTTGCATGTAAGCTACAGAGATGCATGGGTATATGATGTATTGGTGACTGCCGCTTCAGTTCTATTACCATAGAAGTTCTTGTATCTAAAATTCTACTTCAGAGTAAAACATTTTTGCACTTAAAGCAGCATTGCTAGATAGACGATGGGCTGCAAATAACTGAAGAAGGAATGTTTGAAGTAAATTTTCTTTTATTTCTCAGAAATGAGAGCCCTTTCTGAACTCCTGGGACCATATGGCATGAAGTTCCTAAGTGAAAGTCTGATGTGGCACATTTCTTCACAGGTTGCTGAGCTTAAGGTAACCTTGGGAAACTAGTGGGTGGAAAGGCAGGTTGTTGTCTTAGCTATGCTTCTGCATGCCATCTTTTTGAAATGACTGCATTGAACAAACTGATAAAGCTGTGAATTTTACTCCTTTTTTTTTTTTCTCTTTTTTTTTTTTTTTTTTTTAGTTTGTTTGCACATCTAGTACCTGTGTACCCCACATTCTTCAACAGCTGAATGGGCACAACTTTATTTAGACTGTGTTAGATCCATAAGTTAGGAGCCAAGTCTCTTTTTATCATCTCTGAAAAGATAAAGGATTTTTAAGATCTCCAGGTGCTTGTGAAACCCTTGCACAAGACTGTTGACTTTTCAGACTAAGCATGAAAATGTCAAATCTGTCTTAGTTATCTATAAGGACTTACTTTCTTTACCATGTGGGTAAGCATCTCTTGTTTAGTTTCCATAGATGGGAGGCTTCAGGTCCATTTATCTTTGTTAGCTTTCTTCATTTTCAGGTGTATATTTGCCTCAACAGTAACTATTTGTTATAAATGTTTGTGTCCTGATAAATAAACCTCGTATGTATAGCAACACAGGCAAATAATAAACTTATTATTTTCCAATAGAATTAGAAATACAGGCATATCAAGGAAGGTAGTTTCTTGTATATTCAAAACAGCAGACAATTACAGGGACCCACTTGGTGCCTATGTAATTAACTCTTCCTGGAAAGAGGTTTTAATAAATTCAATAACATGTACTGCTTTCCCAGGATAGTCATACTGTTAAAATGTCACTAATAGGCATAGATTTGCTTTTCATGTGACTTATTATTTTACTGTTATTTCCAAATTTAATTCCAAGTTGTTATTATCTTAATTTTCAGTATATTTAACCACTAATTATAATGAGATTTTCATAACTATTCCTGCATACTGTGTTCTTGAAAATGTATATGAATGCTTCAGAGATCTAAGGAACTTTAATTTTTTTTCCTTCAATAATTTATTATTATTAGCAGACCAGGCCTTTTAAAAATGTTTGTTTTTAATACATGTTACGGTTTCAAAGATCTTGTTCTCACTGTAAATAACTGAATTGCAGTGCTGCTGAGTGGCTGGGATGTATGATGCCCCAAAAGGTTTGAAGCCTTTTTGGAACCTCACTTAAGCTTTAGGAGAGGGGCTGCTTGTGCTTTCCACGGTGCCACATTTGAAATAAAGCACAAAGTTCTTGGGCAGGTGTTTTTTGCTGCTCTAATTCTGCACTTAACTGAGGAGTTTCATACTTCCTCAAAATCAACACAATTTATATTGGAGCTCTGTGTATTTTTTTAAAAAGCAACTTTAAATTGTGCCTGAAATCTCTTGTTTTCTGATGCTGCTGAGGGTAAGCAGAGCATAATGTAGATCCACATGTGCATGACTGCATATTTGGAGCTAAAAAACAAAGTAATAAAATGTTCATCTCTTTGGCTGAGATGTAGTTGGCTTGCCAAGAGAGTACTGAGCAGCATCTGTGTTTGGGGAAGAAAGCAAGAAGAGAATGGAATGGGGACTTTATTAAGAGTAGGACTCAACATTCTTGCTTTGCTTCCTGCAGTGGGACCAGGTGTTGGTTTTATATATGAAGTTTAAGACTGGAGAAAGGAGGGGAAGATTACCATATTTAAATGACTATTTGAACTGTATACCAGCCTGTTCTTTTTAAATCTGAAACTAATATACTGGTTATTCTTTGTGAAGCTGAAAGCTTGACTCAGTAATAATGTGTGCGGTCTGTTGCCCTCAATATTGCATTCTGGCAAGTTTTGAGGGATTTAAATTAAAATGCCACAAATCTGCCAAGCTCTGATACATTGCTTGGCTTAAAATTGGCCATTTTGATTTCAGTGCGATCCAGTCTTACTTCGGCTTTCAGCATAGAAATACATCCTGTGTGCCTTGTGTGTGTGCACATATGCACACATTCATCATCATCAAATGGTTTCGGTTGGAAGGGACCTTAAAGATTCTTGTAGTTGAATAGTTTGCTATTATACATTTTGTGTAGCTTATTTCTTTCCCTGCTTCTTACTAAAGATAAGAAGAATTAAAGTAGTGTCACTGGGTGGATTATGTATATACTTGAGTTTATGGAAATAGTTTATAATAGCTACATGTTTAATGAATGCTAATTTTTCCCGCTGCCTTCTGTGGTAATTGAGAGAGTGGAATGCATTCACTTGAAAAATAAAACTATTAATAATCACTTTGGAAGACCACCCCAATCCAGCATGTGTTGGTTTCTCCCTTCATCTTTCAGTTCTTTTTCACCTTGATATTGCTTAGTATACAAAACACTAACTGAAATCTTCAAACAAAAGGAAAAATTTTAGATCTTTTATGTTCAGAAGAACTCAAAAGATCTAAAATTTCTTAACCATTGGTTATCCTCTATCTAAAGAGAGATAGAATTTTCCATTTCTGAAGTAGGGTACTGTGCAATCAGACTGCAAAAAATAATTTTTGTAAGAATAAACTACCTATTTCTTGCTTGAAGAGAGTTTAAAAATACTGCTTGGCACAACAGAAGTTCCTCTATTAGCAAGAAACGTTTTGGGATCTGACATTTTATAGATGTGATTGTGCAATCTCTGTAATTTAAATCAAATACGTTTGGAAAATTATTTTAGGAAAGTTATTACATTTACCGTAATGTTACAAGTTGCATGTATGAAAGCTGTTAAAAAGTAGAAACAGACAGATATTTTGTTTTCATTTGGTCACACTGACATGAATACCAGTGCACTTGAGTTTAACTGTTTCAGGATAAGGTGTTAGAACTGGAATGAATGTCTTTTTATTTTATAGTGGTTTCAAGTAAACTGCAACATGAGTGAACAATTTGACTCTTACAGTCTTGATTCTGTTTTCCAGTTTTACCAGCATTGAATTTCAGCATAACTAGTGAAAGGAACAAACCAAAAGAATAATTAGTTTGTGAATCTCCATTTTTATTGATATGTGTATACTTTTCATTTTGTCTGGTTTTTCTGTTGTCTGGTTTTACTGAGTTTTGTTCCTTTGGTTTAAGAAGTGGTACAGATTTCTCAGTATAAAAATCATGTTCCAAGTGGTATCTAATCCTCTGCTTTTTGATTCAGAGCTTGCTTTTGTATAGAGTATTGCCTGATGATAATATTGATATTTTAGTCCCATTATGAACACAGTGCTACATATGTATCCCATGGGATTAGTTACCTTTCTGCCAGACCAAAATACTCTTAATCAGACATTTATCCAGTTAACATGCTGAAATCTATAGCTGACCTGAATCCTTGCTTCTTTATAGAAACTTGTGGTGGAGAACGTTGAAGTTCTAACACAAATGAGGACCAGCTTCGATAAGCCAGACCAGATGGCAGCGCTTTTTAAAAGATTATCATGTGGGTAACTAGCGAGGTCCTTCTAAACGTACAGAGTTGGTTTTTATATTCATCTTCATAAAGGAAATGAGGAAAATTAATTTTTCTGTATTACGTATACAGAAGTGACAAAATGTACATGAGCTCATGTAAACTGATAGATCTTTTCAAAATTTTCTAGTCTTCTCACACACATACAAAGTGAGATTTCAGTGTTAATTAGTCCATGGGCATTATAGTAGCTGTGAGCTTTGAGCATCTTTTCAGGGAAAATAACCCATAGCCATAGCATATTATAGAGACATTTTGGGCCTCAAGAAAGCACCAAGCCAGTGTTATCATCCAGCACGGATACCTGTGTATACCAGTTTTCATTCTATGATGTGGTTAATGTGATAGTCTTCTTCTGAAAATCCCATTGTGGATTCAGCTATAAAGCCTGCTTTAGTACTGTTTATTTTGGCTCTTTTAAGGAATTCCATTGTTTCAGTACCTTCAATACCTTTCTGTATTTTGTTAGATATTTTCTTTCTCTTATTTGGAGAATTGAGTTTCTAAACATCAATACTTTATTCATTGATCTCTTTTCAGCTGTGGACAGTGTTTTGAAGAGAATGACAATTATTGGTGTTATCTTGTCTTTTCGGTCATTGGCACAGGAAGCACTTAGAGATGTAAGAACAAAATATGTTCCTAATTGTTTTCATTGTATTTAATGGAATGATACGAGGTTTGAAGCTTCACTGTTTAGGAATGTTATCTCTTAAAAGGTTGACATGTGGGTAAAAAGGCATTACTCAGTCATAACTTTGAATTTCAAGTTGGGGAGGGGAGTCTACTTTTTTGATACTGTTCAGAGAAATGTTACATTAAAACATACAGGTTTTAGTTTAGAATATTGCCTCTCAGTGCTCTCTATGTTTAGTATGTTTAAAAAGCTTTTATTTCACTTTGTTTGCAAACAGCTTGATTTTGCATTTATTAGGCTTTGATGTCTTACATCTACAAACAAATTCAAATGCATAAATTAAAAACTCATTAAAAAAGAAAAGTCTAGTGAAATAATGGTAGTGTCTAAACGATCATTAACATGGGAAGTCATCTTTCTCATTTTGTATGTATTTGTGTCTCTTAGGTCTTATCCTACCACATTCCTTTCCTTGTAAGTTCCATTGAGGACTTCAAAGATCACATTCCGAGAGAGACTGACATGAAGGTAATGTTTGGCTGACTGGGTGATGGAGTCATTTTGGAGCTTACTGATTAAAAAGGCAAGACTTTCATGCTTAGTGTCAAAAATCCAGACACAAAGAACACCGTTTTGTTTTTCAAACAAGCTTAGTAATTGTGGATCTGCAGCCTCCTAATGTTCTGGGGAAAAAAAAGTCACAACCAACTGAAAGGATAGGCATAAGTCTCTATCTGCTTGTGATCACATATGAGAATTTTCATAGAAAGAATTAAAAGCAAAATTTATCAAGTGTTAAAACATGTGCAAGCCTAATGGAAAGATGGCAGAACTGCTTTGTGGTGTGGGCAGTATAACTGGTAAAACTGAACATTTCACAGACTCTATGTGGTTGGAGCTCTGGGCATGTAAAAGCTGCAAGTCTGCTTTTGATCTTATACTGAAAACTCTTGTGAAGTCACTGGGGGAAGGGTTAGCAGCTTGAATAAGGTACTTTGCTTCTGAATTATGGTATGGTCCCATCCAAAATCCCTTGTTGGCACATCACATGGCTTCTGGACATGTATGCACAGAAACTGCAGCTTAGTTGGCTTTTAATCTCTTATTGCAGCTTGGAGTCTGTGAAGGATTCCTGCTTCTTAATGGTATTGCAGCAGTTTGATTTTCAAAAAGCATGTAATGGGATATACATTGCACAACTCTCTAACTTTTATGGAAACAACTTTTAGAAATCTGCCCTTGAGCAAAGCATCATTTTTAAGGACCAGAATATGTTGTCATTCCTGAACCTGAAATTTGCATTTCTCTGTTAAGTCTTGAGGAAAGAAACTAAGTTCTTTGTGAATGAAGATTCACTAAATAAGAAATGTCCTTCTCCTTTTAAAAGTTCAGAGACTATTATCGTAGTCCTCATGATTCAGAAGACAGTATAGCAGTTATATATATTCTCAGTCATTTTCAGACCAAGTTACTGAAATTTCACATGTGCTATTTCATTCCAAAATGATTATTGAAACTGATATGATGCTGATAGACCAGCCATGGATATTTGATGTCAAAGAAAACATTGCAATTCATATCATGATAGAGGAATTCTGTGGAAATGCCATGGAAAAATAACTTAAAATGTACAGGCTTATAAAAAAAATTATGTCAAAATGATGCAAGTTGCCTTTGCACTTCTCAATAAAAACCTTGCTAAAATTCCTACCTGTAGTTACAGAGAAAAAGCATCGTGTTCCATTATTGAAGTTGAGGAATCAGCATCTGGGGGAGATGAGAAAGGATGTTCACTGCTTACTTTTCTTGATCTTTTCATAAAGCATCTTGCACCTCTTGGTATCAAAGGAGTGCTGAAAAATAGGGTGGGATAAAGGCTGCAACAGTAATCATTAAAGAGAGTATTTTAGCACTGATATTTTTAAGTCAATGGTAACTGAGCATTTTAAACACTTCAGTGGATCTCCAAAGATGTTGCTGAACTCATTTGTATCAGCATAATACTTGCTGCTGCTTTTCTGGAAGTCAGTGGAGTAATTCACAGTCACTGGAATGATTGGATGGAAAAACAATCATTGGATGGCAAAAAAAGACATCTGTCTACTGTTAAATAAAGCCCTGCTGAGCACTGCTGTCTGGCTCTTGCCATTGTAGTGCTACCTACTTCCCTCTGCTTCATGTTATATTTTGGCTGTTGGTTTTCTCTGCAGTAACTCTGCTGTGATTCTTAAATACACCTATTCTGTGTGTTGGTGTGGTTTTTTTCCAGTTAGAAATGTCTGAAATAAACTGTAAGTGCTGTGGAACACTTCACCATGGTGGTGTTGGCATAATGCCAACCACAGATGTCCCGTCTTGTGGTTCAGCGCGATGCCTTGTAGGCTTGTTGGAGAGCGGTTAGCCTGCCTGGATAATGCTGAAGGACTTGTACAGGGAAGGAGCCAAACCAGGGTTATCTTGTCCACAGTGCTTGTTGGGAAATACTGTGAACTCTGACATGTACTCCCCCAGAACTGGGGAGTTTTCTGCCAGAGCTTTGTCTTGAAAACAGCTTATTGGAAGGGCCAGGACTGTGCTGAAAGCCTGCTAACAATTAAGCCCTGTGGACAGTCATCAGCTCTGAGCCTTCTCCTGACCTTGTCACATACAGAAGTGCAACCATAGGCAACAAAGCCTTTTGGAACAGTAGGGCACATTTTTTTTTCTTAAATGAAGGCATGTCAACAGACAGATCTTTACAAGGCCTTATACAGTGGATTGGTGCAATTGCCTAATTGGGCATATTTTAGGACATAATTACATAGTAATTCCTTATGTACTGAATTTATCAAGCAAAACATAAATAGCTTTAAAGCTGTTGACAAAATGAATACCTGTTATGAAGTGTTACTTTTATTTTTCTATCACTGAAATTTATTATTTGGGATGACTGTCAAAATGGGGATTTCTTCTCCTTTTACTTGAATATTTTTAATATTAAATTGTTGGACTGTCTATTCAGGCTTTTATAAACAGTTTATTATTTGTTCCACAGTGCATGTAGTGACAGGACAGGAGGGCATGGCTTCAAACTGAGAGAGTGTAGGTTTGGATTGGATATTAGAAAAAAATTCCATACTATGAGGGTGGTGAGGTCCTGGCACAGGTTGCCCACAGAAACTCTGAATGCCCCATCCCTGGAAGTGTTCAGGGCCAGGTTGGACAGGGCTTGGAGCAACTTGTTCTAGTGGAAGGTGTCCTTGTCCATGACAGGGTGTTGGAACGAGATGATCTATAAGGTCCCTTCCAACCATTCTGTGATTCTTTTTAACCTGTTGACTGTGAATTAGCCCTTGTCCAGATGCCAGGCTGGAGCACACAAGGATAGTCTGCACAATCTTTGCTACTTGCAGGTGCCCAACTATAAGTGAGCATTTATGGCCAAAGTGTACAACTTCTCAAATATTAACAGCAGTGATACACATTGTTAGTGCTTCCTGTAGTCCTTTTTATTTGGTGTAGACCCGTTTTGCCAGAGATTCATATGAACTGTGGTTTCAGAAAATTTGTCAAAATAGTAAATAGAAAGAGAAAACAACTCTGCTGAATGCTTGTTTGTGGTAACAAAAGATACATGCTGGGATGGGCTGGAAAATGGAATACATTTCAAGATGTTCTTAGTTCCTCCAAATGTTAGGGGCACTTGGAGTCTTAATTCTTGGTGCTTGAAATATCTGAACAGTGCATCTGTCTGATATTTGAATGTTGTAAGATCTCTGCCTTACTCTATTTCACCAAGTTGTGACTTTTGGCTTTTGTTTTAAAATGCTGTATTTTTAGATGTTAGCTGATACTTTAGATCTGGTCGAGAAAATATGTTAGTTTCTTTTGAACATCAAAGATGTAGAAACAGCTAATTGGAAGTCAGGGTGTTTGCTTTGGAGGTAATGTAGGAAAGATATGAGCTTTATTTGGCTTGACATGCAGAAATTACAATCTGGTGCACAATGTACTGACCCAGCTGCTGCTCAGTGTAGGTTAGAAGCAAACAAAATCCAGAGTCTCTATCTTATTTTTGCCAAATCTCTGAAATTCCTTAGTGCCTCAGACTTTAATATGAACATTTTAAACATGACAGCAAAACTCGGTTCATCGTCTTTACACTAAAGCATTCAGTGTTGTCTTTGTTCTGATCCTCAGGTGGCAATGAATGTATATGAACTGTCATCAGCTGCTGGATTGCCTTGTGAGATCGATCCTGCCTTGGTTGTAGCACTGTCTTCCCAAAAATCAGGTAAGAAGTTCCAATTAAAAAAATACAAATGTTAAAAAAACAAGAACAAAAAACAACAGCTTGGGGGAGCAAAAAAAAAGTAAATGTACCCAGACATAGAAGTGTTTAAAATGCTTGGAGGAATCTTGTATATCTTGATTCCTTTGTATTCCTTTAATAAACTTCATAAATGGCATAGGTGCATGAATTATTTGTGTCTGCTGGTTGTTAGCTTGAGAATCTTTTCAAATACACGTGAACTGACTTGTTGTCTTAGAAGAGGATAACAGGTAGATGTTGAAGGAATTTAATGGTAAAAACTGTAATTTAAGCACAATGACAATAGGACTGTCTTGTAACTACAGACGTGATCAGGTGTTGCAGATACCTGTAACAAATTTGTCACCTAAGTAAGCATTAGGACCTGAAATGTGAGCTGCATACACTTCACGTATTTCACAACATTCTGTTACCAGTGCATTATACAAGTGTTAACGTGGAACTTGCAAGGGAAAACATGGTAAAATAAACATGTTAATGCTCTAAAATCTATACTGCTTCCTCTTACTTGCTTTAAGGCATGCTGGCCAAGTTTTTCAGCTTTGTTTGTACTGGCAGGTTCAAAGACATCAATTAAGACTCCTTAAGTGCATTTTGACAGTCTTCAGCTTTTTTCCTGATTGCCCTTACCGAGTATTTAATTGCTTTTCTTCCTCCGTGTGTCATGGATAGTTACTGTTTTAACCCAGATCATGAATATTTTAAATATTGCTTTTCTTGCTTTAATAGTAGTTCTTTCAGGAGGGGAAAATAAAGATAATTCTGAGTGGGATTTCTATATTTGAACTGAACTGTCAAACACAATCTCTTTGTGCACTTTAAAAAAAACCCAAACAAACCAAAACCAAAAAACAACCCAAACTGTTGCTATATACATATAGAAAGTACCTTATGTATATACAGAAATAAATCTTTTTAAGATACCTAAGTATCTAAAATGCCATTTTAAATGGATTATTTTCATTGTGGTACAACTGTGAAATGTTTAAGCTGTGTGAACAAGAGAGGGAATTTATGTGTATTCTCATGACTGTTTATGATTTGGTATTTTGATGCTTACATTTACATTTTGCTTTTAGTAATTCAGCTTGCGTGGAAAGAAGTTCTGTATGTAGCCAATTGTTGATTTTTTTTAATTAATCTTATGTAATGTGTGATGATGATGCTATTTTTGAAAGCACAGTTTTTGTGGGAAGTGAGGCGAGTTCACCACCACCCTGTGGTCATTTGCCAAAGGGAGAATGCAAGAGAAGCTCTCCTCACCTCAGAGCAATAACTGGATTTACACTAGCATGAAAAGATTACTATTCTGCTCAGGATAATAAAGTCTTAGTAACTAAATGGTTAAAAGTGAGAGAGTGGCACCAGCTTCCCTTTCTTCTGGTAGATACCAGACTGGACATTTTGCAGCTCCACCCTGTGTCTTTTCGCAGGAGGACGGAGTATTCATCCTTTCTCAACACAAACATTGACTTTTTTGGTTTGGGGGTTAAATTTCAGTTTGGTTAAACATTTTACATTCTAATCTACCTGTAGTTAAAAGGAAATATTTCAAGATTACTTCTTTAATGAAAAATTATTTTTGTTTTTAGAAAACATTAGTCCAGAAGAAGAATATAAAATTGCTTGCCTTCTCATGGTCTTCGTGGCTGTCTCCTTGCCAACTTTGGCTAGTAATGTGATGTCTCAGTATAGCCCTGCCATCGAAGGTAATGTGGAGTCATCTCAATATTTGCTGTGAATGTTGTCTTCACAGTAGCCCTTGTAGTATCTTGAATATATTTACTTTAAATAGAGAATTACATTTTATAGTAAACAAAATTTAAGGATCAGTTAACCCTAATGCAGGCAAATTCTTCTGAAAGTACTTTAAAAAACATTTACTTAACTCTTGTTAAAAATAACTTTCGATGAAAAAGCAACTTTGTGCTTGAACTTTTCAGAACAGTTCAGATACTGTAGGGGGCAGTCTTGTCCTAACATGTGGAATTGCTGGAGTACACATTCTGCATTAATTAGTGTGAGACTTACTATGCAATAATATAGTCTCTATAGTCTAATAAGTATAATGATTTAGTAATCTTTACATTGGCTTTGGGCCAGTCATACAAGGTGTTTTTTCTCTATTTAATATGCTGTTCATATGACTAAGCATAAAGTTTTGAAAAAAGAACTGGAATGCGTAAGCTGTGAACAGAATTACTTCTTATACAGTAGTTCAGCTTTCTTAGTTTAACAAAGTCTTTGCCTCAAGGAAATTCCTTGCATAGAATTCATAAAAAAAGTTCTCTTTCTGACAAAATTAAGTTTAAAAAACACTGACAAACTGTTCCAATGCATATAAAAGTCACCTTTCAGCTGTCCAAGCTATTTCCTTTGTGATGTGTAACATGACTCACACAAAAGACCCTGTTTATTCTGCATTCATTTACTGGGTACAGCATGTTTTCTCCAATCATTTTTTCAAGTTGCATTATGTTTAATCTGCTCAAAATTGTAAGTCACGAAGTAAGTGTAAACTGACTTCTGAAAATTTAAAGTACCAGGAAAATACCAAAAATTCTGAAAGTTTTCTGTATCACCTACTGTGGTATGCAAATCACATTTTTTGAGAGCCCCAAGGCTTTTGTTTTAAATGGAGTTAATCAACCTTTTGTTCAGTTTTGTGAGATTAGGGTTCTGGTAACTCTATTTAATTTTAAAAGGCAGTGCAGCCTTTTCCAGTTGTGAAAAAGTTGAATAAATCTAATTAAATGAGTAGGTCTTAAACATTGATTTGAAAGGTTACAAATCATCAACAGCTTTCCCTGATGAATGGGGAGAACAATCTGTAACCTTCAAAGTTGTTTCATGTTATCTGCACTCACAGTGTTTCTACTGCTCTGTGCAAGCTTTTTCCAAGCCATGATGCCTGAATGAAAATTTCACAATACAGTCAAGAGCAGGGAATATTTAATGTGATTGGTGAGGGGCATGGGTAGAAACTTGCTGAGTGAAGGACAGTCAGATTGACTGTCTCTACTCAGTTGAAATGGACTTGTGTATGTGTGTAAAGACCACATGTCTCATATATTCCTTGGTTATAGTTTGGTAAAAGAAATAACTTGGAAGGACCTTCTGTTACCAGTTTGTCCTTTGAAAGCCTCTTACCTAATGCAGAGTCTGTATGGCTTGTTGGGAGCGGGCGGCGGGAGGGGGCAGTTTTTACTGGTTATTGAAAAGTATTTACCAGTGATTATATTTTCACAGTTATCCTTACGCAAATTTATTTCTAAAGACATGAGTCAGGCTACTTACAGGTTCTCCAGCAGGGTAGAGTTTGTGCAGGTTTGCCTTCTTTAACCTCCCTCTCTTCCCAAGACCCTTTTAGTCCCCAGGTTATTAGCAGGCTGAATAGATAATTCTTATCTTCTGCTTGTTTTCTGTCCTGTAGCTTAAATATTCCAGTTTACATGGTCTCATTTACATTAAATAACTCTTAAAATGAAGTCTGGTGAAACATTGTTTTAAACTGAGTTCTTAAAGTAAGTACAGTTAATAAGGTGGCATGAAACTGTGACTGGTGAGAAGTTACATCTAGAACTCAAATAAGCCTTTATTAGGAGTTGGTACTGATTCTATGAGACGTGGCCTCTGTGTTGCATAATTCTTTACTGAGTGGGCTCTTTTACTGAGAGGAAAACAGTCTGGCAAAAGGAATATATAAAGAATTTTCACTTTACAAAAATAACTGAGAAAACAGAATAGACTTTGTCATTCCTGCCTTCCTTGCATAATACTACTTTTTTGTGTGTTCTACCCTTATTGTAGAACATCTGGCTTGAAACAATATAAATGCTATTTCCAGAATGTGAAATTAATAAATGCTGCTTTTGACTAAGTAAATTCCTGGGACAAATCATGAATTTATCCATCAACAACTCACAGATTTGAAGAAGTTTCAGCTTTCAAATCTGGCAAGAGATAGCTCCCAAATACAGGCAGTGCTTGGACAAGCTGTAGCATTTGTCTGCATTCCCTCTGCCTTCTTCAGGATCAAGGCTGTTTTTTTGACTGGGTCCAGGCTCAGATGCTAACCAGTCTTTACTTTTGTTCCCAGTAAGGAATCTGAACTGCTAGTCAAATACCAGGCTAGAAGGCTAATTTGTCATCTAGAGGCTGGAGTGGAATACTAGTCTGCAAGAGCCATAGCCTTTTCTAAATATTTGAAACTTGCAGGTTGGAAGACAACAGTTCCTCTTCTGAATTCCCTGGGTGATGCTTTTTCTACAGCCAGAGACATAAAAATTAAGTCACTTAAATTAAAAAACAAAACAAAACAAAAAACAAAAACAAAACAAAACAAAACGGAAAAAAAAACAAACAAAAAAAAAAACACAAAAAAAACCCACAAAAAAACCCACAAAAAAAACCCAAACAAACACAAAAAAAAACCAACCCCACAACTCTCTTCAAAAACAAATACAAATTTAAATCTGAATTAAGCAGAACAGATGTTCTTGACTGATGTTCACATAAAAATAAGAGACAGAGTAAGAGTATCAATTCTTGGGGCCTGCTGATGGAGCTCCACAGGGATCTTCACTGGTCGGCATATCCATGTACCATCTGGATGGGGGCCTGAAGAGTGAGATGAGAAAATTTCATATCACCTAAAGTTATTGAGTATATTAGAGGAGTGAAAAGCTGCAGAGAGATATTTTAATACTGAGTAAATTGGGCAATGAAATGACAGATAGAATTAATTTGAAGTAACAATACTGATATGTATAGGGGGAAATGGATTTTTCTCATGTGGAGTGATGGAGTCCAGCTGACCTCACTATTCAAGCATGAAAATTGAAGTTAGGATAAATGAATGAAAAATTAGCTCAGTGCTCAACAGTGGTCAAAAAGAATTGGTTAAGAGTCAGCAGTGTTTTCGTGCTTGAGTACTTGTTAACCCCTTCACAGACCATTCCTTTTCACACTCTGGTACTTCCCCAGGACACTTGCCTATGTGTCTGTTAATTTTGTTGTAAAGTGGTAGATGTGACTTACTTTGCCTAGAAGAGATTCCAGGCTTAGTCATCTGCTCTCTTTGAAAACTGGTGTCATGTAATCACCTTCCAGGGCTCTGAAGCCTGGGCGAATTTTAGGCAAGATGTTATGTATGACAATTAGCAATTCAACAGTTTCGTTCTTGAGTGCCTTTCAGTCTCTTGGTTTTTCTGTCTGAGACTTCTTCATTTACACAGAGAGGAAAAGAAATGGTCAATCAGTTGGAAAAAGTCCTGCTTGCACCTGTTTTTTAGCCAAGTCAAGTGTTAATACTCTTAAATTTTGTAGAAACCAAATAAACTTCCAATATATTTCTTTGCCTTTTTTCTAAAAGGCCAAGGTATCTTTGTCAGGTTGTTGTAACCGTTGTAGGATTTGGAAGGGAGATGGGTACTTCTGGTGGCTTTCCTGATAGCGAGTTCAGTGTGCAAGAGTGCTTTGCTCCCATTGTGTAAGATGCTAGAAGTTCCTTCATTGTGACAAGTCTCTTTAGTCTTTGGTGATGTTTTCCAAAGAATACTCTCGTTTTCAGATGTGGTGCTGAGGTAATTTGTTTATGTTTTTGTTTAGGGCACTGCAACAACATTCATTGCTTGGCGAAAGCTATCAACCAGATTGCTGCAGCTTTATTTACCATCCACAAGGGAAGCATTGAAGACCGTCTTAAAGAATTTTTGGCTGTATGTATAACTTTATTTCTAATTGTTAACATATACCGTGGATTTGGGATGCAATACAATTCATTTCATAAAATCTGCTTTTAGTCGACTAGAGAGAAGCGTATTGTTAATACAAGTCTATACACAGATTAAATTTAGCAGTAGCTCTTTACAGTCAGTTGTGATACTGGAAAGCAACAGGAGCAAATCAATACAAGTGTCATATTTTTTTTTCAGTACAATCTTTAGTATTTTAGCACATACCATCTCTCACATTGTGTGGCCTATGAATGGAAAAACAAATGTGCATTGCATACAAAGTCAAGATTCCGTCTAGCAGACTTCTTCCCATGAAGTTGAACACTTAGTTGCTTTCTTTGAAAGAATAAAGTAAACTCCAGAATGGCTCTTGTGCTGTACCTCTTGATGTGCCTGCCCTTCCTAAACATGAACTGCTGGGTAGCAGCATGTTACAGAGCTAGTTGGGAAGAGGAATTTTTTTGTACCTCAGTGTAGGTTGAAGATCAAAGCTGCTGAAATCCTTAGTGATACTTAGAAAAAAATCAAGAGCCCGTAGGTGATGGTGATGTGTTTTAAATACATTTTGGTACACTGCTTGAGTAGAAATACACTTTTTTTAAGTGGCTCTTAATTAGCCAGTACTTAAAGGGAAACAGATGCTTAAACAGCAGCATAATTTTAATTTTTAAAAATTGCTACTGGTTTTGAGTGGTTCTTGATTTTTTTTGTTTGACACTGAAATGGGGAAAAAATATCCCTTCCCTCCTTATTTGAGGTGATTTTATGTAACTAGAAGTTCACAGAAACAATTTTTCTTCTTAAAAGATTCTTTCAGTTCTGGAAATTCATTGCATTTTGTAAAACAGGAAAAAAACCCTATGGCTATTGACCTTGTCTAATGCAGCTACTAACCGAAAAGGATGAAGGAGAAATGGTTGTATCAAGTTGCATACATTTGACAAGTGAAGGAAACCTTGTATAGTTTCATGTGATAAAAACTCTTTTGGTATGAGGTTTGCATTTTTTCGGTGTTCATGGACTGCTTTCAGACCTTTGCTTTTACTGCACAGACTTGATTGTTAGGTATTTTGTTAATTTTTCCTTTCTAGCACCTTTTCTGTATCACGTACTGTTAGTCTGAAAGAAAAACATTTCTCTTGAAAAAAAAGGTACTACTGAAGATGATCTGCTTTCCTATCCAAGTTAATCAAATATGGAAAAAACTGAGGAGGTTTTTTAATACTGATGAGTATATACTAAGAATCTTTTGAAGTGTGTATATTGACTTCATATTACAAATTGATTAATGACAGAGTTTGTTCAAGAGGAATATTGATTTAGATTTTTAAACTTAGTGTTTTAATTTAAAATCCATTTCCGGTAGACATCCAGTTTAGGCACATTGCCAGTGCTTGGTGTGAGGTCACAAATGATTGTACATCTGAAAGTTAGAAGGGGGTTTTCTCAAATTTCTATAAGGCATGAAAACACAATATATCAAGGCATCTGTAAATTAAGTATTTTACTGTTTTTTGTGATCCTGAACCTGTAAATACCTAAGTGTATGTTAGAAGTTTCAAGGATATCTTCTAAAACTAGGAAAATGGGTTGTTTGTGGAAATATTCATTTGCAGTTTGGATGACATTTCTTTTATGCTTAGGCAGTAAAACTGAACTTTTTCTTCTATTGCAAAATGGGTATAATTTCGAGCAATAAAAGCTTCAATTGCTTTAAATCTTACAAAAATGCAGTAAGTTGATATGGATATTGGAAAGGACAGAGAGGTGAGATCTTGATCCCATAGGGAGTCCTGTCATTAATTTTAGTAGATTGTATAGTTGTCAACCAGTGATTACAAGTAAAAGTTTTCTGCAATAAGTTAATTTACTTTTTGTATTGAAATAGCACATAATCACTTATTAAACACTACTAGGAATGCATAAATATGGCTCACTGAGACTAAAGCCCACTGATTCTTGTGCTTAGGATTACTTTAATACTTTTTTGTATTAGTACAACTCACAGTCCTTTGGCTGTGTGTAACAAAATAGCAGAAGACCATCAATGCATTGTTTTATTTATTGCTTTGAAATACTCTTTTACATAGCTTGCATCATCTAGTCTGTTGAAGATTGGTCAGGAGACAGACAAAACTACTACAAGAAACAGAGAATCCGTTTATCTACTACTAGACATGGTGAGCATTTGCATGTTCTGGTTGTGCTGCTGACTTTAGGAATAGGCTTCATGTTGCATCATTCAACAAGGGGATTCTGAGTGTCACCTTGGGTGTTCCAGCTCACAAACTAGTGGAAAAAAATTTTAATGTCCTTCTTCCTGGCTTTTCAAGGTTCAGGATTTCTTTTTATTTCATTCCTCCAAATGCATTTATTTTTGCCATTGTCTTTTGTCGCCTAGAACATTTTACCATGTTGTTCAGATCACTTTCGTTGTTCACTTAGTACATTCAATACTAAAATGAAATTTCACATTGAAGAAGCAGTGTTCAGAGTATGTGAGAGAAAAATCCTTTCTGCTCAGATGTTTCAGTATTCTGTATCTTGTGGAAAGTGACTGCATATATAGGAAAGCAAAATACATACTTTGAGAAGCAGTGAGTTTTGTAGCAGTGTTTCTCCCCTGCATTTAAACTTTGTGCTATTTATTTTTGCCTTGAAATATGAGAATGGAATAGTGAAGCCAGAAGTATCTATTTCCAAACAGGCTATCAGCAGCAGGCAGTAGTTGTGCAAAACCTTGTGTTTCTGGTATTTTTCAGATTGTGCAGGAGTCTCCCTTCCTGACAATGGATCTCCTGGAGTCTTGTTTCCCATATGTCTTGCTGAGAAACGCATACCATGCTGTCTACAAACAAAGTGTCACATCCTCTGCCTAAGTATCTACTTACTGGAGATAAGACATAGCACGCATCTATGTGGCCTCAGTTTTATCTGTAAACTGTGGAGCTATTTTACTTTAGGGCCTGATGAACAGTTTTGTGAATTATGAACTTTTTCCATAAAGTTGTATTCCTGATCAGTGGTTTCTTAATATGGTTGTATTACAATATAAGCTTGGTTGATTTTAGGTTGCACATTCATGGAAAATCTTTTTTTCTCATTTCTTACTTTTTTTTTCCTTTTTTTTTTTTTTTAATTTAGAGCATCAATTATGTTTTAAAAATACTACTTCTGCTATATGTTTTTTGATATTGATCATGCAACACAAAAATTGCTTGTTTATTTCCCAGAAGAAAAATGTATTTAGTGATTATTTTAGATAGTGTAGCTTTCATCTGTGTGTAAATTATTTCATATAGGGAGTTATAATCTTGTACCTATTGTTCTTAATGAAAACAAATATTGGATGTGCATTTCTGTGAAGTAATTACGGCATTTCTAGTTTTATTTTGAAATGTTCACTGATCTACATACTATGACACTATCTAACATGAAAAATGTTATAGGACTGCTTATCCCACAGACAGCGATCCTCTCCCAATACTTTTAAACAACAGCAAGTGGTGGTGTTTGTATAAAGCATAGTGGAAATTTTTTTTTAAACTAATCTCTGTGGTGCCCTGTTGGCATTAACACTACCATTGTACCCTGCTGTATATTAAACATTCTTACACATTTATCACATGTTGATAACATGTTAGCCTTTAACCACTTTTTATATGTTTTAAATTTTTGAAATTCAAGTGTACCTTCCATAACATACAATAAACACTAGACTGTATTATCTGTAGGTGAATTATTTTTAATATAAATGTTATCCTAGTATTTTAAGCTTAAACTGTGCTGTTGTGCATTGATTTACATCTCACAGTTCATTAAATATCAATCCTTAGAGCTTTTATGTGAAGACTTCTTTTAATCCTTCACCTTTTGGCTTCTGTGATAATGAATCTTGTAAAAAGTTGGAAGAAGGAATTAAAAACAATGTAAAAAGTGTCAGTTTAGTGCCATTATCCTTTAAATCTTACTTTTACATAATGAAGGGAGAGAAGCATTTATATAGTACATAGGGATGCTAGTTGTACCCATAGAAATAAGTGTATTGTTAAAGTATAAAACTTGAAATAATCCTAGAGCAGGCGAGTGTCGCTAAAACCGTAACATCAGGCATGACGGAGACAGATGTATAATAGGTCTCTTTTTAAATTGGCCTGCAGGATAGCATGGGCTCATTTAGCCTGTAAGCTGACCAGATGGTTGTGCTCTGTAATCCCCAGCATATAAAAGCTGTGTGTTCCTCAACAGGCTCTGGACATTGTATAGAGCCCCTGTTCTTGGTGCAACTTCTGTGCATGCTGGTAACTTTTTCTATTATGAAAGAGCTGTTGTGTGCTGAGTTACAATAGCTTCCTCTGTCCAGAGGAAAAAGAGTACTGGAATAAAATTGTCCTAAGGAAGTAAGACAGTACATCTATATTTTTCCTAATTACGCATTTTATGTTATAACCAGAGAACTGTTTTTAAATTGGTAATTTAGTATCATAATGAATACGTTTGTTCATAAAGAAATTAGGTTGAATGCAAGACTTAGGAGTTCTATTCTGTAATATTTATAATTAATATATTCTAATGTCTTGATTTCAGTGAAGATTTTGGTTGTAATGTAGCCTTTTCTGGAAAAACAATGCCTATTTTCAAGATGGATTCTTGAAAAACTCGAGTTTAAGAAATAACCTCTTTTGTGTCTTTAATCTTTTTAAGTTCAAAGTGATTGTATATGTCCATTTACCTTGGATCCCTGTCAGCTTTCCACTGTCTGAGGTGTTACTGAACCAAACCTAGAAAATAGGTAATCACTGACAAATAGGTAATGAGTATGGTATCTCTGCAAGAAGCTGCATCTGACACAGTTGGATTAGATTTAGTCATGAATCTTTTACACTCGGTAGTTTCTGTGGGAGCCTTCACATTATGTGGTGTCTGGCACACAAACCTCTGAGGTGATGCAATTTTAACTACTGCAAGAACATGGGCAAGCTCAGAACCAAACAGGGAAGTTGGAGAAGAATCATGTGGACTCACCCATGTATTTGGGTGGGGGTGGGAGGGTGTCCTTGCTTTGTTCGTGCTGTATTTCTTTTGTTTCTGGTTTCAACTGAGGTACTGCAGTGCTATTTAGGGTTCAGCCTGCTTGTGGAAGGCACAGTGCATCAAGCACAGTCTTCCAGGCAACTTGCATCCTTGCACTGCACCACAAACGGTCATAAGCCTGGTGGAGTTTGTTGGGGAAGAAGGTAGAGAAAGAATTCTTCCTCTGGATCCTGCAACACCATGTCCACATCTTAGTAAGGTCAGCTGTTGCCATTGTATGTCCTTGTATGCCATCTCAGGTGGCCTGTTGTGCACTTCCAGATGTGTTTGTAATTCCTGGAGCATGAAGCGCAGACGGCTGGGCTGAGCTAGTCCCATATGGAGTCACTTTGGATCAAATGTCTAATATGTGGGGGAGGGCTCTGCTTCATGTGAGAGAGAGTGCAGAAAAAGAATGTCCTGTTGCTGCTTAGAAAACTATTTTTGTAGTTAAAAAATGTGTGTCTGTCAGGACAAAAGATTACCATTGAAAACAAGGGGTACCTTAAAACCTTTTTTGCTGTAGCAATTTGGTTTTTATATAGGAAAAGGAATTGGTAACCAAACTTGACACTTGAACTACACTAGTTTTGATGCACTGGAAAACGGCATTTTTTTTCTCCCCAGAAAATTTTGAAACAAGGTTGGTGATTTGAAGAAAGATATGAACCTTCTCCAGCAGGTCATCATGGGCTTGTATGACTTCAGAACTTATTCATTCCAGATTCAAGAATTCTGGAACATCAGTAAATATGCCTTGTCTCCAAACTGTATTTTTGCCAAAAGTTTCGCTGGTTCTGGGATTCAGCGTTGTGATTCATACTGAAGAGGGAACCTTTCGTTACTTAACTAGTAACTTATACATTCTGTAAGTTCAGGTATGCCTGAACTAATGCTGTAACATTTTATTGGTGAATTGATCCCTTGAGCTGAATCAAACTCAGGTCTGTTTTTAGATGTAGCAAATCACCCTGTTGAATCAGTAAAAGTTTTTTTTAGACATAGGCTTCAAATTGTTCTCACATTCCAATTCAAGCATCTTTTAACGCTGTAATGTGTTTTGAATACTATACAAGTAACTTATTGCAGTTGTATTCGCTACTAAATTTGGCCAATAAATGAAGGACTAAAAGACTACAGGGAAACTGCTTCCTTTTCAATCCTTGTGGCTATTTCAATCCTTGTTGCTAGCCCTGAAACGTGGACATGGCTGGCATTCCTAAGTAGGGTAATTTAAATGGCAGCTGCATACATTTGATTTGGTTCCATGGATGAGAATCACTGTTTTCAGTGTTGTCAAATAACCAGTTTTCAAAAATAATAAGGTTCTTCCTATACTCTTCTTTAAGTAGAATTTTTGAATCATCTTAATGGTGAAGGTAAATCTTCCTCTGAAATGACAAAAAGTTTTTTTACTTGAATTGACCACTCCTTGTATACTTTTGCTGTTTGTCATGTCACAAATGTTATTTGTACTAACTTATAACAAAATCAAAATGTCCCCCTGACCTGTGTCCAAAAACATATTAATTTGCTATTAGTCATGCTTTTTCTATCACTTCTGGGTCAAAATGACCTGTTCATTGGATATAGTGTCAGTGTGTCTTACACAATTCAGGAAGAGAAACCATGAGTATTAAAATCAGAATGAAGAGCGTATTGATGAGCTTCATGTGAAGCAACAGTATTTGAATAGTTTCTTATGTAGGCTTTCAGGTTATTGCCTTGTTCATGGTCACAGTAATCTTACAAAATGCCTTCTCACAAAAATGAAGGTAAATAATAAAAAATTATACTGGCATCTGTGTGACTACAGATGTGAACTGCAAAGCTGTTACAGCTGAGTGTTTTAAATCCTGATGCTCGTAAATCCAGTTCATTATCTCCTAACCACATACTGTCACATCTTGTCAGGACTCACTTCAAGTTGCAACTGGAATATGGGAAAGGCTTTATTGCACGTTACCTGCAAACTTTTCTTGTGTTCCCTGCCCTTGTCTTTGAGTCTGGCTAAATTTGAGGGAACCTGAGTGGGCAGTCAGTGCAAAGAAAAGAAGTCTTCTGTTTGGCAAGAACAGAATTATTTCTTAGTACAAATTCAGTTATCTTTTTAACAGTAGGAAGGACACACACTCAGCAACAATGAAACCATTCCTTGCATAGTCCTACAGAGGAAAGAGAAGTAAACCAACAAATTCACTGTAAATTGAGATTATGCTAATTACAGTGATACAGAAGAGGACTAAGAGAAAAGGGAGGAAAGTGCTCATCACGGAGTGCTCAGAAAATATGGGAAATACATTGCTCTGAAATGACTGAAGTTATTTGACACTTTGTGGATTAAATCTAGATTGTCCCTCACAGACTTCAAAATTTCATTTAAAAATTTCACCTGAAGTGTCCTCTTTATTTCATGCTGCATGTGAAGCAAACTTATCCAACTTTAGGATCACTTGTAAATAAAGGATTCTTGCAAGTGTAAAACTTCGAGGCATCTTACTATGAGCATATTTGCCAAGATGGAGTCAGCAGAACTGGATAGAACCAACTCTCATGCCTGTTACAGGATAACACGAAAGGTGGTGTGTGATATTTAGATTTAGTTCCATGTATATCTGAAGTGGAAGATGTCAGGAATGATGCTGAGTGTTACAATGAGAGCAGTTAAATGTTCATTTCAGCAGTTTCTTATTTTGGATAACAAATCACTTTGAAGGGCTGAGAAAACTGGCTGAGCCTGTGGTACTTGCTTTAGAGGTAACTTTATTAAAGGAATAATTGCACCACTATTTCCATACCAGTTTCTGTTTGAGTGCTAAGAAAATATTTGAACTTTTATCTACTGAAAGCTCAGAGGGAAACTAGCAACCAGACAGTTAAAATGCATTTGAATTTTATCGTATAATACTAATTGTTTGCTGGCTAATCTGTGGTGCCACAGGCACTGATTGAAAGTGGTCACAGCCCTTTTCCAGGGGTGTGTGTAATGGAATCAGAGTTCCTTGTTTTAAATGTCTTCAGCTGGTGGAAGTGGGTTTTGTTGGCAGAGCTGACACTCAGCACAGTTGCCATAGGTGTCAGATTCCTCTCAAGGAGGACCCTAGAGCATTTTAAACAAACGTCACAGTTTCTCAAAGCAGTAAAAAGAGAAAAGTTATGTGTTGGTATTGTAATTTTGCAGGTATGAGATGGTGACAGAGAACTGCAGGTAAGGACACAGCCTCTAGTGTGACACTGAGGTACTTGGACTCCAGCATCTCGGTGTATGTGCTGTTAAGGACTCGGTGATCCTACTGAGCCAGGGGAGAGTGAAATTACAGGCAGTGATAACCACCGAGGGCCATTTTAAAACCTTAAATGGAGTGGGATGGGGCTGTGAGACCACAAGTAGTTTGCAGAAGCATGGGAGCTGAGATGCAAAGCAGGCAAAAACCCTGCTGCCTTCTCCCTAAGGAAAGCTCCCAATAAAAGGTCCCATGATACTGGAAAATACCTTTTCTGAACTTGTATTCTAAGGGTTCCAGCGTGGTGACTGACAGCCCTGTGAACAGAGGATGGGCTATCGGGTATTTCATTAGTCCTTGGTGAGCAGGGAAAATACACAAGCTTTTCTAAGTCACAAAACCTTGATCAAGTTTATTCCTGCCCAGTTAAACTGACAAATATTTGTGTGTATGCTTGTGAGCTACATTGCTAAAAAAGGATATGTGTTTCCAATTTTAGTAAGCAAGCCTGTGGCTTCAGGGAGGAGGGGGAAAAGCAGCATTGTTGTAGGGACAGGATACAAATTGGGAGGCAGGGAGGGGAGGGGGAAACAAACAAACAAACAAAAAACAAACAAAACAAAATAAAACATGCCCTAGCCTGAGAAAAGCTTGCTGGGAGGTTAGTTTTATGGATCTTGTGAAAGCAATGCTAAGGGAGGGACAGCAAAATGGCCACACATAAAATCTATAAATATTTCCTGGGAAAGTGCCACTAGCTTTTTCCCTTTTCACTTGGTATTAGTTGAGCTATGGAAGGTTGTTGAGAAGTAGTAAAACAACTTTAAGACATTTAGTTCTCAACACTGTCACCCTGTTTTTAAACATTTTTTTTTTAGTTCTTAGAAAAATAAATACTTATGAGAATATAATTGGAGAAAGATAAGCATTTTAATTATTTCCTGGGCATGATTTTTATTCTGCCACAAGTATAAAGTGTATGTGGGATGAAGAACTATAATCTCAAAGTCCCCAAGTTCTCAAAATATCCCCCAAGTCACTTTTTTTTATGGGGGAGGGAAGAGCTTTGGCATGGCCTGATGCATATTTTGAAGGGACTGTAAATCACTGAATATACTGAATGCTGTGGACTGCTGCAAAGGACTAAAAGAAGAACAAGAGCTACTAAGAGACTGAGCACTTACGTTAGGCTGTGAATTATGTTAATGTCTAATGGCTTCACACTTAACTAATTTGTGGATTTATACTTATAGACCACCAGCTCTTCCTTAATTTTTGGGTATCTTTCTATACCTGTTTTTTCTAGTGTTATTACTGTCTCTCACAGAAATAAAGTGGCAAAACATGGAACACCTTTCAAAGTCACAGCAGCAGCTGCAGCCTCAGTAACTGCCCAATTTTAAATCTTTTCAGTGAAACAAATGGGATGGGAAGCTGAGTTGTGAAGTTAAAAATCAGCATCCAGGATCTACTGTGGAAAGCAGCTGTGTGGGCTTCCTGTGTAAGGGTCTGACAGAGTGAAGGATGATTGAGACGTACACATGAGGCAACTGGGAACCTTAACCTGGGAGAGTTAAAAACTTCTGTGCATCTGGATTGGCTTCTTAACGTGAAGTTGTTTTTACTGGGTTAGAATTTCATAGTTTTCAACTTTCTAGAGCATCTGCTGTTCGCGTGGCTCTGCAGGTGTGTTAGTAAAAGCTGTTACGAAAGGCAATGTTTCTGCTCCCAAACTTGGTGAGGTTTCCATACAGAGCCCTTTGTGATCCCACCAGTAACTGCTAAAAACATGGGAAAAATACACACAAACTGGATTGCCTTCTATTTATAAGTAATACGTGATCCTAGAACACATCAAACGAAATGAGCTCCATCTGAAATTAGCAGTGAGTCTGAGTTTCAGCACCTGGCAATATTAGGTTGTTACTGCAAAACTCAGCTGTTTGTGCAGAGCTTATTTTTAGGCATGGGTGTGATTTGCTACTTCATACTGCTGGACACTGCTAATAAATGTGGGCAAGCAGCATCAGAAGCAGACTTGGGCCATGCAACTGGAGAGGCTGTAAATCTGAAACAGTAAATTCATGGCTTAACAAAATTAAATTTTGAGTGGTTATGGCCTTTAAGCTAGGCCTCTCATGTTATTTCTGCAGTGGCTAGACTAGAAATGCTGTGTAATGTATAGGGTATTGTAGAACTTTTCAGGGATGTTTTTTTTTGTTTGTTTGTTTTAAACGCTCCATCTGGAGGCAACTGTAACTTAGAGATGGATGTGGATGCTGTTGTGCCTCTAGCATGGCCCACAGTGGGAGGGAAGGATGTATTTTTCATTATCTGCAAGGTCTTCCTAATAGGGTACAGCAGTTTGTCACATTAGAATAATGAATTGAATACATACTGAAATTGAACGTCGGTACACAGTGCTGCCACAGAGACTATCTCAAGTGTCATAACCACTTGAACAACAGTTTAAACAAAGAAAAAGGCAAAAACTGTATGGTGAGAAGCAAAGCAGCTGAGTATCCTCCTCAGTGTCCCCTCCCATACAGCAGCAATGGACATCTCAATCAGTATAGCTTAGTGACTGTAGATGATTCTTGTCTTTGCCCTAGGGGATGGGTATATTAACACAGGTCTATGAAGAACAGTGGAATTTAGAGAAAATTGAGCTACTTTGCTCTGAAACATGGGTAAATGCTTTCCCAGCCTTAAGTCCAGGAGCCTGAATACTGCCCAACTACCTGAGCTTTATTGCTTCCGAATTTAAGAAGTGTTGTCCCAAAGAAAAAGATGGGAGTTTCAGCCTTTGCTTTACTTGACTGCACACTTGATGCATGCTAAACCAAGGAACCAGGAAAGCTGTGGCATCATAATTCCAGCTAAACAAGGAACAGCAGCACTTCTCTTCCACAGGAGTCTTGGCTCAGATTGGCACAATATGTTGCACTGCAAATGAGCTGGGAGGATTCAGGGAGGGTTGCAAAGAGGTGCAGGAGGTTCAGCTTTCTGTCTTCTAGGTCCCTTCAGAATGGCTGAGTGCTCTGAGAAGCACTTTCAATAAATCTGCAGGAACACTAATCCAAGTTCCAATGTCCAGGTGGAAAATCAGCATTGCAAGTAGCAAACTTCAGTACTGAGAAGCTGTAAACCCTGACATGGCCACAAAAATCCATCAAACAAAACCAACCTGCAAAATGAGACTCCTATGGGAGAGGTATGTGAGTGTGTCTATGTGGACAGACTGAAAGCCTGTAATACACAATACTAAACAGAAGTGGTATAATTTTGTCTTTGAAATGCATATTAGTTAAGCTTCTTGATATTTAAAGATAAAGCATCATATTTCCATAGCAATACTATTAATTTTACCCATAATATAGGTGCAAAACACTGGGCAAATACAGGGGTATTTTGCTGGGACTTCAAGAAGGCAGGTAATGTGAGCAATATTAATATGAAAAAAATTTATTCTAGGAGGCATGCAGACCTGGAGGGCAAGGGATAGTTAATAATGAGCTTTCTAATAAAAAACAGCCCCAAAAATTGCAGTCTGAAAGACTGCATTAAAAGAACCTTTTCTTCTTCCTTGCTACTTCCAAGTCATCCATGAAGAAGCCTGAAAGAATATTCAAATAAGGAATAATCCCCTGTGTTTTGTGTACCTGAGGGAGCTGAAACAAGACCCGGGCTGGAACAGGAAATGTACAATAAATCCCATTTTTATGACAATGATTTTATGGTTTTAGTAACAGCCATGTAAGAAGTATTTTAGGGTTTTGTTTTTAGTGAGTTGCTACTTTGTTTTTGGTTTGTGGGTTTGTGTTTATTTTTCTAAGGCAGTGTATATAAGCAAATTAAATCATATGTGATCCTGTGATTGCCAAAGAAGGGGAAAAAAAAACTGTTCTAAAGAAGTATTTTTATCTTAGCTAGTTTTATTCTTAGGAACAGCCTGAATAGATATGGTCACATTTGCACCTTTTTTTAGTTGGAAGGGGCAGGAACAGACTGTAAACCACAGTCTCTGGTTTATAAACAGCCCACTGGGCCCTTGGGAAGACAATGAGAAGCCCCCCAAGCACGGGGTGAACCTTTACCTTCTCTGAATTCTGTCACTGACCTCACAGGTCTGGCAGAACATGGAAACTGAAAGGAGATTTTATTATAGAGTTTACAGCCTAACACAGGCTGTTTCCTAGAGTGCCGCTGGGGTTTATGGTATCTAAAATACATATGTTCCTGCACACATGGGCCCTGCATCTTCAACGGAGTTGCTACACAAGGAAAAATGACACATATGGTCTGCATCTTTGATTTTTCTTCTCTGAATTTCATAGAATCATAAAATGGCTTGAGCTGGAAGGACCCTTAAAGATGATCTTGTTCCAACCTCCCTGCCGTGAACAGGGACACTTTCCACAAGACCAGGTTGCTCAAAGCTCCATCGAATCTGGCCTTGAACACTGCCAGGAATGGGGCAGCCACAGCTTCTCTGGGCAGCCCATTCCAGAGTCTCACCTCTCTCATCGGGAAGAATATCTTTCTGGTATCCAATCTAAACCTACTCTCTGTCAGTTTGAAGCTATTCTCTTGTCACTACATGCTCTTGTTTGTTTTAGACACAGATTCATTTCTCAACAGCTCTAGACTATGAAGTTAAATGCACCCACAATATCCACTTAGTATCTTTCCTCTTAGAAATGTAAATACAGATTTATCTGCTGAATTCTGCCCCAGACTGGAGTAGGTGCTACCTGCTTCGAGCTGGGCCTTCATCCTCTCTGTACCTCCTCTGGCACACTCTGCTCATAGAGGTAAGCTGCTGGGGTGGGTATATGGGGATATTTATGACCCTAAAGGAAGACTATGGCACTTGAGGATAGAAGGGATGCTAATAAATACACTCAGAAGTGCCTTGGCTGCAACATGTTCATCTTGGCCAAACCCATACGTGTTTCTTACTATTGCAAAGAAAGCTTCAAATTTCAGTTTAATTTTTTAATAAGGTCATATTTCTATTTAGTAATGTAGTTGCTCCAGCTTAAACTCGAAATACATACATTATTATAAAGCCATGAAATTTTGCTAATGTACAGTTCCATCAGTGGAGCTGGACATCAGAGCATATCAGCCACTTCCCTCTGAAATCCATCCTTGTGGCACTCCAAGACAACCAAGTTGGTTTTTTCAAATGGGGCTATGGTTGAGTAAGTTGGGTCCTGGGCAGTGCTATACACTGTTGTGGGTTATTGTGACTCTTGTGGGTCATAGTCATAACTTTTTCTGTAATTTTTGTATGAGACAAATCCCTGCCTTGGGCCTCAGCCTCACCAAGCTGTTGTTTATTCTAGGAAATTACTTTGTATGGTACTATGGGCTGTAATCATTATTATTTAAATTCATAGGTCTGCACCATCCTCACAAAGCCTACCAGGAAACTCACAGGCAGGCAGTGCTGGTCCCAGATTTCTGCCTGGACACACTTTTATTAAGAAATGCTTGCTGGTCATGCATGACATTGAGCTGATAGGATGATGATACCATAGTTTGACTAACCCCTTTTGGAGTTGTCCAAGATTAGATTCATAGTGGCTAAAATACTCAAATTTCTTACTTACAAGATAAGAACTAAAACTAAAAAGTAAGAAATAAATCAGACTTATAAACACCTTTCTCCTCCCACTCTTCCCTCTTTCCAGCAGTTCAAGGGAGGAGGCAATAGGGGATTTGCAGGCAGTTGTTGTTGTTGCCATTGCTCTTGTCCTGTGCGTCACTCCATGGGGTGCAGACGGGTCTCTGCACCCCAGTGTATCTCCATGGGCTGCAGGGGCACAGCTGCCTCCACCATGGTCTGCAGGGGGTGACAGCTCTTAGTCCTTCCCCTGCTCCCATGGGGTCCCTCCCATGGGAGACAGTCATCAATAGACCTCCCCAACGTGAGTCCAACCCCAGGCAACAGTTCTACCCAGGGAAAAACCTGCTCCAGGTGGGTCTCCTTCCCTATGAGTCATGGCCACAAGTCTCTTCCAGGACCCTGCACCATCCTGGGCCTTCCACAGGGCAACAGCTCCTTCCTGCATCTGCCTGCTCCTCCATGGGCTGCAGGGTGGTCTCTGCACCCCAATGGATCTCCATGGGCTGCAGGGCTGGGGGGAAATAGCTCTGAGACCTTCCCCCCACCCCTGCTCCAGAGTGGGGTCCCTCCTTCTCCTCCTCCTGCTCCGACCTTGGTCTCCACGTTATCTCACGTCTGGAATTTTCAACTGCGCAACACTCCTAAATTCTTAAATATATTGTCATGGAGGCGTGACTGTGATTATTAGCTGGCTCAACTTTGGCCACCAGCAGGAAGTCCCTCCTGGACCTGGATGTCATTGGCTCCACAGGACAGGGGAAACTTCTAGCACCTTCTAACAGAAACCACCCTGGAATTACCCCCTTCTACTAAAATTCAGCTACAGAAACCTATGACATACTCCAGTTGCTGTTACCACCCACCCCCAGATATTTAGAATTGCCCTTATTGACGGAAGCTTGGTTTCTTCAGAAATCTTAAGAAAGTTGTGGCAGAGAAGAGAATTCCTCACAGTAGTGTGGTGGCACCCAAAGTAAAAACTACTTGAGACTGGTAGCAAGTGCCAGATACCAGAGCACACACTTCCTCCCCTTAATCTCCATTTTAAGTATATACACCTATTTTAGTTCCAATTAGCAGTTTCAGTGTTGTGCAGCAACTGCATGTGAAGGCACAGAGCAAGTTGTTAGTTTGCTCTTTTCCTCCAGCCATTCCGTTTCCCCACTGGTGGAACCTCTCCACCTGCAGGGTAAAGCACTGTGGCCACATTGTCATACATGAAACCACAGCCCTGGTTCACTGTCTCTCTTCTGCTTTACCAGCTTCCACCCCTGTTAAAAAAGTGTCAAGACTGGCTATAGTGCTTCTATATAACAGAAAATAACTCAGCAGACATTGGGGTGTAGATTTTGGTAAAAATAGCAATGTTTCCGGTCAGTGACCAGAGGTGAATTTTTCTCACCTGGTATAAGCTGATTCATAATGGAAGCAGCAAGAGATGATGAATGCTGACAGCCCCATGGGCCAGCAGCCCCCGTCCAGCTGGCAGCCTCTCCCAGGGCCAGAGCACGAGGGGCTTGTCAGCGGAGCAGGGTGGTGGGCAATGGTCTACCGGGTGAATGCATGGGAAGTACCTTCACACCAGCATTGGAAGATGTAAAGCCCAGATCACATGGGAATGTGAGTTGGTGTTGTGAGCTCATGGGTATGTTGACATTTGCTGTTCTGAGCAAGAATGTGCAGTGATTTTACTGTTTAAAAAAGACATGCAGTGTCATCCGTGTAGATCATGTAGAGTTGGGGTTAAAAAATTAAACTTGTATAACTGATAGCGTTGTAGCAGGCATAGAAATATTCAGCATTATCAAAGGTTTTTTTCCTGCAAAGCACAGGAAATGTTTTTAAAGCTGTTCTGTGTAATTATCAATTCTAAAACAGATTGGAAGCAATCTGAAAAAAATATTCCCAGAAATAAAATACAGAAATGAGAAAATGCCACGTTGAAGGAGAAAGGTATATTCATTCATAGCACTGGCTGCTTTGCATTGCTCTGGCCCCAACTCACTGGGCTGCACCACTCAGGGATGCACCACTCCTACATCCATCATCTGTCAGGTGGAGTCCCAGTTCTCAACCAGCTGGGTAAGGTTTTCTTTACACATACTTTTTAAACACATTTTTTTACGCTGTAAGAGGAAATTCAAGTCTGAGGCTCCACTATGACTAAATTTGAGAAGCTCATAAGGTAAATCAAACCAGATCTCTCTTTAATTCCCCCTGCAGACAAGCAAGCTCCCCTTTGCCTGCCCTCGCAGCTACTTTGCAGACATGGATGCATGCTCAGGAGCACAGGCAGCCTTACCATGTCTCCTGAGGCTGTCACAGGCACACGTGTGCACACATTTCTGCCTGTCTCCGAGGCCCAGAGAGTGAGGGGAATAACACTTCGGTCCTTGCAATTAGCACTTGCCTGTGGACATGGGCAAACAAAAGGTGCCTCTACTCCACTGGCCTTATTACAATTCCTTGTTTGCTTGGCATGTGCCTTTGCTGATGCCAACAAGACTTTGGCAGCAGAGTTAAAGGGATCAAGGTTTCATCTGCAGTCATAAAGTTAAAAAAATGCAAAAAAGCCTTTCCAGGTTTAGGACCCTGTGTTTCTGAGTCTGTATACAAGGTTGCTTTCACAGACCATCCACATTTTCGGTCTGGTTTCTGAGTAGTGGTTTGTGGCATTTCTCTACTCACAGGTTAGATTTAAGGGCAGAGGCTGGAATAATAAAACCCCTACTACCACAGTAAATGCATGAGCCAGCAGTTGCTCAGTACCTTTATAACTAGGAAGGATTTATTCAGTTAATAAATGTCAGCTCGTTTTCTCAGTGCAATGTGGTCCTAGTGCACAGTGTCCCAGCAGGGGGTTGGAACTACATGATCTTGAAGGTCTCTTCCACCCCAAAGAATTCTCTGATTATATCAAGCTCCCTTTTTTTCAGATCAAGTCGGGACTCCCTTTGTGTGGCACTGTTCCTAAAACTGNCATCTGAAAAGAAAGCACCCTCGGCTTCCCATCCCGATCTCCCTCTTTTTTAAGTCTCTCAACATTATTGCAGGCTCTCCTCTAAAACTGCTCACCCACTATTATTTGTAGGTGACGTGCTCTTTGTGTGCACTTCCAACTTAAGGACCGCACCCGCCATACTG
>VXAU01002126.1:40292-81889 GCA_013399695.1 Formicarius rufipectus | reverse complement strand
GGGGGGCGGCCTGCGAGCCCGTGCGCATCCCGCTGTGCAAGCCGCTGCCCTGGAACATGACCAAGATGCCGAACCACCTGCACCACAGCACGCAGGCCAACGCCGTGCTGGCCATGGAGCAGTTCGAGGGGCTGCTGGGCACCAACTGCAGCCCCGACCTCCTCTTCTTCCTCTGCGCCATGTACGCGCCCATCTGCACCATCGACTTCCAGCACGAGCCCATCAAGCCCTGCAAGTCCGTCTGCGAGCGCGCCCGCGCCGGCTGCGAGCCCGTCCTGGTGCGCTACAGCCACGCCTGGCCCGACAGCCTGGCCTGCGATGAGCTGCCGCTCTACGACCGCGGCGTCTGCATCTCGCCCGAGGCCATCGTGACCGCCGAGGGCGCGGGTGAGTGCGCGGAGCGCGGCTCGGCGCGGGGACAATGGGCTGCGGGCAGGGAGCGCAGCCCACCGCGACAACACGGCCTCCCTCCCGTGCCGTCCGACCACTCACAGTCTCTTCTCTTACCCTCCCCTCTTTTCCTTTCTTTTCTCTGCCTTGAGCAACTGCTTCGGGAAACTGCCTCGGGCAAGTGCCTCGCTGCTGGAAAAGTTTTACTGTTAAGCACTGAGGGTGTGTGACAAGTGACAGCCCCGCCGCCGCGCTGGGTGTCGCGTAGGAGTGTGAGAACGACAGCCCTCGTTCTACACAGACGGGGAGAGTTTCCGTACCCCGCTTTGGTGTTCCATCGACATCGGCTGCTGGCTGGGAAAGCAAAGCCACCCAAGAGCGGGACAGCCCCTAGGCTGCCGGCTCCCACAGCGCCTCTCTGCGCATCGCCAGCCGCCCGCTCCCCAAACCGGGATGCTCACCTCCTACACAAGACCACATTTTTCGGGAGGGCTGTGCCCAGAGGAGCCTCAAACAGAAGCTGGGAGGCCACGGTCTCCCTTGCCTCCTCCTGTGCCAGTGGTGGCACAAGCACGCCTGAAGGGAAGCAAGCTCATCTCTGTGGTTGGCACTGGAGGCACAGGTTACAGCTCAGGTTTCTCAGCAGGTTCCTGGTCTCCAGGGTTACGGCTGGTGAGGAGCGCTGCAAAGGTGCAGCTGTCGGTTCCAAGAAGCTCTGAAACGAGCCAAAGGGTTCCTCTGGCACTTGAGGCAGCTCCAGTGCAGTCCTGATGGTATCTGAATCACCACGGCTTCTGAGGGGCTGATGGAGCCCCTCGACTTTTTCACTGCATCCTGTTTCCCCAACTGAGCTCACTGTGGCCCAAATGGATGGCTGGTGCTGGATGTCTGGCTGCTGTCAGTGGTACCAGGGAGGTAGGAATATCTCTGCACGCTTGTGCAAGGACTGCTGACTGCTCAGGCCACCACTGTGCTGCAAACCTGCTGTGGTTCAGGGACCCTGCTCCTGTCACAGCTGCCTTAGGGCTGGGGGAGTTGGCAGGGCACAGCTCTAGCATGGTGAGCAAAGCACCATAGAAATACTGAATCCAAGGAGCTACTGAATAGGAAATGAAAGCAAGGCAGTGGGTAGTTATCACGAGTGAGCTTTGACCTTTACAAAGTGACTGTGGTTCCTATCTTACTTCAGGAAAGCATTTGCTGCTGGTGGAACAAAGCTATGTTTCCTTTGCTGTGGAGCTGCAGTGTTGGTGGTGCTCCCAGACCTCTCCATCAGAGGAGTGAGAGAGCAGTGCTTTAGTGGGGTAGCAGCCAGGAGGGGTCAGAGGCTGAGGCAGAGCAGCACCCATGCACCCCATGAGCTTCTTGTGCTGCCCCCCAGGCCCTTCAGTGCCTGCAGCTGTAGTGCCAGGGTGTAGGAGTTCACTGACGGGCAGTGGATCCCACCTCTCCATCCTCCCCCAGCAGTGGCCTGGGAAGAAAAGGGGGATTTTTCATGCTATGTTCAGCAGAGTATTTGACTGTGGTTCTCTCGCATTACCAAATGCTTTATTTATTCCACTGCCAGTAATGCCAAACACTGTAATTCCTGTTTTCTTCTCCTAACAAAATATCATGCTTCAGTTTCCTGACCGTGCTCCCCAGCTCAGCCTTCCCAGGTAAGCTGCTCACTCCATTTCTTCATTTATTTACAGGCAAGACAAACACTGTTTCTTCTCTGACTCCATTCTTTGGCCCTTTCTGCCTCTTGAAATCTCCACTCAATGGCCATACCCTGATCTCTCCTGTCATTACCACTATCTCCCTCTAACCTCTCTACTTGCTCCCCTCTTGCTTTTCCATCTTTTCTCACCTCACAGTTGTCCCCAGTCCATGAACCCAACCACCTATTTTTTCCATCCGCTTCTGCTTTTTGGGAGCCACAGACCTGCTGGGTGGTTTGTGAAAATACTGTTTTGAACACCAAGCACTTTCTCTGTAGCATTGAGGTGCTTTCAAAACTGCCTTAAAAATGGCTCCAAAATGAGCAAGGCTTGGCAGGTCTACAGCAATTTGAAAGCAATCACATTCAAATCTGGAGGGAGGAAGCTTGGCTAAAATTGCCCCCGAGTTACCTATTTCTGAGGACCTCAACAGTACAATAACCTCTTTGAGGGATTCCAGGGCCAGGTCCATGAAAACTCTCTTTCAGTGTCTGAGAACCTGATGACATTCTCATTTCTGGGCTGAAAATTTTGAACTGATGCATTATGTACCAGCCTGAAAGAATCCTTCTTGAGGGAATAAAACTGCTCCTTTAGAAAGCAGAGTGAAGGATTCCTGTTCTAGGAAGAGGTAAGGTGAACACTTCCAAATTCAATTCTCCAAATAAAGCGTTGCAGCCAAGTAGAAGACACAAATAACCAGCTGCCTGATCAGGAGCATGCAGAATACCTGCTCTTATTTTATCTCCTAAGCATTCTAGCACCTTCTACTCTCTCTAAACTACATCTAATAGAGTAGGTAGAAATATAAATCCATTGTTTCGTGGACTTCTGTTGTAGAAGCCCATGAAACAGCCATTAAGCCAATTTTTTATTCTTCAGAAGTGTCTAAGTTTAGAGGAAATTAAGAAAGGTGTTGGACTAGAGATCAAAGAAGGAGACAGACCTCCTTTGGACTCAAAACAAAATGCAATTAGGGTATGATAATAGCAAAGATAACAGTTCTTAACCCAATATATATCTATATCTATATATAGATATATATTCAAGAGATAACAAAGCAATGAGAACTAAACGACCAATTTGTGGGACAATTCTCTTTTCAAACTCCCCTCCCACCACCACAGTCTCTGCTCCCATTGGGTGCAGTAATATTTATGGACAGCAGGGGGAGATGTTGCTCCTTGGACGGTGTTACACTGCCCCCTGGGGGGGGGTGGAAAAGGTTTTGGTGTGTCCCTCTGAGATAGTTGCTGTAGAGTCAGTGCAAAGGTGCCACGCAGAAAAGAAGAGAGCTGGGATCCTCTTCCTGTGAGCACAACTCTCTCTCCCTAGTCTGTGGTTGGAGAAAAGATATCACTCTGAGCTGAAGCCGCCAATGCTGGGAGCCCCTTGCGCCCGGGCCAGCAGTCACTGGCCCTCTCAGGAAGCCTGATGCAAAAGGCCCCATTTAGCAAGTCTCTCTCTCTCTCCCTCTGAAGCACCAGGAACTCTGAGAATCCAGGGATTGGTAAACAGGAGGAAAAGGGAAGGAGATCATGCTCGTAGGCAGAGGTTCCCCAAGAAGCCTCTCTTCCCCTCTCTTACCAGCAGTCCTCTTCCTTTCCCCCCACAAGCCGAAAACCCAAAAAGTGTCCCCTTTCCCTCACCACACCCCAGTGAGTTACCGTTGCTAAGTAACCCCCTTTCAGTCATGATTTGCGCTTTGATATCTGCAGTGGGAGAAAGATCAGGGCCATTAGCTCCTTGTTCATTGGTAGGGGAAAGGAAAATTCCACCCACTCCTAAAAAAACTATACAAGAAGTGAAATCCTGTTTTTGCTTTCATTTTTTTTCTACCTGTTATGTAATAGGATTCTACTGTTTCCTTTCCTCTTGAGGTCTCTGCATTAGTGCTGGTGAGCATTGGTGCCTTTGTCTAGACACTTCTGTAAGGCGGCAGCCTGAAGGATGATGTGGTCAGGTGTTTGCTGTTGGAGCAGAGATATAGTTCACAAGCCCAATTTTCATTCCTTTTTCAATATTAGACCGTGCATTCTTCTGAGTGCATGGCTCACCTGGATGCAGGGCCTGAGAAAGCTGCCATGTCTTGGGTTTGGTTGGAGGAATAGCTGTGCACACCCCCTGGGCTTGTGCTGGTCTCCAAAACCTGAGTGTGAGTGATGACTTGGAGGTCTGAAGTTCCTCAAGTTACAGAGACTAACTGCCTTCGAACAAGTGTCACATGGGAAGCATATGTTTCTTGATTTCTTCATTCTCTTTGGGAAACATCTGTGTTGCTTTACAGCCAGAAAACAGAAGTATTCTGCAAGCATGGTGTATGTGTGCTGGATGCAGGTGTGATGCTGAATATTTTGCTTTTTGTGGAGGATACGATGAATCATCATCCAGGATGGAGGATGTAAAAGCCTCTTGACAATACATTAATACTCCAGATGTCGGATTAATGCATGCTAATGTCTGAAGCCTCCTATGGCATTTATCCTACATCCCTGTCCTGCACTTTTGGGCTTTGAAAGCGGTTCTGCTCACAGACATTGATGCTAGCTTTCTTATATCTGCAGGAGGTCCTGTTCACTTGATCCATGTTTCAGTTCTCATGTGCATATACTGACTGTTCCTCCCATCTATCAGATTATCTGCTTCCCTTGTGAAAGCATCTGTCAAAGCTTCTTAGGTCTATGAAGTAGCAGGAACTGCTGATAGACAAAAACTCTCTTGTATCTAAAATTTCAGAGGCAGGACCTGTCTTTAATCTTCAGGCAATAAATGGCCTGCCTGACCATGGTCATTGTTGACATTGGGATGCTGACTCAGAAGAGCACTTTAGCGTGTGTGCGTGGCTGCTACTGCCTAGCAGACTGTTTATGTCTCAAGTGACATGTTTATTCCTGTTTTGAAAGGGGAACTGGCAGCAAAACCAGAGCAATGTGATGGGTACTGTGCATATTGAAGGACAGATCTGTTGGTTGGGTCCATCTCTCCATATCTTAAATAAGAAAATAGCTTGGAGTCATGTTGGCCTGTTAATAAGACATTGGAGAAAGGGAAGTGGCATCACAAGGTATCGACCATTTGTAATTAACACCTGAACTGTTTTGAGTGACTACCATAAGATGTCTCAGGAGAATGTTTGATTTCTTAAAAGAAAAATACCATCTCTTAAACATTAAAGAAAACTATTGATTATTCAAGTGGTGGACACCAATTTTCTTGGTGAACCTCTGATTTCTACATGTAGACCAAGCCATCCATGTCTAAGGGATGAGTTCATAGTAACCCAGTATGTGAATCTGGCATTGTAGACTTAAAAAGACAAGCAAAAGAGCCACTTTCCCATGCTTGTTTCTCATATACTGCTAACTTAATTTCTAAAACAGTGGTTTTCAAGCTCCAGATCAAATTTGTTCTGACTCAGTCTTTGCAGAACTATTCTCAGAGCAGTTGATGTGCACAGGGGTGCCAAGGGAGTGTTTCAAACCTTGGTGAGGATGAACAGTCATGCCCAGGTGAAGTTGAGATTTGTTTAGACATTTGCTCAGATCTTGGGAGCAGCCTCATTTCTCAGCTAAAGAACAAAATCATTAAAATCTTCAAGCCTGAAAGAGGATAGGAGAAATAAGTAAGAAAACTTAAACCTTAATAATGCTGATACCAGCAATGGCATTAGAGTCTTGCTACAGGCTGCCTTCGTAGGCTGAGTCCTCTAAAGTGATTTTGCATTGTCTAAAGCCGTTGTCTAAGCATTGAGTCAAGACCTAGGCCTTTCAATGTCATCAAAACCTGGTGAAATTTGTTGTGAGGAATAATTTCTTATGTGGAGTCATCTGCTATGTGATTTGAAGTTTGAGTTCTCTATATTAAATTTTAACTAGAATCAGTTTTCATATCACTTTGGTTTGCTGTGTATGTTTTTGCAACCAACTTAGCAAAGATCCTCTCTGTGTACTAAGAGCTGAAGTAGATGACAAGGTCTGAATTCATGCATTTTGTAAGGATTTCTTAATTGATGGGGTGCACAGATATCTCCATCTGAAGAAAGTGTCCGAGAAGCAATATCTGGCTGTGGTTTTGTTCTTTGGAGCAGAGTGCCTTGAGTGGCTTCAGTAATAGCTGGGCCATACCCTTTCATTGCAGTGACTTTTGGCCATTTCTCTGCTTTTCTTTACTTATTTAAACTGTGATAAAAATAAGATGTTTGCTCAAAATGAGGTATTACCAAGTTGTTCCCCATTCCAAAACATCTCCTCCAAATCTGTGGTCCAGGCATTGTTATTTTGTACACTTACTGTGCAAGTGACTTTTGTTTAGCTCTCCTTGTTAGTATTTTGGTTTGGGTTTTTATATAGCACCCCACTGAAAAGCGATGAATTAAAATGGCTCATTCCAAAAATCAGTTTGGATTCTTTCCCTTTCTCTTAAACAAAATTTAATAGGAAGCTTTTAGATTGGACCTCTGCATAATACTCTCTCTTTGGCAATCCTGCTAATCATCGCTGACATACTCTTTTCAGAAAGGTTGCTTTACATAGGCAGAACTTGGCAGAGGCGTTGCCCCTGAAGAGAAGTGGAAGAATAGGAAGTTAGTTGCTTTGGGGGGGCTTTAAACAGTTTCTTTTTTTTTTTTTCTTCCTCTGTTTGCATTACAGCTGAAGGTCTCAGCAGTGTGTACCTCCTGGTGGAGAGAGATCCCTGCCCAGCAGGCTGCTGGGGGCAGGGGCTGGGATTTCCTGGTTGCTCACACCCACCTAAGATCTGGTGAGTGGCTGGTGGCAGGACTGGCCCAAACCCTCTTCCCTGGTAGATGGGAAGGGACCAAACATTATGAGCTTGACTGGGGAAAGGATCAGGGAGATGGGAAGCCTTTCCTGAGACATGTCATATAGTGGCAGAGGTTTCCAGTCCCCTCCATGAGCTCACGCTTCTCTCCATCAGTAGGAAGCACACATCCCTGAATAAACAGGAGTGCATGGGGAAGAGAAGCATCAAGGCAAGGTCAATATTTGCCTGGCCCAAGCACTTCCAAGTAAGAAAATGAACTGTAAAGTGACATATCGATATCTGCTTTCCTCTTCTTTGCTCAGTCATGGACACTATGCTCTGACCACAATTGCAAGCACCACATGCTCTGCACCACAGCCTTAGTACAGGCATGGAAATGGGAGCCACGTCCATCAATAGCTGCTCTGCACGCAACATCTGAATGACTCCTGCTCCACACCCATCTGCTTCATAGGGTACCTGAAACAACTGGCTTGGGTTAGGACAAGGGATCTGGCAGTGCAGAATCAGGAAACAGGTAGAGGCTGTGGCATGTTCTAATTTGGTTAAAAATAAATTATATATCCAGGAGTGGACGGGAACATCTGGTGTAAAGCAGTTTAGTTCTGTGCTTCAGCCAGTACCCATGAGCATCAATACCCCCTGTGGGCCAGGGAAGGCGGCAAACCACTTACTAGGCTCTGATTTATTTTTAGTACTTTCAGTGTGAGTTGGACTTGGTTTGCTCAAGCCCCATTAAGTCATGACTGCTTGGATCAGCCCTTGATTTAGGAAGGGCTCTTTTTGGCTTCCATGAATGGAAGATAGTGAGAATTTGATCTGATACTTCTCTTGTCTTCTCTGTTGATGAAGAGGCAGAGCCACCTTTCCTTTGATGGTGACCGGAAGGTTTTTCACACTTCTGTCCACAGTGAGAGCATATGGGAGGATTATCAGACAGACCATAGACCTGAGTTCTCTCTGTGCTTTTACCACATCAGAAGGAATTGTAGATGTAAAGCTGCAGCTTGACTAAATGCACAAGACAACAAAAGATTGGCCCAGGAGAAAAAGAAGAAATGTGGTGATCCTTTTGCTTGCCATTTGCAAAAGGAAAACCATTTTAATTCCTCTATCATCATGTCCTGGAATACAGGAAAGGACTTGATGCAACATAAAATGCATTCTTAACACTTGAGAATAGCTCAGGTGCATAACCAAAATAAAACATATTAGTAAGAATCAGCTTGTATAATTTGACTTGTTACAAGGCAACATAGAGAAGCATTAGAATTGTCATGGAAGTACCTGATAGTCAAAGACCAAACTGGCTCCATGAAAAGAATGGTTTTGACCTATAAACTAAGATCCTGCAGTAGTTTGGAACTTTCTTTGGAAGAAAATGGATGTGATTTTTTATTAGCAACAGGATTTTGGATATACAAGAGGAGCTACTGAATCCTTCTGTGCTATTTTCTGTACCTTTTGCTCTTCACATTGATTTGAATAATTATTCCTGAAGTCTCAATTTTTTGAAGTTACTTTTATGTAAGGGAATTAGTTGTTTTTCAGTTTTAGTCTTGCTGTGACTGTGATTTAGCCATATGCTCCTTTATGTAAAGTTTCATGTTGCTATGAGTAGAATAAATATTCATTAAGGTGGCGATTCTTAAATTTTTTTTAAAGAAGAAGAATGGCAAAATTAGGTTATTTAAGTAATATCATTTTTCCTGTAAACAGCTATTTTAAATAATATGCTTACATAATTTGTGGTTAAATAATGGTCCCAGCCCTTAACACTTAATATCTAATGCCTTCACCTGTACTGAATATCATCAGCATTCTGGGCTATCTTACATCCAAATCTTTTCCACCCCAGTCTGCAAGAGTGAAGCTTTTGATACATGGTCATGTGTTTATTTGTCCTACATTGTAAAAGCAGGGGTGATATCCATTATGCATGATAGTGGATAAGAAAGATGATGTTTGTAGGATACTGGCTTCCAGACTTGGAAGAATAGCATAAATGATTTGGCATGCAAAATTAAAGGAAGGCTTTTTCTTTGAAAGCTAGTTTGTTTTTTCCATTTCATGTGCCATTGTAATAAAATATCCTGCCTCTCTCCCAAATTTTGTTCCTCTTACTTTTATTTTGTCCTTAATTTGTACAAGGTTATATGTATTAACATATTTGGTTTTTATTATTAAGTATATGTATAATCTCATTAAATAGTGTGATTTAATAAACAGTAGGTTTGAAATTACGTGTTTTTCTAATGTGGGACACATTCCACTTACAAATGTGCCTGAAAGAGTTCCTTGGACACAATGCCTATATTTCCTTCTGTTCCTTATCTGTCTTTCAAAATAATCAGTGTGTTTTTAAGCTGAAGGGTATGACAAGGTCTTAAACATTTATTTTGGCATTTTCTTTAATGTTTGTTGGTTGGTTTGATTTCCTTCAGCATCTAGTTAAATGCAAACAGTACAAGTAATTCCTGTAGATGCTCAAAGTTCATGCCATAAATTTCAACCTTTGTCTAAAACCTGCCAGTCTGTGCACCAGTGGAAACGCAATATTTAATCTGCTTCATCATTTAACATGATTGGAGCATCATTTAAGCAGCTGGATTCAAGTGAAGTCCTGGTAAAAAATCGTGTCAATTGTACAAGACTGACCTCTAGAACATTACAGTGCTTATTAAGGAAGTTATTAAGTTTTAATATACTAAATATTAGAGAAAAACAAAAGATTGTAACATGGGTGTAATGAAATAATCCAATATTAAAAATACTAACATTTCTTTACCTATTTTACGAATCCATGCCAGATTTCCCTATGGATTCTAATAACGGCAACTGTAGAGGCGCCGGCCTCGGTAAGTAAACTTCTATAAAACCGTAATATAAGCTGTAGTCTTTCAAATACTTTTAATATTTGATTAAGTAAGAGGAGTACTAAGTGATGTTTAAATACTCTTTCTTGACTAAGAATCCTGCATATTGTGCTTTGGCATCCCATGGGCAGGTGGCATTTGGGACTGGTCAGCCTCAAAATATCTGTCAAATCAGTGGGACTGTTCTGAGTTTATTACGAATTTTGTCTTGAACAGTGAGAATAATCATTACATTGATTAAATTAAATCCCTGGGCAAAACCAGTAAGAAAATGGTTCATTCTGACTTTAAAGTTTGCAAATTAAATTCAGCACTCTTTGTAGATGATGGCAAAACTCCCATTTAGCCTCAGGAGGCTGAAGGTAAGACCATCTGAGGCTGGTTTTATTCCAGCAGGTCCCCTGTTGCTTTCTATTTCTGTTTTATTTTTACTGGAACTGAGTAAAACCCCCTGAGCATTACCACCACTCATAGGCAATGCACAGAAGCAAAGCACAGGTTGGTAGCTAATAATTACAGAAATGTGAATTTGTTATTCAAACAAGTCAATGACTGTAGGTTTCCTTGAATTTTATTATGATTCCGTCAGATGTTTCCCTCTCAGGCCTTTGTCAAGAAGATGACACTTGGAAACCCAGAGTTGGCCATTGTGTCTTTCCTTCTGCAGAGGCCTTGATGAGCTATAGTGTGCACTGATGTTCAGTTCATTAACATAAACACCTAAGTGTGCATGTAGAACATAAAATTATGTATCTGCAAAAAATCTAACATTAATATGTGGCCAAAATATAGAAAGGTATTAATAACGTCCAGTTTATAATAGTTTTAAATTGCGATCAGTAGGTGATCATTACAGTTCATTTCCTTTTACAGTGAAAACAGCTATGTAGGTGCAAAGTGTTCTTTAAATCATAGTGCATGTCTTTTAGAAACCCAGCTACAATTGGAAAAACTGATAAAAGCAAGCCCCCAACAAGCTTTTTTTTTTTTTAATTGCCTTGAGCATGGGACTGAAAGAATTGTTAAAGATATTTGGTACTAATGTTAGTATCTTCATAGTTTTAAGCTGTTCTCAGCTGTGTGGCATTGAGTAAGTGTGGATTTCATGCTTGACAGTGACTACACAAAGAGCATAACAGCTTCACTGTGAGTATAAGAGCAAAGCTGTATGCCTTCAATGTCACCTTTTATAAAAAATGTGAAACACCTCTTTCGTGCTGCCCGTCTTTAGAGATGCAGAGGGCATGTAGTTCCGGTGAGTGACACTGCAGTGGCAAAGTTCCAGTCATACTGTTGCTGTTGTGATGCTTTTTGACTACTTAAAGCAAAACCAGACCCCAAAAACTCCCATCCAGGAAGTAGTGAAGATGCACAGAAAAATTGCTAAACAGAAGGGGAATATTTTTATCACTCTTTTCACTGTACAAACACAATTTCTGGTTCAATGTGCTACACCTACTTGAACTGAAAAACATAGTTTGACCACCTAAAAGGCTGTGGTTAGTAATGGCTTTATCTATATGTTCACTAAAGTAATTTTGCCATTCTAAATTGAGATTTTTTTTGTTTTGTTTAGCAAGTAGCAAACAGATGTGTTTTCAGAAAATCCTTTTCTCAGCTCTATGGCTCCTGAGCTTATTACATGTGCTGCTGTACATGGTGGCAGAGAGCAGTACTCATGGGTTATCCCTGTTTGAGGCACCTTTTATTGCTGGCATTGCCCACTGGTAAAACCTTTGCTCAGAATCTGCATGGGCTTTTTTGGGAGGGGGAGCTTTTTCATCTCTCTTGTCAGTAAACTTCATTGTTGTCTGCTTCATCAGATGCTTTTCAAATCCTCCAGAAAATTTTCCAGAGGTTGGTTTTTTCTTTAATCCTTCATTTATCAGGCAAACATTTGCCAGGTTTGAGTGCTTGTATTGGTCAATATTACAGCCAGGATTTTCGTTGTGCATGCACATGTTTTTAAGATGATACACATGTTTCTTCGTAGCAATCCTTGGGGAAAAACATTTTCCTGTGTAGCACACTAATTTTTGCATTTACAGAAGTTTTCAAAGTACAGATTTTGAGCTGTTCTTAGTCCTATATTGACTGGTATTAAAAAGGATATTTAATGGCAGCTAGCTGAGATCTCAGTCAGAACTAGTGTGTGCCACTGATGCCTATCTCTGCTTGGGATAACACCACTGTGGCCCCAGAGCTCTTTTGGTAATTCTGGCAGCTTCCGAGGAGGCTGTCAGGTAGAATGGGACTTTCCCTCAGTATCAGGGTATTCAGAACATTTTAAAAGCCACCTTTTGTGTGTGTTTCCACTCCTTGGGGAAAGCTCAGTGTTGCCAGAAACATCCGTCAATCAAATATATGTTCTCTAATATCCATGTTTGGAATCCTGTCAAAGTCACTGTAACCAGAAGTTAGGAGAAAGGAGCTGGTTTGGGCTGTACCACTGACTTTATAACTGACCGTGGCAAATTACTTTTGTGTTAGTTTCTGTATCTCTAAATAGTAATTAGGAATACTGCAGCATTTGGTAAAGTCCTTTGAAATGTAAATTTAAAATGCACTAGGGTGACTAGGTGGTGTTTTTCAGTAAGAACATGGGCAAGTCTGTAATTTCTTTCTAGAACAAGACTTAATAAAATATGTCCTCAAAATGAAGTCATCCAATACTGTCTTAAAATTGTGGGAAATGTGAGGCTGTGTATTCTTGTCTTGTAATTTAGTCTAGTTTATTCTACTTATGCTGCAGAGCAAATTACTGTAGAGCAGGGGAATGTTGAAGTGTATGACTTGTTGGACTTGAGTGCCGAGGTGCCTATGTCAGTGTGAGTCATAGGAGCACATCTTTGAGGCCCTGTTTCAAGCTTAAAAATGACCCATAATTTGGCCTACAGTATGCATGAGTTACAGAGGCAGAAAGGAAGCCAAAAATCACTTCCCTTCTCTGCCTTTGTTATTCTAACACGGTTTCATACAAAAGCTAAAGTCTGCTGGACTCTATATATAGATTCCTGAGGATGTGTTGGGAATTTAAGAAAACAATATACTCTTCTTTTGAAACGTTTTCCTCTCTCCTGAGTTTTTGGGGTTTTTTTTTTGTTTGGGTATTTTTGGTATATGAACTACAAACATTCTTCCAATAGAAAATAAATCATGATTTGAGAAGTTCATAACCATATGATTCCATCTCTTCTTTTTTAAAATATGCAGGAATCCTATGTAGAAAATAAAAGTTTCAGGCTCTTCATGTTGGATTTAACTGAATCCCTAGCTTATATGCATCGACATTTAGAATGATGGTGTATAGAAATAAGTTGTGTTAAGTCTACTTCCATTTAAATGCCAAATCAAATGTCCAAATAGATGATGATGTCTATATAATACTGGGACCTGCTGTTTGAAATGACTCCACCAAACCTCACTTAGACACTAGCGTGAAATAAAACAGTATTTGCCTTAGAACATCCAGCCATGAAATATCAGTGGTGTTAATGAACATGTGAGTCTGGAGCTTCAGCATTCACATTCCCCAGGCACTAATGAAAATGTTTTTACCTTCGTTACAGTTCCTAGATGTCTGGCAGCTGCAAGACAGGAAATGCTGCTCTGACAGTGCTCATTTGTGTTGTCTTTTGAAGGCTATCCTCATGCCTGCTATGAATTTCTCTATTTCAATTAAACCTGGGGTTCTGAGTAATAATAAAATTGTGTAAAATTTACACAATTCCTTATGGTTAATTGGACAGGGCTCTGTGCAACTTGATCTAGTTGAAGATGTCCCTGTTCATTGCAGGGCGTTGGACTAGATGGCCTTTAAAGGTCTCTTTCATCACAAACTATTATATGATTCTATGAATGCCTGCTGTCCAGAGTGTCCCTGTTTGCTAAACCAGCCTAAGATACATAGTCTCCAATCAAATGTTAGATTATTCCCTGTCATAGTATTTTCTTTCTGTGTCTCTATTATGGCCTGAGTGATAAAAAGTGAAGAAAGGAGGGCATTCCCTAAGTCCAGTACAGAAGAGAGAATAGCATTGCAAGGATATGGAATAAGGAATATGGAATATGGACTAAGGAAGCACCTGTGAGCACAGAAGAGACTATGTCTTTGTTGTTGTGTTGGTTTTGGTTTGGAACTCTTTTGGATTTCAACATGCCAGGTTTTCTTCTAGAAACCTTTAAGGTCTCATGGAGAGTTCCACATCTCCCAACAGAACAGAATGCCTGTGGTTTTTAGTATTTTACTGTAATATACAAGTCAATTCAGTGAAATTTTTGTTAGGTGTGAGTTTGAGATTTTGGGAAGATTGTCACTGAACACATGCTCTTTTTCTTTCTAAACAAAGCTTTCTGTTTCTATAGACCGCTGCAAGTGCAAGCCTGTAAAAGCTACCCAGAAGACTTATCTACGGAACAACTATAATTATGGTAAGAACAGCTGCATGGCCAACTCCCAACTGTTTTAAGGCTCCAGTGAGGGAAAAATTTTCATTGTAGAAACCTATGTTCCAAAATTACTGATGGATAGTCCAGTGGTGCTTATTGTAGGAGGAAGATGTGGTCTAAAACATTTCCAAATTAGAAGGATGGAGGGCATTAGCTTAATATGTTAGTACAAGAGCATCTTTGTTGAGTTATCTCAGTGTCAGCACAGACATTCGGGGTTCATGCACTGTTTTAGCATGAAAAGTGATGTGACAAAAATGACATTGTGGGCTGCTGTGCCTGCACTGCCTCTCTGATTTCCAGCTCTGATGTACTCAGCTTTTGCATAGGTCCATGTTATGTCTTGCCTTGTCCGGACTGTCCTGGTCTTCAGGTCTATCACAGGTCCAGGCTGCCGCTTTTCTTCATGCAGGTTGTTTCAAGCAAATTATGCTGACGAAGTCAGTGAATATATATCACAGGAATTGAAAAATTGGGCCCTTTCTCTTTCTCATTGATCACGTGAAGAGTCGTGGGTCAGTGAACTTAAAGGCATTATTTAAATGGCAGCAATTGCATAATATTTATTAAGATGATACATTTATAAGACTATTGTCAGACAAGCTTCTTTTAAAAATAGTTGCTGTTAAAATCTAGAAAATTATAACTGTATTCAAACGTTGTTATTTTTCCAGTGACTATTCAGTTTTATGTTGATTGGGTGGATTAGTTTGGAAAAAATGTGTGGGGTGACTATTCTCTAGAGGTACCTACATGTGGCAGAGTTGCTGCTGCCCATCTTCTCAAGCTTTTGAAATTAAAGAGATTTCAAAATGTACTTGAAATAACTATGGACTAAGTCAAGATTTTGTTTTGAAATCTTAAAGAGTGGATCATTTGGGGTAAATTGTGCATATTAAATGTACAAGTCAGTGTTTGTTGTCAGCTGTACCTCTAATACCTGCTGGTTGATGGTTTTTATGGGCAATACATGTGAAGAGATGTGTAAGTCCATGGTTTTCTTTCTTACATTACCTTTTTCACAAAGGTTAGAAGATGTTTGGAATCCAGGGAATCTGCTATTTGTAGTGGAAAGCAGTGTTTGCAAGCTGTGAATGATTGTGGCATTCTCTGGAGCATGACCTGTGGGTTGGCTTTGGATTTGCATGTGGCATCAGTTCACTGGTCACCATGAGAGAAATGAAAAGCTTTGCCTTTGTAAGGCAGACTTTCCTTCTGTACAACTTAAAAAGAAAGGGTGAGGGAGGAAACAATTAGGCAGGTCATCAGATCAAGATCAAGAGTGTCTGGAGTTCATAAAGAGCAGAGCAGATTGGTGCTGGGTCACTGGAGAGAGGAAAAAAAAAGGTAAGAGCCTATTAGCCAGCAGAAGTAGTGATATGAGAAGTTTTAATGCATGTTCACTTTTTGTGAAAGGTTCAGAGTGACAGATTAAGTTTGCTCATCTGTGCCACAGGTACACAAAGAGGGATCAGTTGCAGCTCAAGTGAGAAGGAGAGCATACAAGAAATGGATTAAATATATTTAATGTGGAAATGGAGAAGAAAGGATGCTAAAGTCAAAGCCCAGTTTAAACAGAACATAAATTCAATTGTTACATAATTCCTGCTCCTGACCATACCATTAAGAGATACACTGAGCTACTTGGACCCTCTTGTTGGAGGGTGAAGTAATAAAGGCAAGAGATGGGGGTAGGGACATTGCTGGAGTTCACACTAAGCTTCTGATAATGGACCATGCAAAAGACTAATCCCAAAGGTCACCAAGAACAGCTTGGGGGTGACCTGCATTTTCTGCTGCTCCTAACAACACTCTGTGACTTCTTCCCAGTCATTCGGGCTAAAGTGAAGGAGGTGAAGACTAAATGTCACGATGTCACTGTGGTGGTGGAAGTAAAGGAGATCCTGAAATCTTCCCTGGTGAACATCCCAAAGGACACTGTAAACCTTCACACGAACTCTGGGTGCCTGTGCCCACCACTCAGTGACAACGAAGAGTACATCATTATGGGCTACGAGGACGAGGAGCGTTCCAGGTAACTTTCTGCCCTGTCCTTGGAGTGTGTTTGTTGTTATTTGTTTCCATTTTGTAAAGCTGAATTTCAGACCCACAAGGAAAGAAAAACTTGGTGTGACTGTATGTACATTTCCTTCATAGTATTTGGCAAGGCAAGGCTCTCTGCAGGCACAGAGGTCTTAGTCTTCCCTGTGTTGGGTTGTATAGCGTGGTGATGGAGTAACTGGTTGTCTCTATTGTGTAGGCTACTCTTGGTGGAAGGCTCCATAGCTGAGAAGTGGAAGGATCGTCTTGGTAAAAAAGTGAAGGTAAGAAAATACCTCACCAAAAGTCAAATGTTGCAGGTGCCATGAAACATCTACCTAATCTTTTCAAAATAAAGGAAGAAAGAACAAGTTCTGCCTCTAGTAAATTAATACCATTCTTCAAAAACTTAGTATGTTATTTGGTGTATTACTTATAAATGCATGCTGAATAACTAAAGGGATACACTGAATTATCCTAAAGTCCCCTAGTGTAGCAGCAATCAAAACCTCTGTCTCAAAAAAGCAAACAGTAGGGATGTTTTAACTCCATAGACAAGCTGTGTGTTCCACTGCACACACTTGCTTAATTGGGGGATGATACTATTTAAAGAAAAAAACCAAAGGGCTTTACAAATGTTTTCCAGACTAAGGCAGGATTATACTTTCCAGATTTAACACTCTACAAATACAATTCTCTTACCAAATTGTGTGGATTCACCTTCCTGGCTTAGTTGAGGGAGGTAGATGATAGGGAAGGTATGTCATAGTGAATTGAAAGCAATGACATAAAATGCAAGCAAAGTATCATCAAATCCTAGAGTGGTTTGGATGGGGCCTTAAAGATTATCTTGTTTCACCACCCTGTCATGAACAGGGACATCTTCCACTAGCCCAGGTTGCTCAGAGCTCTGTCCAGCCTGGTCTTGAACACTTCCAGGGATGAGACACCCCCACAGTGTCTCTGGGCAACTTGTGCCAGTGGCCTCACCACCCTCATGGGGAAGAATTCCTTCCATATATCTAATCTAAATCTGCTCTCTGTGCATGTGAAGCCATTGCCTCCCGTCCTGTCACTGTGATCTCTTGTCAAAAGTCAATCCCCAGCATTCTTGTAGCACCTTTAGGTACTGTTAGGGGCTTTGAGGTCTTCCTGGAGCCTTCTCCAGGCTGAACAACCCTAATTCTACAGGAAAATACATTCTGTTGTTTTCTAATTGACATGTTTTCTAATGCCTTCCAAGTTCTGGAAGGACTGCAGTTTTATGTTTTGATGCGCTGCAAAGTATCATTGTTTTTCGTGTCATTATGAGTGTCACTTTTCACAGAATATTCTTATTTTGACACAATTTCTCAGCCATTTGCTATATTGACTGTGCCTGTGCAAACCAGTCTTCCATTCAGCACATTCTTCAGCAGTGTAATGGTCACTGGCAGGAAAACACTGTTGTGATTACAAATGCAAGCTTTCTGTACAATTTGTCACATTCATGTGTGTTAAAAGATATGGGGATCTTATTCCAAGTTGTTTGATTTGGCGGAACTCTATGAAATCCAGTGCTACAGAGAAAATACCTTGTTACCTCTGTGGGCTGACTTCTGCTCAGTTCCAGTTCTTGGATGGGAGCATCATTTGTTGGGCCTCTTCTTTTAGAACTCACTTATTTAATTGTGGTCTGTGACCTGCCCTCATGCCCAGTCCGTGGCTGCTAAGGACCCTGCCACATCATCACCGTTTTTCATTATCATCTTTTCCAAAAGCATCATCAGTTTCACCAATGATATTTATTATATCTTTTTTTTTCCTGTGGTTGCTATTACTCGCAAAAGTAAAAATAAATAATAATAGTTTTTAATAATTAAAAGAGATCAATTGCTTGCTTTTTCACCCTGCTTCTCTCAAAGACTGCACCAGTAGTTTCATTTAAATTTTAATATTTTGAAGTTGAGTCCTTCAAAATGTGCTGAAGCCATTATGCTTTGTATCAGCCCATTCATTCACAGAGGCTACAAGAAAGCCAGGAAATGGTTTCCCTGTTTAAAGTGACTTCCCAATGACCTCACATTCCACCCTGAGACCAACGCAGGGCAATGTGATGGAAACAACAACAGCTTTTCTCCTTTTGCTGCTGTTTGTGAACATGCTTTTGTTTTACATATGATTAATTTCTTCTTCTGTTATCTCTCTTACAATTTCTTTGCTTTTCAATCTGCAGCGCTGGGATCAGAAACTCCGCCACCTCGGGAAAGGGAAGGGAGAGCCCGGGCATGGTGACTCGGCTCCGAAGCCCAGCAGACCCAGCAGTGCCCGGCAAATGCGCAGTTAGATGTGGGTGCTGTTCAGAGACATGCAGGGGACTATCTTCCAAGACTTCATTGTTGGAGCCGCAAAGGAGAAATTGCACTATTGCACGTTATATTCTATTGTTTACTACAAAATAATGTTTTAGCTTATATTAGTTTTTATTCTCCCTCTTGTTTTCTGCTTTTTTCTTTTTTTTTTTTTTTGGATGTGTGCAGTCTCTGAAAATATATAATGTTTTTTCTGTTACTAGGAACTGTAGGAAACTGCCCTTATGAGATGGAGAAAGGCAAGGACATGTTCCATTTACCTTTTTATCTCCTAAATCCTTTTTAGGGAGAAAATTCTGATGCAAGGAATAAGATCTGACAAAGACCATTACTCACGTCGTGACCCACACTGGGTTCCCCCAGTCACTCTTTCTTGGTCACTGTTTGGTGAAACTTACTGTGTTGGAACTAGGTTGTTATCTGGTTTAAAGTGCATAATTTTTTATTCTGAAACATAATTCTGAAATACATAAAATATGTTAAGAGAACTGTTTTAATCGGTACAGCTTTGTTAAGTTTTCTTATAAAGAAACCACTGTGTAAGTAACTTAGAGTATTTCCTGCAACAAACACGGTGTGCATGTACACAGGGGACCTGGGTTTTCCAGTGCTCTGGACCTTGCAGGAAGGGTTGTCTTGTCCTGTAACCATAATTGAAAATATGCTTCTTCTCTCATAATGGCAGTTTTTCCCCCTTTTCTTTTCTCAGATGTAGAAGTAGACAGACTTACCAGGCCTGCTTCTCAGTACAGGTCTGCACTTTATCCATTTGAATTTGTGGTGTTATTTTTAAATCCATGCCTACATGTGTTCAAGTGTTCAGTGCTCAGTAACATATGTCCAATAAAAGAATTGTAGTTGCCAACACAGACCTTACCTAACTTCTGAACCAACATCATATTTTTTATATTGCTCTTGAAAATATAACAAGGAAAAAAAAACTTTTTGTGCTTTAGTAGACTTCTTTGCAGGTAGTGCCAATATATTTGAAATTATCTTGTTTTCCTATTCTCCCATGCTTAAAAGAAGCTAAAATGGGGTAAATCAAAGAAGGGTTCTCTTTGCTGTAGTTTGCAGAGGGGACCAACTCTACTTAAAGTGCAAATGGCTGTTGTGTTCTGTCAGTATTGTTTTTAGTGGTTTAGGGCTGTCTTTCAGCAAGAAAATAGTGTTGAAAATAGATGGTTTGCAATACAATAAGTAAGCACAGAAATATTTGGGAATATTTATAATAATGCTGTTTTAAGATTTCACTTAATGACCAGAAGTCTCAGAACAAGTTTGCTGTTGGGCTGAATACCAAGCAAGTTGCAACATAAAACACAGAAGGTTTACTGCAACACTCAGACTTTTATTTTTTAATTAAAAATAAAAGAGCAATTTATAGGAAATATTGTCTCTGTAAAGTGGAAGCAGGATATTATTCCTTCAGCCAATTCAGTATTTGCTCAGAATCACACTGGCCACAGAATCATTTAGGTTGGAAAAGACCACAAAGATCATCAAGACCTACTGTCAACTAATCTCCACCTTGTCAGGTAGACTAGAGCTCTACATGCCAAGTGCAGTCTTTTTCTGAACACATCTAGAGATGGTGATTCCAACAAGTATTTCTACTGAGCTGGAAAATAACTGAACAGCTTGTTAAATTGCAAATAGCTTGTTAAATAATGTTACAAAACTCATTATTTAACCCAAAGCACCTACTTAAGTCACAGAGAGCACTGGAACCGCAGCGTCTGCAGTCACCACTCACTCCATCATGTTCTGTTACAAAGAGAATTGTGAAACCATAAAACTTAACAGTTTAGAAAATCCCCAGACAGCAAGCAGTTTATCCTTTTCCAACCACCACTTCCATTGATGAGATCTCTCATACCATCTCTCCACCTTTATTTAATCCACTTGCAAACCCAACCCTGGCATTACTCCCATTATAAATCCCTGAAGCAGAGCATGTTGCTGGACTTTAACCTCAGTGATAGAAAAATGAGTACCATTTGTAACAGACACGTCATAACATTACACTGAAAATCTTTCCCTAATTGTATGCCACTGGATTGCTGTTTTTCCAGAGGAATATGCATTTTTCATTAACAAATGAAGAATGAGGGATGGCATGATGGGCTTCCAAGGAGAGCCAGGAGCCATTTTTCACAATCCCTTAATTCAGAAGTCTAAAGGGTTTTTTTTACATACTCTGACATTGCTTTTACCCATCACAGTGGTTTCTGTGACAAAACCTCTGTGGCTTGTGCTGATAAAATCAACACCCAGGAATCAATGAAAGACAGACAGATTGCACAAACCAATTATTTCAATAATTTTTAACACTGTCCCTCATCTCCTCTGTATTCTGGCCTGGGCCACACTGAAACACTTTGTTACTCTAAAGCTGCATTTACTGCTTTAACATGTCTGTGAGGGCTTTGTAACAGGCTAAGACTACTGGTATTTTAAATGATGAACTTACTTAAATTATGAACTTATAAATTTAACATAGTTGAACATTATTTTCTTGCTTCCCTGAGAAATCCTTTTTCTGCCCTCTTTTGTGCATATTTTTCATGTGACCCTACATTAAACCTTCACAAATGCCCTATATAGCATGTTCTGCAGGAGCATGCAGCCCTTGGCAGTGTTCTGAAATACGTGTTCTTTAAATGTGACATTGCCTCAACTTGTAAAGTTTTTGGTTCTCCATATTATTCATTTATGTAGACACAAAGTCAAGTATGTTCTTAAGGTTTGTTTTGTCCAAAATCGTTGTGCCCAGCTGCAAAGGAAATGTGTCGATCACGAGGTTGGCCTGATGCAAGAGTTCCAGGAACCATCATATGGGGTCAGCAATGGGAAAGCACAGTGTAAGAAGCAAAAAAAACCCCAAAACTGATGGATTAACAGCTGAAGTTCAACAGTTTATTGAAGGGGATGTGGGCACGGGCAGCCACGGGCCCAGCACTAGTTGTGCCCCCTGTGCCCTCAGGGTGGCCATTGCACCTCAGCATGGTGGAGCCGGTCCCGGCTTGTCTCGTTCCTGTTCTTGGTTCTCACACCCACTCAGAAAGCGGGGAGAGCTCTTGCCCACGTCGTCCGGGGATGCCACAGTGTGACAGAGCTGTGACCACAGCCCCCCAGCCCACACCAGGGACACATGAGGGCCCCACTGCCATTGCCATACATGTGCAGGGCACTCACTGCACAGGCCAGCTTAGAGCTGACAACTTTCAGAGTGGAAGCTGAATTAGAAAAGTAAGAACAGTTTAGACAGCAAAACTGTTCCCATTTGAAGACATGGCTGTGGTGTATTTTGGACATTGCAGCTTGGTGCTTCCCATCCACACTGTTGCCCATTTCCTGTGTTTTCCAGCCACACTGCCAGCATACAAAGTCTCTGCCTGTGGTGGTCACAGAAGGTACAGCAAGGTGAGCATCATTACTGGAGCAGCAAGTCCTATGAAGCTCTTTTACAGTGCTATTTAATTACTAGGCTTTGGACTTTTGGGTTGTTTTGTTTGTTTGTTTATTGTTGTTTTGTTTTTTGTTTGTTTGTTTGTTTTCCAAAAGAAATCAGTGAATAGCTGTTTAATCTGACAACAAAAATCTGCTGCACCAAAAGCCAAGTAAACCAAACTTTTGAGTAATGATGTTTACCATTCTCCTCCTGTCCCCATTCTCAGAGTCTTTAGAAGAAAACAAGGTTTGTTATTTTACATTTTGCCTAATTTGGTCTCTGAGACTCCCCTACCCTCCCATGCAATTTAGAGTCAGGCATGAAAATGTGGTGCTTTTTTTAATCTTCCCCACGGTGTGCTGAGCTTTGCCTTGTGTTCCCAAGTCCTGCACTTAAAGCAGGTCAGTGTCTGCTAACCGGTAGTGTTTTACTCACTGTTTTTAAAGGTCCTACTTCCCATCCAATATCTACTTCATTCCCCTCTTCATGTAAGATACTTTATCTTTCAATCCCCATAGCTAGGGCCAAAGGAAAAATAATGTTATGTGAGGATGAAGAAATGGAAAGGAGTGCAGTCTGGAACCAAAGCTGCCTCTGTTGCTGCAGCGCGAACAGCACCTGACATCAGATGTCACCAGGGACAATAAGCAGCTGTTTCTGTCATATCTTGCACTGTTCATTGCAGTGTTAGTAAGTGATCCTGCTGTTCATGCAGGGCTCTGGTCTCACTGAAACCTGGCTCTGTCACTTGCTTTAGGAAAAAAAGACCTTGGATGACAGTAGAGCACTGGTGCACCAAAGCTTCCAGTGTGGGCTTGGATGTGACTGTCCACATGCTGAAGGGAAGGCTGATTTCCCTCTGTTAAATAGTATAGAGAGAGTATATAGCTTTTAATATTCCCTTTTTACCTCCAGTGAAACTGCATGAGGGTCAATCTATTCCAAAAATGTAGCTATGGAGAAAGTGCTTTGTAACCATTAAAAGTATTTCCTCGCTTGCTTTCCGAACTAATTTGTTTGGAGACAGCACTAAAATCTGGTAAAAAGAAGGCAAACAGAACAGCATACGACAGGCAGCTTCTTAAGGGTGTACAACATGGTTATTTTACTGGGTGATGGACATACCTATGTATGCACATGTATCTGAGTGTCGTGGGATGTATAGAAGGATTGATTAAAACCATGCCTTTCCCACAGCTGGGTTAGATTAGTCCAGAGAGAAAATATGCAGCTTAAAATCTCTGTGGATAATTAACCTGACATGTTACTTATCAGAAGGCATCCTTCTCTGGTGCAGCATGGCAGATGAAGAGACAGGAGGAATAAACACCAAAGTTGCTCATTCATAAGCAATCTCTCATTTCTGACAGGCTTGACTCATGGCTTTAGTAAATCTCTGGACATGTTAGCAATAAAAATAACAGAGCTTGATTTCAGCCTGGGTGTTATCATATGGGTGTATATTTCCTTCCACCAAAGCCAATAATTATCAGTGTCTATAGGGTGAGAACAGCTTTCACATCAATGCCAATGAGAAGAGCACAATTTGGTTGATTGTGGTTGCTAGGGGGGTAGGAGGAGTAGCAAGAGACAACTGGAGGGGCTGCTGCTTTCAGAAAGCCTTTGTTCAGAGGAAAATGCAAAATCAAGATTGTCAGGGGGTGCAGCAGGGGCAGGGAGGCAGGTGGGAGGGGGGAGGTAAGTGAATGACATCAGCATTTTAAAGACAGGGTAAGATATCAAACAGAGTATATAATAGGACTCAACTGGTATCAGGGTTTACCTTTTTTATTATGTTCTAGTGTATTGAGTCTGAGAGAAGTATCAGTCAAGAAGTATCAAAGATGTTTACTCTGAGTCACATCCTGGGCAAATCCAATGCTGCTGGGAAGTGCTGTGAAGGTCCCCAGCTTTGGGAGACTGGCAGTGCCATTGTCTGCTTCCACTGCACACTGATGCTATTCTGTGAGATGCCAAAATCCATAATTTGAAGGATTTGTGTATTATAAATTAGGCAGGTAAGTCAATGGGATAGTGAGAATGAATGAACAAATGAGCATTATGTGCTAGGGAAGTAATACAGCTGGCAATGCTTAAATCCAGCTGTGCAGCAGATTTACTGGCTACTATTGTTTGCATTCCCTCACATGAAATAACCCAAATCCCATACCAGCTGGTTATGTCTGCTCATAGTACAGTCCCAATAGTCTACAGAACATTTGGAGTTGCGACCTCTGACTTGTCTCCCCACTCCCTGACACACTGTAACTTGAAAAAAAAGAATAGTCTTTTGCTTCATCTCTCAGTCAGCAGCTCCCTGTCCTTCAGGAGAGAGCTCAATAAGTCATTCTGTTATCCATGGAGAGGGATTTTCGTTCCCTCCTTAACATGGTACAGGATATTCGACAATTATTCACTTTTGGGCAGTGATGGAGCACAGGTAGATGCAGGGTCAGATGCTGATTGCTGTCTTGATGCAAATGAGCCATTTCCTGAGGAGAAACAGCAGAGCCCTATGCATAAGGTGCATGCCTGAATGGTCCTGTGACATGGCATTAAGGAGAGTGACACCAAAATACAGCATGCTGAAAAAGCTGTCTGCAATTTCATTATCTGTGGTGTCACTGACAGCACTGCTAACACTGAGATCAGCAGCAAAAGTGCTTAACCTTGACCTCTTTGTGAAAATGTTCTTGTTCTCTGTATTTTTGGGAGAAAAGGGGGGGAAAGTAGCCTTGTTCCTGATAGGGTTCTTGGGCAAGATGTATTTGCCCATCCCTCTGACCTGCCACCCTGGGGATTGCAGCCCATGCCATGAGCAGTGAGTTAATTAGTGGCTCAGCCCATGCTTCCTGACCTTTGGAGAGCATCAGCCCATGCTCCAAACCTGGAGTTGCCTCACACAAAGCTTCATGCACATGCACTACACTTCAATTTTTCAGGAGAAACATGTATAGATACAGAATTAGTTGAAGCCACCTTGGGAGCAGTAACTGTTTTGGTGGGCAGCTTCTCTTTGGTTATTACAATTTAGGACAAATCAAGTAGGAAATCCTGAAGATGAATTACTCCCTCAGTAATACCCTACAAGTAAGCCTTGAATATATAGTGGAACCCAGTGAAAAGACCCTATCACGATACCAACTGAGCCCGCTGCTGTGATCCCCGGTTGGGCATGGCAAACCAGGTCACCACTTCCTTCACAGAGCAGCTCTAAATGTCTACATGAAGCCCAAATAAGCCTTGTCATGCAGGAGAGATTACTGGCTCAGAAATAATCCTCAGCTGGCAGGTAGAGTGCTCTGGGCCAGCCAAGGGGCCCCGCACACACTGCGGGACTTGAAAGCTTTAATGAGTGATGATGAAGGGAGACAGGGTAGGGAGAGAAAGAGGGTGTCAGGATTAAAGCAGCAAAAAGAAACTACTTGTGGCTCTGCCCTGTGCACCTTTTCCAGGTGATGAATTCTGAAAAGCACAGATGAAGTAGTGTGTTACTATATAAGTAAAGGCAGCATCAGTCACTGGTGAATAGTGGGGCTAAATGCACATATCAACAGCTCTAATAATAGGGTTCCTAAATGTTGAGTGTTTAACACAGCATATCTGACCTTCCCATAATAAAGATATGTGTGTGGCTATCTAGGATTTGAAATAGGACACCTGAAGAAATTTTGATCATTTAATCCTATATAGTCCATTGGGAAAATTGAACATCTTTGTCCTCCATATGGACCTTTCTGTCCCAGGTAGTGTAGCTCCTTTTTGTTTGTTTGCTTTTTCCCCCTGGTCTCAGACTGAGTATCCAAAAGTGGACAGTTGTTCCTACTGTTCCAGTATTTCATCCTGGAAGGTTTGCCAGAGTGACAGGATAACTGGGCTCCTGTATCCCATGCTCCAGTCTCCATTTCCCCAGGGACTTTACAGAGAAGCTCACAGTTCCTCTGTTCCCCCCTGCTGGTGTTGTTTTCCTTCTGCCCTGGCCTCATGGAGCCTTTATCCCAGAGCCCTCACTCTGACATACCATCTGAAATTTCCTGAAGGCTTTCTTTCTACTATGGACTTCCCTCCTGTTCAACACTGGATGCTGGTCTTGCTTTGCTCCTTGCAGCTCTCACTTTCTGCTTTCCTAAGGCTTTCTGCTCCACTGTGCCCTGTTTCCTGGCTGCTTATCTCCCTTTCTTCCGCTCATTGTTCTTGCAGCTGGAGCTAAGCCTCCTGCCACTGCTTGATGGGTACCAGGGACATTTTCTTCCTCCCATTGCCTCACATCCCCTTTCAAGAGGGTCTGTGGGTATCAGCCACAGTGAAATTTACCCAATCTTTGTAGAATTTAAACTGAAATACATAAGAGCTCTAGGTGCATTGTTGATCCTGTGGCTGGCCTCATGATTTAAAATTTAATTTCTCCCACCATCCCAGAGTGCCAAGAAATGAAACTGCCAGAGATGCTGGCTTCTCCTTGCCTGTGTGGGTGGATGAAGTATTCTTCCCTACTTTTGCCCCTGAAAACAACTTGTATCTGAAGTCAGAGCAGAAAAAAACAACTACAGTCCCCAAATAGCTGATGTTTAATACTTCAGGGAGTGCTACTACTCAGTTACTAAATATTTCATCTCAGAACTTATGGATTGGTAGTGGTGAGCTGAGTATTATTAGGAAAAGTATTGGGCAGCCTTAAATCCCCCAGTGTGAGGAGCCCTTTGGCTGACATCTAAGTATGGGTTACCCATCACTGAGCATGGACAGATTCTTCTTGAGCACAAAACACAGCACAGGATGTTCTTAACATACTACTTGAGGAAAATCAGAAAAAAAAATGGGGAAAATTTGTTAGCCTTCCCAGCTGCATTTCACTCTGTGGTTTTAGCACATATCTTTTGTGAGGCTGAAAATGAGTGGGCATCTGGAAGGCAAATAGAGGTCAGAAAAGAGTGGAGGCTGAAAAGGGATGGGAGGCTGAAGAGGTGTGAAAAGGCTGGAGGGCAAGTAGAGGCCAGAAAATAGTGAAAGCTGAAACTGAATCTTTTTGTGAAATGGAGTCTGAGAATCTGATGAAAACGGAAGGCCACTGAAGAATGGGAGGCTGAAAAGCAGCAGGAGTCTAAGGAATAAGTGGACACTATTAAATACAGTTGAGGCTTAATACAAAGTGAGGCCAAAAGGAGTAGAGGGCCAAAGAAGAGTGAGAGGCTGAATTAGAGCAGGAGGCTCAGTAAAGAAGGTAGAGGGCCAAAAAGAGTGGAGATAGAATAAACAAAGAAGGCTGATAAAGAAATCGGGGTTAAAAATGAGAAGGAGGCTGGAAAGGAAGTGCAGTGACAAATAAGGAATGAAAAACAGTAAGAAGAAGAGAAAACAGAGAATGAAAAGGAGTAGTGGGAAAAAGACAAAACAGATCAGTGAAAAGAAAAAATTAGTTGAGAAAAAAATAAAGGCTGCAAAAGGGTAGAGGGTCAAGAAAGGGTGAAAGAAATGCAGAGGCTGAAAAGGGCAGGAGGCCAAAATTACGCGAGAGACAAAAAATTGTCATCAAAAATAGAGACCAAAAATGTAGAAGGTGAAAAGGAGGGGAGGGCGATGAGCAAAAAGAGGTGGGAGACTGAAAAGATGGGGGAGGCTGGAGATCAAATAGAGGCCAGAAAACAAGTAAAGGCCAAAAAAGGATGGGATGCTAAAAAGAGGGCAGACGCCAGAGAAAAGTGGAGGCTGACAAGTGGTGGGAGGCTAAATTGGAGTGAGAGGGTGAAAAGCAGTGGGAGTCTGGAGGGAAGGGGAAGGCTAAAAAGAGGTGGAAGTTTTAAAAGGGATGGGAGGCTGGAAAGCCATATGTGGCCATAAATGTGAAGCCCTACAAATGGTGAGAGCTGAAGAGATGTAGGAGGCTGAAGGGCAAGTAGAGGCCAGAAAATATAGGCAGGGCTAGGTAAGAATTTAAAGTATGGACAAGGTATTTCAACCAAACCCCCTTCTCTGAGGCATAATTGGGAAATGAGAGGATTCTACTGAAATGCCAGTAAATTGGATACTTTTTCTGGGTAGTTACTTTCTGCTTGGCAATAGTACCCCATGTTCTCCTGTGGAGTCCAAGAACAGTTTTATTACAAAAGACCTGTCTGGAAATTCAGCTAAACCTTGGGAAAGTGTATTGGGAGCTTCCCTGGAATGATAAGACTCAATCCAGTCTGCAGACATCTGCTGCTTCAGTATCTCCAAGCTACCTGCAGTTGACAAGATTTGTGGGTTTCTGTGTACTCCCTAGGCCAGATGGAGTCTCACTTTATCAATCCCTTTGTTTCTTCTATCTAGTGTTCATTAAATATGCACTAACCTTGCATTCCTGAGCTCCCTCATAATGACCATATTGTATTCTCTTAATTGTAATATCTCATCCCATATTTAGCATAAAACCAGCCCCAGAGATGAATATATTGTATGTTGTAGCTTCAATAAATATCTCTGTGCCCCCCAAAACGGAGATCATGAAACTGACCGCTACATTCTCCCAGGCAGCCTGAAAGGTATTTCAGGCAATGGCTTTCCAGGTGTCAGTTTAGGAACCTCAGTGTTCAGTGCTAGTTATTAACAGTTTACTTTATAAAGTTAACTAAAACATTTATGTTATTTTTTTAATTATAATTTGGATGTTATGAGGTATGCTAGCTTGTGCCAACATTGTGCTGTTAACCTGAGTCNCCCGCCGCCTCTCAAGTGTAACATCTCAGATTAACATCAAGGAAAAAACCCAACAAACAGCAAAGCAATAATGTCAGGTTGTTGAGCAATCCTGGGAGCCCACGTGGGTCAGAGCACCAGGGGAAGACCTCGCCTTATCCTCTCTGCCACTGAGTGACACAAACGTGGCACTGCAGCCACGCCTGCAACACAAGCTGGGGCAGTTGTGAGTCCTTATACCTGCCCATAAAATAGAGGTAATTCACTCCAAAGAGTTTCATTTATCTGTGCCCCACAAGAGGCTTTGTACCTTCAGAGTAGGCAATGATGTTTTCTGCTCCATCCACAAAAGCTGGAGCAATAACAAAGTGGGAGGTTCTCCTCTACACTGAAATATGTAGTCATAGAAAGATACATCCTCAGAGATGGTAGTCACACTCAGCTCTGCCCCAAAGGATGAGGTTAAGTTGTAATATCTTGACTGTATGGTAAATTCTCAGTTAAATAGCAAATTGTTAATATTTATGATTATTCAGTGTGGAAAGTGTTTCCCATGCTTCTGTAATGATAACAGAACCCATTTTTCAATATTTTCAGGCTATCCTAATAATTACAACATATTTTAAAAGACATGTTTTGTGTGTGGTTTTAGTTAAGAATGCCTTAGCCATTTCATGGGTGAGCCTTGATGCCTAGAGCTGAGAATTCGGTTCTATCTGCTTAATGCAAAGCATCAATAACATTCATTATTAAGTCAAGAAGAGGGGGCAATACAAGGTCTCCAATTTTACCCAGAGCCACCTTGTTTGCTTTTCTCAGGATGCCAAATGTATGTACTGTGGGTAGTGAGCTGCAAAACGAGTAAGTTTCATATGAGTCAAGTAAAACCCCTTTCTGTTAATATACATTCTTCCTCTCTCTTCTTGATTACAATTGTTACCTGTTACATTCTTGATATTCTTGGAATATTGGGATCAAGTTTTCCAGTATTTTTTCCCAGTACAAGTTTTTTAATGTTGTGCCCTATTTGTGTTCTGTAGGGGGATTTTGTGGGATTTTGTTTGTTTGTTTTAAATAAAACTGTTCGTATTGGGAATATTTTGACTCTTAGATATACAGAAGGACACATATTTCTCCTTTCATAACTGTCAGAAACATTTGTGGATTCTGCCTGCTCAAGTTTTTTTAACAGGATACTTAAAAAGAAGGCAACTTTTTAAACAAATTGAGTAATATATTGGTTAAGAATGCATTTAAACTATTCATTGTGTGTTGTATTCTCTTCAGAGGAGAAATAAACATATAAAACAGAAGTATATCACACTTTTCAGAGGCTTATGAGATGCTGTTTATCTTGCTTCTCTTATTTTGAAAGATTACTAGGGCCTTGATGTAATTTTTGGAGGCTCTCCCTGATTCAAAGTGCTTTTAAAATAAGTTGATCTTTGTGGCTGTAGTACATCAGGTTGATGAGAGAGCACTTGTTAGAAAACACATAAGCATAGAGATTAAAAATATGCTAACTATGCATTCCCAAATGACTTCATTAAAAGATCTGCCCTTTAGATATAAGGGGAAGACTATGAGTTATGCTACAAATTAAGGGTTTAGTTAGGAGGAAAATTTCTTTCTTCCCACTGATCTTCAAGGAGAATGCCCAGCTTTGTGTTTCCTTTTGCACATCTGAATGGTTGCCTATTCCTACATGTGTGATTCGTTCTCCAGAGAAGATGTCAGAGCCATATTATTTGACTAACTGGGTAGGAGCACAGCCAGATCATCTTGCTTGAGTCATCCAAACACTAATATCTCATCAGGCCTACAGAGTTCTGGCTTACAATGTGCCGGGCTTGAAAGAGATAGAGAACAGAAGAAAAAGATCCGCGTTGAATGCTCTTCACCCTGTTGGCCCTGCTAGGCGCAGTGCTCCAGGGAGGTTTTCCTTGCCTAGTTGTTTGTCATGGGGGAAAAAAAGTTGCAAGAAGAGTTTGTCCCAACATTGAAAGGTGGAATTTTTGAATCATGAATTTTATTGGCTAATGGAAATGTTTCCTACCAAGGTCTAGCAGTGTAACTTTACTTATATGTTACTGGTGTGGACAAAGAAAATGAAATATTCTTTCTTGAAGGAATTGTGAGTCCAGTAGTGTCAACCAGTGTTTAAGACCAACACTACAAAATTGTATTTAAGTGTCTTTTTCAACTTGAGGTTCTTTTTTAATCTTGTATTATTGTTGTTATTACCTTTGTGTAAGAAATGAGTTAACTTCTTGAATTTCACTTTCTTGGTTTTACCACAAGAGCAGGAGTTGACTGGAGCCAAGGATTTTTAAGCAGTTCCATGAATTGGGAAGTTCCAAACCCAGAAAGCTTCTCACTCTTTGTTCCCTTCATTCTTTCTAAAATAATACAGATATGTTCCCACTTGCAGCTTGTAAACAGTATGGACACCCCATTCTTTAGAACTGAAATTTGCAGGCACCCTGTCACACAAAGCACCTTTTCTTTTCCAACCTGCTGTACTGGGTAGGCTTGGGGAAATATCTGAAATGCCAGTTCTGGTCTTTTTTACGGTTAATTATCCTGTTACTTAATTTAGTAAGGGTGTTTAGGTGATGATGTCCAAACAGAGATGCAGGAATAAGTTCTAGCACTTAGTTCATCTTCTAAGGGAGCAAATCCTGCAAGAAACCAAGATTTGTAGATGTATTTGATATCTATCATGCTTCAACAAGGACTCTAGATCTCCTTTGCTCTAGGCAGTGATGTAAAGGGAGGGTAGAGCAAACCAGTTGCTTTATAATAGCATCTTGACAATTTTTTTTTCCTCCTTTGGTTCCTTCTGTCATGCTTACTGAAATTCTATGTATGTATGGATCATTTGATTTTGTAGTCGATCCCTTAAGATTGCAAAAATCTGTTGGAGAAAAGATGAGTGGAGTTAAGCAACATCTAAGTAACTATCTGTTTCTCATACCCATCTGTCCCTCTCTGCTTCATCCTTCTACACCTGTACATAAGGTGCCTCCATCTCTATTGTTTTTAAAAGAACAAAATATGGGAAAGGGTTGGATTGTATAGGGACTGTCTTCTGAGAATGTTTCAAAACCCAAGTACATGCAGTTTAAAACCTGCATTTGGAAGTATTCAAGGCCAGGTTGGATGGGGCTCTGAGCAACCTGGTCCAGTGGAAGGTGTTCCTGACCATGGCAGGGCAGAGTGGAAAGAGATTATCTTTAAGGTCCCTTCCAACCCATAGCATTCTGTAATTCCATCATTTTGACCTTTACTCCTTCTCAGGACCTTAATAGTTCCTTTAGCAGATGCAGTCTTACCAGATGCAGCACAGAAACCTGATGGGAAACAAACTTCTGGCTAAACAGGACAACAGGGATTTTGTGAATTACTTTCTGGAAGAAGAGTCCCTTTGTTTGTTGTGTTAACACTTGTATCAGAAGTCGAACAGCTCTGCCAATGTGGCTGCAGCAGCTGCTCTGAAGCTGCAGGTGTTGGTGGTCGGCAGCCTGCAGGTCACTGGCTGGACAGACTACAACAACTTTCTACTATGTTTTTTGTGAAGTTCTACCAATGCCTGAAGTGAACAGAAATTTAAAATAATTTGAGTTTGAAGGGACTGCCAGAAGTCATCTAAATCTGGTTAGATCAGGTTACTCAGGAGCTTGTCTGGCGAAGTTGTCTAAGTCTCCAAGGATGGAGATTCTGCAGACTGCTCCAGTGTTTTACCTTCCTTGTTGTGGGAATGGATTAAGAATATAACTGATAACACCTTGAAATGATTAAGAATGTAACTGATAAGACCTTGAACTGATGCTTTAATATTGTGTAAAATGTATGTTTACCTTTGCCATGTATTTCCCCCCTCTGGAATCCATGTTTTCCCTTTCCCAGAATCCCTTTGTACCACTTCCCCAATACCATGTGCCTTTCCCAGAGAGTCCTTTCGGCTCTCCAAGACCACCCCTCAGGGAAGAGAGGGGCGTGACCCACCTTTCTGCCTGAGACCTTTCCCCGCCTATATGTTAATCCCCTTATCCCTGTTGGCCCAAAGCCACACAATACCTTTTCCCCCCATTGGAGAATCTGAACCCCCTCCAAGGGACTATAAAAAGTCCCTGCTTCCGGAATAAACCCTCTCTCTCTGCTCGGACCTTCCCCAAGCTGGTGTGGTGTCTTTGTCCTTTGCTCAGGGCTCTGGCACCACGTGGCCCGGGAGGGAACCCCAGGGGAGAGCACCCCCGCCCCCTCTCCTAGATGCATGGACTAAAAGCCTAGCCTAGGAGCCTAAATTCATATCGTTGCGGCCATCCCACCACCCAACACACCAACGAGGCTCATCACCCCATATATCCAACCTGGATACCTTGTGATGAAAATTTTTGCTTATATCTGTTGTATACATAATTATTATCTCCTGAGGCCTGCCAAAGGCTACATCTCTTCCTAATGCTGCAGTTCACCTGGATCTGAAACAAACAGTGAATGAATGTAAAACGTATTTGTGAATACCTTTGTGTTAAAAGTGAAGCTGAAAGAAATACTTTCTCCCAGGCTAAGAGTTGCATAGAAAAAAAAATGTTCTTGAGTTTATGACACTGCATGAAAACATTGAAGCTCCCTTCCCCTAAAACTAAAGCAAACAGAAAACTGGGTTGATCTTCTAAAGCAGTGGGATGATGGGGGTCATCACTATGATTCAATGTCAGTGATTTCCTTCAATGAGCTGGAGAGCTGTAAAAGCAGCATATGTGTTCCTCTTCCTGCTTTGTCTTAAAATACAGCCTGAGACAACAGTGAGATGTTGTTGATGAGGGCAGTAGCACTCAGTGGGGCTTTATTGGACTTTTCCAATAGCGATGAAGAATCACACCTGGCAGGAGGAGTTTGACACTAAGTAATTGCTGAAGATCTACAGTGTTCCTTATTTATCCAGGCAAGAAAATGTTTTGTTTCTTAATGCAACCATTGTTTGGAATTTTGGCTATTTAAATGGAGATAAAAGACACAATGGGCTCATGAATATGTATAAGATAACTTAAGATTAAATTATGTAGATAAATAATAGGAGCTAAAGAAGGTGAGGATAACCAGTAGGTGACTTCACTCCAGCATTTTCAACATGAATTCTGCATTGAGCTGCTGGAACAGCTTCATCTTCAAAGCATAATACAGATACAGACACACACACACACAAAGAAGTATACTGAGCACAGGATATTCAGAATTTTGCTTGAAATATTTACTTCTAAAAATCTGATATTAATGTTGTGGATTTCATTTACTTTTTTACCTGCAGCTACATCTACAATTTAAAGTGATGGATCTAAATGAAGAGATATATGTATAAAAACATCACAATATGTAATTAAAAAGTTTGTACTAGCTTTCAACATGATGTTTATGGATCTTCTAAATGTGGGAAAACAGACCTTTAGTTCCTACCTACTATAAAAGTCAGGGCACCACAGCTTTACAGTTATTTTATCCCTGTCCAAGACGTCCCCCTCTCTTTGTAGTGTGCTGTGAAACCCTTTCTCTAATGTTATTCCCACAACTCAGGAAATGTCCCTGCTTTCCTCTGCAAAATTTGCTTCCCTGTTGCACAAGAAGATGGTGTAGGGAAACTCTGAGCCCCACTGCAGTATATCTATAGCAAACAGATACTTAAGTCTGTGTGTACAAATCGTAATTTTCTTGTTTGTTCTTGTGCAAGATTGTTTCCGTAATTTGAAATAGCAGGTACTTGCTCTGTTTACATTGAAATGTTGAAATATTTATTTGGTAGAGGTGTTTGTTTGTTTGTTTTTTGGGTTTTTTTTGTAAAATTCAGCATGACTCCAAAGGGTGGATGTGCACCTCTTCTTGATGTGACTCTCTTGGTTTAATTCCTGCACTGTGAAAGATGCCAGGAACAGAATGTAAGGAAGATGCAGCTCAGAGCTCTGCATCACCACAATGTGAGGATCATCCTATGGGGGATGTGTGGCTGCAAACAACTACAATATTTCTTTTTCCCCATGCCTTTAAATGTATCTTTGGTAAAAACATTTCTCAAAACTCCTTAATGCTCCTCAAAGACTCTTCAGAAATAAAAAAGGTAAGCTTTGGAAAGTGTTTTCTCCTTTCCAAAGCAGTCAGCAATTCTGCCCACTTCAGTCTTCCTGACTGCTTACTGAATTTTTGGAAATATCAAACTCCTTTTAGAAGACAGGACAACAAATTGTACTTGACCTGAGTGAGGAAATGTAGAACAGCTCAGGAAGTGTCACTGGATGCTTATTAAACTTTGTAATTACTGTTTAGCCCATATATACCTCACAGCTAGAGTACAAATATTTTGAGGGTTGAGCTGATAGTGGAAGATTAACTGCCTCTGCATGGAACAAGTGTGTTATTATACGTGCTTCACATCTTGCATATTTAATGATGCAATTAATGTCACAAAGATGATTCCCAGTTCACTTCTGGAAGAGAAACACTCTAGGAGTTCCCTTACTTCATGGCTGAATTCTGTGGGGATACAGGTTTATATACAGGAGGAAGGGGAGGGGTAGAATTTTGCAGGGCCCAGCTGGGAGCTGGGGCTCCACCAGCTGTCACTGCATGATGCTCATCCCAAGGAAAAGCCCTGGGCTGCCCAGAACAGAGTGTGTGTAAGTCCATCAAGAAGAGGGATAGGGAGACACTGGCAGTGTCTTTGGCCAGAGCATGACCCCAACCACCCAAAGCAGTCACGGTGCCAATGTATGTGGAGGAACCAATTGGTGCCCCTACCATGGGCAAGGGCTGCGCCAGCCCTGACGTGGCTGGCAGTGATCCAGAAGAACCTCAGCAGGGAGAGACAGCAGGTGCTGAGGAGCTATTTGCAGGCTGTGCCTGTTTTCCAGGCTTAGCTCTGGACAAGCTCTGGTCTGTGCATGTGGTCTAAATTCTCCTTGTTGATAGGAGCAGAGCACCAGTTTACTTTGCTCCCAGAGCAGTCCAGTTTTTGTGCTTTGCGATGTGAATCAAAATGCAGAAGTTAGGAATGATCAGAGGGTTTGCTCTGTGAACACCTTCTGGTACTGCTACTCTGCCTTCTCTGGATTCTTTTAGCCTTACATGCTGAGCTTCCCACTCCTCCAGTGTGTTACAATTTCTCTAAATTACCAGTGGGGAAAAGATTGGTTTAATCTATGCATGTGGAGGATGAAACAAACATCCCATGATCTAGCCGAAGTATGAAGGACCGTGTTTAACAAAATCTTATGGCTTAGCTTTTAATGTTTTTCTCTCAGCCCTGGTGGTCTCTTGTTTCCCCTTTCTCCTTGGTGGGCATTCTTTTGAAGTAGACATTACCACAATAGACTTTCTAGAGGAGTCCCAAATGTCAAGTTGGTCCAGCAGTTTTAAGTCAATCACTGATGTTACTAGCACTAACATGGAAAAACAAGGTAAATTCACATGACCACATCTGCTCTTTCAATATCTGGTCGAGTGTAGATGTTGGAAGGGACCTTAAATAACATCTTGTTCCAAGCCCCTACCTTGGGCAGGAACACCTTCTGCCAGACGAGTTTGATCAAAGCCCCATCCAGCCCACCTTGGACACTAATTAGTAGTAAGGAGGATGATACTTGTACAAAGAAAATGTTGTGATTTTTTTTTTATTTTATTTTACTGTTGCTCTATAAATTTTGCATTATTGTGGGTGTCTGCAAACTTCACTTCCCAGTGTGCTTGCAGATGTGCTTTGGATGCCCTTTTTACTGTGTTTCACTGTATTTATGTGGTTCTACCCTGTTTCCCCAAGCTTTGAGGAAGTCTTTTTTTCTTCTGGAGGCTGGCTTGCCAGCTGATCACCCCCAGCCAGGACCAGAGCAGTGCTTGGGTCAAATGGAAATTTACCTCTGCTGTTATTGCACTTGCCAGTGCTGTTTAACTATTTACTATATTTACAAAAGCAGCTTTACTATTGGAAACCAGACTCTGCAGCTGGTGTTTTGTGACCCAGGAAACTGGAAATTACCTGCAACTAGCTCCTCTTGCTCTCACCTTTCAGCTTTTGGCCAAGGGGTGGGGTGGGCACTTGGAACTCCAAGGGAGTTCTTCCCAGAGATCTGACTCACATAGAATAGTTGCTTTTTGTTTTGTAACATCTCTATAAATTGTCTTTCTGAACTTTATTTATATTATTCATTAGGTGTAAGAAGTAATTAAAATACTGATGCTGCTTAGGTGCACTTCATAGGTAAGGAAATGTAATGTTAGTTAATGTAGGTATTTAAAAACCAAATTCACATTCATGTAGCGCCATCTGTCAACAAGCCTTCGCAGCTGCAAGGGACAAGGATAGTTTACTTTTAGAGAACTAACATAACTCTTGGCAGCACTTAAAAATAACTTCTTTAGAGGTTAAAATTGAAAAGGAAAAGGTTTAACAGTTCTTATCTTGCAGGGTGTTTGGTAATAGTGCATCCATCTGCATACACAAATTCCGTAAGTTTGGTGAAGCTGATCTGTGTGCGTATGTGGAGACCAAACTCAAATTTGGCTATGGGCCAAAGCAATCTGAGACTTATTTTGGCTTGCTTGGGGTGTGATAACTCTTTACTTTGTCCTACCCATCTCAGGCTAGAGGTGGATGGAGATAGGCATCACATACTGAGCTGTGTTCATGGTTTCAGTATAGTGCCATCATCCCCCGTATCCACAGAACAAAAAACGGCACTTTGGCATGAGTGTAGCAAAGACTTTTCTGCTCCTTATACTTTTTGGATTTATGTGTTCAGTTCCAGCTTCAGATTTGTTCCTATTTTTCCAGGTTTTCATCTGGTTGTCTGCTGAGCTCTGAGCATGTGGATGACATGGCCTCATGCAGAAGCCCAGTTCATAGCACAGCACTTGCCTGTGGGTATGCGCTTCCTGACTTTGAGATGGCTTGGACTCATTCCCAATGACTTTCCAGAAATGTTTTCTAAGCAGGTACCTGGGAACCTTGTTCTTTGTCAGCTGTTCACAGTTGCATGCTTAGTTAATGATTGGCATAGAAAAGTCACGGATGGAGTATTAACCCTCTGGTGTAAATAATTTGGTGAATAGAACTACCAGTTCCAAATATTTATATCTTGTGGTCTACCACTGGAATGGTTTGATCAACATAAAAATTTAGTTGTGGTGTTCATTCAAACTCTTCAAGTAATTTTGCCTACTTCATCATTACCTGCCAGAAGTCATGTGAAGTTGCAGGTGTATTGGCTTGAACTCAAAACTAGAGCACAACTAACGATTTTTATCTTACTTTGTTGCCCTCACACGTACAGACATAAAGAAAATAGATAAAGCAAACTGGACTGAACCCCACATTCACAATAAGAAAGGTAAAAGGCGGGTTGCAGGAGTTGCTCAAGGGTGAAAGCTGTTCAAAGGTGAAAGGTTAAATCCCAGGGGGGTGCTTAGAGCTTGGTGAGACCTCTACAATGACTGAGAGCATTTTCTGCTCTTCTGAAGTTACATGGACAGCAGACTCAACACAGCTGAAAGAACTGCATCCTGCGCATGTTCTCCTGCTGGAGATTTTCATGCTGTAAGCCTTGCCTGTGACAAAGCTGGTAAGTCAAGGAGTTTGACTATTTAAGTAATTGTGAAAGGCTGGAAGAAAATGGCATTGATATTTGCTTATCCAGAACTGTGCTTATGGGTTTATGCATAGACACAGCCTGGGAAGCAGTGAGTATTCCCTGCTGTTACCTGGTGGTCGTTGTGTTACTTCATTCAATTCCTTGCAGCAAATGAAACCTCAAATGAGACAGAGAAAACATCAGGATTTCCTTGTGTTGCAGCATCCCTACTGGTGGATATGGTAGCACTGCAAGGACATGGTTCCTTGTGTCATCGCTGGAGTCAATTTGCTCTGACAGAGTGGCTGGGGACATGTGAGAGGATGTGTGAACTGCCTGACATGGCTCCAGAGGTGGGGAACCTGCATCAAAGGGATCAGTTTGTCACTGCATTGCTCTACTGCACAAAGTTAAGACGTTTTTCCTCCCATTTCTTGCCTCTTCTTCCACTTCAGTGGGGCTGGGTTGTGGGAAGGATTGGGCAAATCTGGCTGCTCTTCCTTTGCAGGGCACAGAGACTTCTGAATTGCTGAGGCCAGTTGTTATAGTTTCAAAATCTTTTGCAGCTTTTTTTTTTTTTTTTTGTCCCTTACCAATGCAGCAGTTTGGGAGTTGGAAGCCAGAATGAGATGGCCTGTTGAAGCTTAGCCCTCTCACTACCTGCTCCCAGAGCCAGCTAGCTGTCTAAAGGCTTAACAAAGGGATGGTTAATAGCTGTGCATTCCATCGCCATGGCTGGGGAGAGGATTGTGGAGGAAGCATAGGGAGAGAGAGGTTCTTAACCACACTTCTCTCCTCCATCGGCTTGGGTACCAGCCACTGCTTGCTGGGCTGGTGGAAACACTGGGAGAGGGTTTCTGGCTCACCCCTGACTCCATGCCCCCTGTGCCTGTGGTGGTTTTCACCTGGTGTCCTCCCAAACCTCCAGGCCCCCCCTTTCCCAGAGGGAAGGGAAAAGGAGAAAAGGCAAAAAAATCCAGCTGAGAGATAATGGCAAAGCAAATTCATAGTAGCTAAGTACTTAAATTTATTACTAACAAGATAAGAACTAAAACTAAAAGTAATGAAACTAAAAAGTAAGAAATAAATCAGTCTGAAGAACACCCCTCTCCCCCCACTCCTCCCTCTTTCCAGCAGTTCCAGGGAGCAGGGAATGGGAGTTTTGCAGGTGGTTGTTGTTGCTGCCATTGCTCTTGTCCTGTGGGTCACTCCATGGGGTGCAGTCAGGTCTCTGCATCCCAATGGTCTCCATGGGCTGCAGGGACGAGGGCAGGGAATAGCTTTGAGTCCTTCACCACCCCCATCTGCTCCAGCATGGGGTCCCTCCTTCTCCTCCTCCTGGTCCAACCCTGGTCTCTGCATTGTTATCTCATGGCTGGAATTTTTCAACTGTGCAACACTCCTAATTCTTAAATATGTTATCACAGAGGTGTGACTATGATTCTTAATTGGCTCAACTTTGGCCACCAGCAGGAAGTCCCTCCTGGACCTGGCTGTCATTGGCTCCACAGGACAGGAGAAGCTTCTAGCGGCTTCAAACAGAAACCATTCTGGTAGCCCCCCCTTCTACTAAAATTCAGCTACAGAAACCTATGACAGCCATTCTTCTGAGAGAACAGTCACCACTGCTTGGATTCACTACAGGCTCCTTGAGGGGCCAATGCCACCTGCAGATGAGAACTCCAACACTTTCAGACAGAAGACAGTGAGAGGGTGCTTGCACTACCTACAGAAAGGGCTCCACCCTGTCCCTGTGGCCACCATTCCCACATGAGCTTTGGGATCAGCACCTCTCCCTACCCGTGGCCTCATCGGAGCCCATGAGTCACCATAGCCGTGGTCTCCTCAGGTGTAGCATCACCTCCTGCTGTCTGTAAACATAATTGCACTGAATTGGCAGAGATAGGATTTGATTTGTTTGAATGTTTTGGTTATGGTGTTGCTCTGTGTTCTGTTCTGGGTTTTTTTGGCTATACATATATATATATTTGTAGTAAAGAACTGTTACTCTTTTCTTTACATTTTCTGATTAAAGTGTCTTAAGTTCAAAGGTTGTGGAGGATATGCCCCCTTCTTAGTCCAGGATTCCTCACTTTCCTTGACAGACAAGTTGGTTTCTTTTAAACTGAGACACTAGTCTTCATTGGAGGCAACACCAATCCCAGGTATGGGCAGGGAACGGTCACATTGTGAAAAAAGCAGCAAGGCTTTAAAAAAAAAAATCCATATGACACAGGTGCTAAATGTGTCACATGTCTCCCAGCCAAACAATGCTTTTAAACACATGCTGAGTTTAAGCAGGTCAATTACATACTCCCTGATGTGCACGGCAAAATAGAAAGGCACTTCCATGTATAAATATAGTTAAATGTACCCTTGAATGCTGCTCTCTGTGAGTCCTTTATATATTACTGGAAGGCCACAGATAGCATGATGTCATCAGTAAACAAGGATCAGAACTGAAAACAAAATTGCTTATAAACTAAAAATAATATTAATGGCAATTATTCCTGGTAGTGAATAAATAAGGTAGGCTTACCACCACCATGGGCTCCCTTTTTTCCTGTCCAGATGAATGCATCATTAAGTACATTGAGGGATTTCTTAGCTTTGCTGGTGAGGTGTAGTCCAGAGTTCCTGCAGTGGTTTGGGCACCGTGGCTCAGGTGCTTACTGCAGCCCTGTCTGTCAGAAGAAGCCAGCACAGCCCTCTGTGCTTCCCAGCCACTGGCTCACAGCATCTCCTCCCAGAGCTGTACAAGAGGCTGTGATTTCTTTTTTTTTTTTTTTCCACTCTGGAAAAGGGCTTTTGATCATGTAAGAACAGAATTATTATGCAGGCATCTACAGTCTAAAGGAATAAAATTAATCCTTACATCACAAAAAAGTGTACTTTTTGGTTTTAATGAAGATTTCTTTCCTCCTCACCCCAAAATGGATGCCTTATAGTTTAAATTACGTATATGTTTATTACAGAATAATCAGTGCTAAGTACATCATTAATTGTGCTTCGTGTATGATATTTATCTTCCCTTAATATTTCAAGAATAACACCCATGGCATATACTGATTTCATTTAGACCTGTGTTCAAGAGAGCATTTAGGCATACTTCTATTTTTAAATCCAGGAATCATCTTAATGAGACTGTTCAGGTACTTTCAATAAGCTATATATTTAACAACTTGAATTTGAGCCATAATGATAATCAGATTAATATTTTGAACCAGTGCCCAAGGAAGCCAATGGGAGCCATTTAATCCATT
>VXAU01002126.1:26176-40224 GCA_013399695.1 Formicarius rufipectus | reverse complement strand
ATATATATTTAATGAAGGAAATTGAAGGTAGAACTTCACTGAGAAATTGAAACTTGTCTGAGCCTGGAATCACCGTATATCATCATGGATTTCAGTAGCAAACTGAGAAATCAAGGCGAGCTGTATTAAATAACTCATTCCTCCATTGTCCAGCAGTACCGCCCCCTAAAGGCTGAACACTTTCCCTGCCCACATGAGTGAGGCAGCATCCTTTGAGTAATAGCAAGTAATTTTTACCTAATGTTCAAAAGCACTTCTATAGTACAAGAACTTATATCTCAGTGGTAGACTCAGGGCTCTGAGCCAACTGGGGGATGGTTTAGCTTGGACCACCTGGGAAAATTAGCACTTCCAGCTATTTTTCTTTTTTCTGCACAGCTGTCCATGCTGTTGGTGAATTGGATCAAGCAACATACCAGTATACACTTGGAGTATTTTTCTTATCCGCAGGTTTTAACTATGTGCTTGGCCTTCTCCAAAACAACTATTTGGATACATTTATGGTTTTTAGTGGAGAGGTCAGAAAGGACTAATAAATCTTATAAAGAAAACAGTTGTAATAAATGGGTTACTTAATTTGGCCCTGACGGTAGCACAAAGGCAGATCTACTGCCTGGAAGGAATCTGCCAATCAAACATTAGCACCCACCTTATATTCTGGTTTCTGCAGAAAAAATTCAGGTTGCAACACCTATGACTCTGCTTTAAGCCTTGCATTTCTTCCCCAGGACATATCCAAAATTTCCCTTCTGGAGAACATGATGACAAGTAATATCATCATCCAAAGGACAACTTAAAAGAAGTTCAGTCATAACCTAAAAGCCTAATTAACTGACTTCCACTAAATTTTCCTTTCTTGACCTTTTTTCCTCTCTTTGTCCATACAGGACATAAGTAAAACTCATTTTTGCAAACTACAGGCTGACTGTGCTTTTCTCTTTAGGTTTTTGTGACTAAATAGTAAATGGTTAATGTTTTCCTCTGAAAACATCCTATGATAATTGTCTCTTACAAAAGTAAGTCAAATAGCTGGCATTTTATCTCTTTATTGTTATTACCATTACTTATTAATAGCAAGCTGTACTGGGCTTCTGTTTATTTTAAAAACACAGTGTTTGTAGCTGAGTCTCTATTCTCATTCACATTTTAATAGGGATGCAAATATTGAGCTGTTCTGGGTAAAAAATATCACTTCTAATGGACCTTTAATATTACTATGCTTTGCTTCCACAAGATGTTCTTGCAGTGAACTGAGAAAATTCATCCAAATCTTACCTGTGGTTCTAAAGTTTAGAAGTTGATTGTTTTTCCTGGCTGCTGTAAGAATCAAGTTATATTGGGGTGGTTTATTGTGTGTTAGGAAAAATGTAATTTTCAATTGTGGCCATCAAATTCTGAACCTCTGATGGATCCAAAGCTGCCTGTCTCAAACTCTGCCTCTATCAGCTATAATTTCTGACATCCAGTATGAATCAAACTATTGCGACCAAATGTGGTGTTTTGTTGTTTTGGGGGTTTTTTTTGGTGGTTTTTTTTTGTTTGTTTGTTTGTTTTCAATTGGATAGGCCATATTTATAGGATATAAATGATGATATGGCAATGTTTAATCTATTTCCACTTCTGCAGTCTTCTTATTTCCCAAGAAAACTCAGCAAGTGTTATTTATTTTCTCATCTGAAAAGGGCAGAAAGCTAATTATTTTTCACTTACCAGGAAGGGTTTATAATTTGTGAAGTTTAGAGTAGCAAACATTCAGTAAGTCTCCATATCAAGCTGCAACTTTCTTCAATTCACTTCTGCAGATGAAAAATTTTTGGGTTAGATTTTAAGGCTTTATTTCTTATTATCCGGGTTGGATATGTGGGGTGATGAGCCTCGTTAGTGTGTTGGGTGGTGGGATGGTCGCAACGATATGAATTAGGCTCCTAGGCTAGGCTTTTAGTCCATGCATCTAGGAGAGGGGGAGGGGGTGCTCTCCCCTGGTTCCCCCCCGGGCCACGTGGTGCCAGAGCCCTGGGCAAAGGACAAAGACACCACAACAGCTTGGGGAAGGTCCGAGCAGAGAGAGAGAGTTTATTCCGGAAGCAGGGACTTTTTATAGTCCCTTGGAGGGGGTTCAGATTCTCCAATGGGGGGAAAAGGTATTGTGTGGCTTTGGGCCAACGGGGATGAGGGGATTAACATATAGGCGGGGAAAGGTCTCAGGCAGAAAGGTGGGTCACGCCCCTCTCTTCCCTGAGGGGTGGTCTTGGAGCGCTGAAAGGACTCTCTGGGAAAGGCACATGGTTTCGGGGAAGTGGTACAAAGGGATTCTGGGAAAGGGAAAACATGGATTCCAGAGGGGGGAAATACATGGCAAAGGTAAACATACATTTTACACAATATTAAAGCATCAGTTCAAGGTCTTATCAGTTACATTCTTAATCATTTCAAGGTGTTATCAGTTATATTCTTAATCCATTCCCACATCTTATGTCAGTAGCTGTTAAACATCTTGCAGGAGAAAATTTCACAAGACATCTGTAGATATCATCTTTATTATCTGGGGCAAAATACAAAGGCCTGCAAGCAAGCCAGCACTTAATTGCATTATCTAATGGCATCAAAATTTAGTTATAGCTCTCTTTAATAAAATAAATTTTGAGTCTTATATGATAACTCTAAATTAGATCACGCCACACCTTATGGCTGTCAGTTCACTTTGTGTGATGAGCCAAGAGCCCTGAATGTTTCCTACAGAAATGCCCATTTATTTCTGCTTGGAGGCTATGAGTAGAAAAGATTTTCTGAGAAATAGCTAAACCTGATTCACTGTTTAAATCACAATTTCTTTTACAGTCTTCCTTCTAACAAATGAATTACCATGGCTGTTTTAGAGTAGCAGATACAGAGCACAATGGAAAGTATGGAATGTTTAGGGAAAGAGTATGAGAACAGACAAAACTTACAGAGGTCCTGCTCAGAGATGTCTTGAAGTGAGTGGTCTGACTTCCTGCCTTCAGCAGGTGTGTCCTGGTCATAGTAGACAGAATCAGTCTGTTATTGTGTGGGTGTGTATTCTAAACCCTTTATGTCATTTTCTCATTAACTGCTCACAGTGGATCATTTGCAGTAGCTGACCAGGGCACACCTGACCTCTCATGTACAAGCTGGGTGTTTAGGAACTTCTGTGAGATAAGGAAGCTTTCCTGTCTTCACACCAATCACTCAGGTGTGATAACTTCCCTCCAGGGAGCCATCAGCACCTTCACACCCACCTGAGGGGTCATGTCTGCTCATGGGCCATCAGGGATGCCAAAAATAGGCCATGATTGACCTCACAGAGTAAATCACCCACTGTGAAACTCCCCCCACCACGGTGGGAGGTACTGGACGTTCCCATCTGAGTCTAAGCATAGATAAGCTTGGGGTTTTGGGACTGGGGGTACCACCGGTCAGATCCAGAGGAGGGGCAGAGCCTCAACAGGACTACAAATGCCACTGTTGACCAGACTGCAACCACCATCCTCTCCAGCAGGTTTCCTCTCTTTTTTTAACTTTGAACACAGGGGGAGGGGCCTACACGGTGCTCAGCACAGGGGTTGGCGAGCTCCATTCTGCTTGTGACCCACTGTGCTGGGCTGCACATCTGTTTCTGTGGGTTGAATAGATCTTCCTTCTGTATCAGTGTATTTATTGTGATCTTTTTATTTTGTTCTGACTTGCAGTCTCATTCTGAGTTGGGTTCATTTCTCCTGCCAGTTTACCTTTATACCAGCACAAGGTGCCAGTGCTCATGAGTGTTTTTTCTACCCTCTTTGAGCCCATGTAGGTTTTTCACCTTCACAGAGTCCTCTGACAGTGAATTCTGCAAATCAACTCTATTTGTTCTCATAAAGATACCTCCTGCTAGGCAGAGGGTAGCCTGAGGCTTGTGTCCATGGTAGACCCTATGTAAATCCTGAGTGGAAGCAATGAGAGCTGCCTGGTCATTGATGATAATGCCAGTTCCTAAATTTGGGCTTATGACTCAAGCTTTAGAGACCTATAATGGAAAGGTTTTGTCATGTCCACATAAAGAATCAACTATGCAATTCATGGCTAAGAAGGTGCAAGGAACAAAAATGAATTCAGGCAAGTGGTAAAATATGTGATCTTATGGTGTCAGGTTGAAAATCTCAGTGTGGTAGTTTATCCCTGGCTGAAGGCAAATATCCAGAGGCCCTAAAACAACAGCTTCCCCCCTTCCAGGTGGGTCTCCTTCTCCAGGAGTCATGGCTAGTCTGTTCCAGGATCTCGCTCCATCCTGGGTCTCCCACAGGGCAAGAGCTCCTTCAGGCATCCACCTGCTCCTCCAGGGGCTGCAGGGGGGTCTCCGCACCCCAAAAGATCTCCACGGGCTTCAGGGAGAGGAGGGGGGAATAGCTTTCAGTCCTTCCCCCTTCCTGGCCTGCTCCAGCATGGGGTCCCTCCTTCAGTCTTCTCCTGCTCTTCCAACCTTGGTCTCTCTCTGTCTGCGTTGTTATCTCAGTGCTGGAATTTTCAACTGTGCAAACACTCCAATTCTTGAATATATATCACAGAGGCGTAACTATGATTTTTAATTGGCTCAACAGGACAGGAGAAGCTTCTAGCAGCTTCTAACAGAAACCATCCTGGAAGCCCCCCTTTTACTAAAATTCAGCTACAGAAACCCATAACACTCAGGTTCTGCATCTGTCACAAAGTTTCTGTGCAACCCTGATGTGTCCATCTGAAAAGGAGATAGAAATGTTATTATTGACCTAGAAAGGAGACAGCTCCCAGCAGGTGGGCATGGGCTGCCTGACACTCTTTGATATCTTTGTCCTCAAAGCAGCTTTGGAGGATGACATGGTGGCTTTGATGGTGTTCACTTCCAGCCTGGAATCTTAACTATTAAGCTGTTCTGCTGTGCCTTTCCAGCCAGCCATTTTGTGCGGCACGAGTGTTGCATAAACTTTAATTCATAGATGTCTGCAAGTGTCTTTTTAAGAGCAGAGTGAAGACTGTGTTAGAAGAGAAGGACGTTTGCCTGTTGGGCAGCAGCAGCTCGGATACCTCAGTACTGCAGTTATATTTGATGGTGCATGTACTTTGCTTCAGGAAAGCTGCCAAATGGCATTATATTCCTACATCAGCTCTATGCAGATTGGAAAAAAAAAAAAAAAGTGAATTTCTATCCCCTTTTTTGGCCACAAAAGTGCTTGCAGGTCCTTGTACAGCTTCACCAGTCTGGGATTGAGGTCTGGCTCAGATCAAAAAACACTGTTGGGGTTGATGTTGCCTGTGCTGAGTTGGGGCTTATCAAGTGGCTCAGACAAGGGTGAAGGTAGATGTTCCCCAGCCAAGTCCCCTAGGACTAAATGACAGAATTACAGTGTGATCCCCAGCTCATGAGCCCAGGAGGGGGCAGCTTTCTCCTAAATTTGTGTTAGTAGAGGTTTTTTTTTAACTCTATCATGATTCCTCTTTAGCCTACAAGTTAGGTGTGGCAGTCCTAGGACCAGCTGTGGTTGGATCAGGATTTTTTCCTATTTTGAGTGTTAGAAAAACTTCCCCAACTCTATTTCATTAACCTTGCTGATTATCTTCCACTTTTCTTTCTGCAGCAAGTGGAAGTCCATGAGTTCCCAGCCATGCAGATTATTTATCTAGGTTTGTTTCTCAGTCACAGGGAGCATAGATCTATTGTCCTAACCTCACTGGCTGAGTTTGAATTCTTTTAGCTCTGATCTGAAGCCCACTGAAAGCCACAGAGTTTTCCCCAGTATGATTAACACTAATCAGTGTATTCCCTTCTGAATTGCCCCCACATACTCCTGCAGGATAACTTTATCTTGCCACAACATTTGAACTGCCCTGCTGTTGCTTAGCTACAAGACTCTACAGTAAGAGCCCAAATCATAGCAGAGTGGGCACTGAAACATTCCAAATATGACAAGACCCAAAGGATGCTCATCAACCCAATTGCAGGAATATTACAGGTCCCAAAATCTGAGATTTTAGTGACTATGATTGTTACCTTTTAGATTACACAGCTCTGGTTGCTACCAGCTCGGCTTTTGCTGGAACTGGCTTGTTTGGAGGCTGTGTCCATAGACATTGATTTTAAGGAATGTGTGTGCTTGGACTGAACTTGCTCAATGAAGGCTCTCAAAAGAGGGAAATGAGATAGGAAAGGTGCTCCTTGGGGGTTTCTGCAAGGGAAAACTGTGACTGTCAGAGATAAGCCCTGGTTACTGGAGTCAGGTTATATGAACAACTGGCCATAGCTGCTATGTATGAATTGATCTGTGTCTGTAGTAGTGACACCTTTCAGCTCTTCCCTGACAGTTTGCATAAGTTTTATATCCCCAGAAACTGGAATTGTGTTTTCTCAGCCTAATACAAAATAAGTTCCACTAATTGCCCAGGACACATATTTGGTTCCCAAAGAGACACAGTGTGACAGACACAGCACTGTGTTTCCAGCAACATTAATTAATAGTCTGAAGGTGAGTGTTCAGCTTAACAGTTGAATATATTAACAGTTCATCTGAATGCAGGAGAAAATTTCCCTGAATATCCAGAAGCATCTGGGAGTACTCACACTTCAGCACTGTCATGGCTGGGGCTTGTGTGGAGAGGCAGCCTGGAGAAAGCTTTTCTTGAGGTTCAGCTCCTTCAGCGTGAGACAGCAACGGGAAATAAAGATAAGAGCCAGCAGCTGAATAGTGCTGGACTATTCCCAGAGCGAGGCTAGAATGGCTTCATGCTCAAGAGCTTCCTTGGAGTAAATGGTCATGTTGGTTCATGGCTGGAAAGTAGTCAAGTTCCTGCCTACACCTCTGATGTGATGCCAGACCAAAGGAACCTGTGGCAAGGATTGTAGTTTTGGTTTTCTTTTTATCTTCTTTTTCTCCAAAGATTGCTCTTGGTGTTTGCATTACAGATGCAAGTTCAGGAAGGCATCACAGCTGACCATAGAAGGGGTCAACTCTTCCACTCTCCCATCCTTGTTTTATTACTTGTTTTGTTCATATTGTTTCCCTATCAGTTACTAAGAGAAGAGTTCACTATAAAATATTGTATGCTGGATTTCTGGCCCACATATGGTGACACAGCCCTACTGAGAAAATATGCACAAAGGGCTGCTCCACATTGTTGTTATTTCTTGATTTAACATCTATGCAAGCAGTGAGGAACAAACCTCTCCTGGGAAAGTGTTAGTACTTTGTGATCCCTAACCTCAAAAGCAAGAGAAGCTTTTGGTGAAACACACAGTGATGTGCCCAATTTTTGTAGGGCTCCCTCTAAAACAATAGGGCAAACTCCCAAAACTCATAATCAAGTGGGACCTTATAAGACACTGCACTATGGTATGGCAATTCAGCTCATGGGGACTTGTGCAACATATAGGTGTAATTTATGGAGTTGTTCTAGGGCAAACAAAAGAGCCCAAATTCGAAAATAACCTGGAACACTGCCCAGATTTTTTACTTAATTTCCTGTGTACTTGCTTGCCTGTCACTTCTAAACCCATTTTGCCTCTCACTTAGCTGTGGAGTTGTCACCTGGTAAAGGCACTGCTTGTACACTAGCTAAATATTAGTTTTATAATGCTTATCCATTGTTTGGTCCCAGGGTATCACTCACAGTACGTTATTCTGCTGCTGTACGTTGTCTGTTGATCACGCCTTTTATCCTTGTTACTGTTTTTTTTCTTGTCTCTTCCAGAAAACGGTGCCAGGCCATTAGGAAACTGAATTATTAAACCTTTGTATTGATTTTTCTTGACCGGATAGCTAACATTATTGTGCAAGGACCTTGCCTTGAGCTATGCAGAAGGAGTTTTGCTAAGCACTTGACAGCTCTCCTCATTCCTTTCCTTCATTACCTTCCCTCTCTTTCCTATCCCATCATTTCCAAGAGGCCACTCTGAAAACAATTATGTAGAGTCATTTTGTTTCACATTCAAGCTCCCTTTGCTATCAGCCACACAAATGATGGGATTTTTCTTTTTTTTCACTCCAGAGGCACACAAACAGATCAGCCCATTTGCTAAAAGCCTCAGCACTGACATGACAGTATCCATGGCAACGCACCAACCTACGCAAGCATCTACAGACCTTCAAAATACCAAGCAATGACAAGGAGTTCCTTCAGACAATGGATGTTTATAGGTGTCACAACCATCTGAAATACTCCTCCCTCCACCCATCAGCTCCTTGATTATAATGTGCTTTACATTTTTCTTCCAGGTCTTTTGTCAGAATCCAAGATTCAAGGCAGAATTAATCCCTGTTTTGATGTTCGTTTGGTTGGATTTTTTTTTCATTTAGATAACTGGCTGATGTACCTTATTGGAATGAGCGCCCCAAGCTCTGCTATTAACTTTCCACTTTGAACTGAGTTGGAGTACAGGCTCTTCAAAGGATAAAATCCAAACTTGTAATTGAAAAAGAAGTGGTCTATGTCAACTAACAGAGGAGGTTGTTAGAGTGGTGATTTGGCACATCATGTTGAACGAGCTACTACTTTCCTACTGTGATGACAGATTTAATAAGATCTGACAAACCATTTTTGAGTAATATTTTTACTTAAGTTTATCTACCTGCTGGCATGGCAGGGACTGTGCTACTGTCTTTATAGCTGCTGGTCTTCACCAAATGTAACAATTCATTAGACCAGGGGCTTACATGCAAAAACATCTGTAAATCAGATTGGGTAACTGCATCTAGAGCACTGATAGATGGTTAAGTCTTGTGCTGATGATGACCATGAGTTAGGAGCAGTTTTATAACAAACCAGCAGGAATTATTCAGGCATTCAGGGCCATCTTTCTCAAATGAGGGAAGTATTTCTGCATCACTAAGATGTAATGCATGTACTTATCAATCAAGTTGAGGCCATTCTCCAACATAGACTGGACCTAGATTGCACATGTTGTTCACACAAAGGCCTCACATGAGGTTAAGTTTGAAGTTTGGTAATGGGAAAAAGCCCAAGTACAGCCACAGTTTTGGTGGGAAAATAGCCCACTCTCCTAAGAAGTACCATTGGTGTTTTATTCATGGAAAGGCAGAAAGAAATTTAAAGCCCAAACCCAAGATGAACTATGTTGCTCCATATTGTGATGTTAACTTGATTAGGCGAATCTGTTTTCAGCTGATGATTTAAGCTTTAGGCTTGGAAAAGGCAGTAGCATTTACATATTTGAACACAAGAGGAGCATATTAAAAAGCCTTATCAAAATTCTACATTAATAAAACAAGTTATCAGTGCATCAGAGCACTGATGAGCTTCCATGTGCAAGCATGCAAGCACCATAATAGATTCTTTGTAAGGTCCTTAATCCTCAGTAGCTACTGTTGGAAAAATTCAGACTTTCCCCTAGAAGAGGAAATTAAATCTCAAAAATAGTATATCTCTTGTATTCTGTCCAGTTTGACTATTTTGTAACTTACACACCATAGTTATTTTGAAAGGCAACTTTTTCATATGACTTTGCTACAGATGCAATGTGTAAGGAGATTTCATGACTTAAAACTTATTATGTGTTCTGGCTGCAGTTTGGTGGTGGTGTTTTGGTGTTTTTGTTTGTTTGTTTGTTTGTTGTTTTTGTATTTGTTTTGGGGTTTTTTTTGTTTTTGGGTTTTTTTTGTTTGGTTTGGGTTTTTTGGTCATGGTTTTGGGTTTTTTTGTTTGGTTGGTTGGTTTTGGTTTTGGTTTTTGTTTTGTTTTGGTTTGGGTTTTTTGTGTTATGTTTGTTTGTTTAATTTCATTAGAAGACATGGTAAGATTGACTGGTACAGCAGTTTAATTCCCACAGCTTTCAAAATAGATAAAGGAGGCAATGCTTGTAGTAGTGAGGTGCCAGGTGTAGTAGTGAGGTTGTTTGTCAAAACAAAACAACCCAAGCTCAAACTTGCATTTATTACTTCCTGGCAATCATCATTTTCTGTTATAACTAGAAAATATCAATAGCATCAAAAGTTATTTTCCTTGACAGTTGGTTTTTTTTTTTTTCTTCTTCTTGGGGAGATACAAACTTAATAGCTGAAATGTTGCTCTCTGCCCCAGAAAATGGGTTAAAGCAGTGAAAGTTGGTTTAGGTAAAGAGCTTTCTACAGCTGAATCATGCAGGGATTAATACTCTCTTTGCTTCCTTTTCAATATCTTTACAGTTCCTCCTGTGAGATGTCTCCTACTTGACAAGTCTTACATCCAGCTTTTTCCTCTTCAGCAAAGGAATCATCTCCACAACCAAGATGTCACAAAGTCTCAAGAGCTGAGAGGAAAACTACCTGGCTTAGGTAAATGCCAGAGGAAGAAGCTCTGCACATAACCATGAACCCTGTAAGGGAACTCCACCGTCCATTTTTCATACTAGCCTGTTGTTCAGGGACCCTTTACTTTCAATCACAGCAGTGAAAAATGAAGACAACCCCTGGAGTACATTCTCTACTGTAATTCTAGTCTCCTTACATCACCAAGAGCTGGTGGTACAAGTATTTTGTACCCTCTCTGCTTTCAAATTATTCTTCTTCTCATGCAGAGACTGGCTTTTGACATCAAAAGCATTTAGCAAATTAGAGTGTAGCTCCCTGAATCTAATTCTTCCATCATAATTCATATGGGTACTTACAGTCTCTTAGACAAAAAGACCTAAGATAACTAAATCTCCAAAGTCAGCATTGCTCTGGTACAAGTCCTTCCACTGGGACAGATCTCACCTTTGCTTAAAGATTTCCTGTAGCAAACTCAGTCATTTACATCCACAAATGGGTAATATCTTCAGATAATCTTTGAAGGATAAATGTAATCAAATGGGAGTCAGGCAGGTTAAAAAAAAAGAAGGCTTTTACAAGACAATTATTACTGTCAATGAGATACAATTGAGCTTCTTGTCTTAAACAGAAACAAATTGAGTGTAGTTCGCGATGCAAATCCAGGGGTAAGTACACACTGTTTTCAGTGGAAGCATTTGTTTTGCGCAGGGGTTGATAACCATTTGAAGGAGCTTTTTGGCTCACCTTTCTTCCACGTTGCCTCCTTTGGGCAGTAGAGGGACCCTGAAGTTTTCCAGCTCGTGCAACCATCAGCAATGCTGGCGCAAAAGCTCTCCCTTTCCCGGTCACCTTAGTCTAGGTGTTTCCAGGGGGAAAGGTGGTAAAAAAACTTTTCAACCCATTGTTGAACATACCCACAGACCACTAACATGCCACTGGGAAAAGTGTGCAGAGGGGCTGTAGTCATAAGTTCCTTTCTTTCATCATGCACACTTGTGCTTGAAGCTCTTCCCATCATCAATAAATAACAGCTGACTTTGCCTTGACTGCTCTGTTTGCTCAGCTAATGTTGTGACATTGGCACCAAGGCTTGAGTCACTGTGTTTTTGAGAAATTAAATGTTTCCTTCCCCAGCCTGAAATGATGCCAAATACCTAAGTTGCCACTACTGCAGCTCAATAAACTGTCAGAGGAGCAGTTGGTGGACTATTATTTTAACTGCATAGAAAGAGAATATGTATTGATACAAATACCTTTTAAAACACCATTTTACAGCCGCAGTTTCAAATTAATCTCTTCTAAAGAGGGCTGTAGACAAGGTCATTCCTTTTTCTTTTAGCAGCCGGTCAAAAATTCCCCTGTATTTGACTTATTAGACCTCCATATAGGGATCTATAATTCAGCATATCAAAGCATTACTATAAAGCTCATGGTTTATGGGTGATGTAAAAATCTATTTTTCCTTTGTATAGAAAAATCTTTCCCCACTGTCTCTTAGTGGGATGATGCTTTTTGATCTTTGCATGAATATTTCTCATAAAAATTTGTGCATGCATTTTAATATCTCTAACATGAATTAAAATAATTTTTCCTGTCTTAGAATGTCTAGTGTCAACACTATTGTTGAATATTTAATGTGAAGTATAATGTAATTTGACTAGATAATTATCTCGGGGAAAATGGCGACTGCCACATTGCTTTTTTCCTGTGTTTATTTGTCATCATCTTTGATGATTGTTTAAAGGAGAGATGGAACTGAATGACTAACTTCCAAGACTGGCCCTCTCTCTCTCTGTCTCTCTCTCTCTCTGCAGACTGCTGCTGAACAGATTGCTGCTATACTGCATCTGAGCCAGAGGCATTGATTCCTTCATGGCACATGGAATAGTCCGAGCATTTCTCTGGTTAGCTGTATTACGCCTCTGATCTCTAAGAATCAGTGCACAGTCTATTTATTGTACAAGTGTCTTTCTATTAACACCTCTTCATCTCTTCCATGATACCCACCACAGTATTTGTCTCCAAGTATATGCTGTCTGTTGTTCCCCTCCCTTTTTTTTTTTTTTTAATATTAACTTTAAGTGACTCTAATTTCCATTTGGATGAAGTGTAACTTCTCCTACATCAACTCAAATGCTCATTCCCTCTCAGAATGCTTCTGCCTGCATTTGCATTATCTGGGCACGGAGAGGAAGGGCAAAGTCCCCGTGCTTGCAGAGAGAGCTCCATCAAGGTCGTCACATGGATGCCAAGGCCACCAAGGGATGGCACTAACAGAAGGCAGCAGGGAAAGAGCACTCCTGATCCTCAGAGTACTGGGGACACTGGTGCACATTCCTTATGCCCTGAACCAGTGTCTTTTCCCCTGGCAGCCTGGGAGAAAGACTGATTATAGCATATCCATTTCCTCTGAAAGTGTCTCCTCCAGGTGGATATATATCACCGACGGTGAGTAACCAGAGGGAGACATGATGGCATCGGCCTCTTGGCAAGATCCTGATGCTTTTGCACACTACTGATTTACAGATGAAATGTAAGAAAACAGCAGTGGTAGGAAGTCCTCTTAAAGAGCTTGAGAAGCGCTCAGGAGAGGGACTGGAAGAAACGTCTGTAGCCTCACAGCCTCAGACCTTATAACAAAAATTTCCTGATTTACAAAAACATAAAAATACTTAGAGTAATTTGATATTCCCAAGTCACTTCATTAATCTTGATATGCCATTAATGTGGAATATAATCCAATATAGTAGTTGTTGAGGGATGGCCATCTTTGAAGAAACAGAAGCAAGGGTGGGACCTTGGCTATCCTGAACCTGTGTTTTGACCACTCAGACACATATAGCCCAAATTATAGATATGAATATTCTATACCACCTTCTGAAGGCCATGAAGAAAAAGATTGCTCAGTACTCCTGAAAATCATGCTGGGTACCTAAAATTAGTGACATTTTTGAAAAAATACAGAGTACTTGTTCATAGTGGTGCAGCAAAATGGCAAAACCCTGAAATTAAAGTTAAAAGGTTTTGTACTGCAGTATAGATGACTGGGTGTATTCTGGGTACCCAAATATAAAGAAAAAAACAATACTTCAATTTACTGGATCACTTTTATTTCAAAACATTTTTTAAGGCTACTAGATGCATGAGCTACTTGGAATTGCTCGTTAACATTCTGACCGACTGGCTTTTTCAACATGCATTTTTAATAAACCTATTAGACTAATTTGTTTAGGAAATAGAAGAGGTAAGAAAGCACCATTTTCCTCTGTCATCCCCAGCATGGGGCACTGAGACGCCGTGGTTCTGGCTAGAAGAGGTGAGACAAGACAATGCTGTATTCCTATCACATCAGTGGCATTGTGGGAGGGATGGCTTCGGAATACAGAAACTGTAATTGACGTTTTGAGGGGCTGAGGAAGAAAGTTTATTCGAGAACCTGGTAAGTGACAAAGTAATAGGGTATCTTTTGTTGCCAGATTCCAGGAAATGGCTGGATAGCTGAGCCCTACGAAAACAGTGTGTTTAAATAGGCAGCAGCGTAGTATTTGAGGTGCTATAAACCCGTTTTTTTTCCACCGATCTCATCATTATTCGCTCCCATTCCCAGAGAAAAAGAAGGAACTTGACTGAGCTGGGACTTGCACCTTTGGAAGACGCAAGAGAAATCAGGTGAGGGGCTTTGGGGACGCTCTCCTGCGGGCGGCAAGGCCGGGCAGGGCGCGGGTGCCGCCGCAATGCGGGGCCGGGGCGGGGCCGCTCCCCCCGGGCCGCTCCCCC
>VXAU01002126.1:3158-26159 GCA_013399695.1 Formicarius rufipectus | reverse complement strand
TGTGCTCAGGTAAGCACCGGGCCGAGCTCCGGAGGAGGAGGAGGGTGAGGAAGGCCGGGCGGAGGCTAGCGCCGCGCGGGTCTTGCCCCGCTGCCGCCCTCGGGCCCGGCCCGGAGTTCGGCGTGGCCGCCCCCCCGACCTGCCGGAGGGGAAGGGAGGGAGGGGTAAAAGCCCCCGGCGACGCCCGCTTTACCTTTGCGGGGACAGCTGCCTCCGAGCGCTCTGAGCATCTGCAGGCTGTGAAAGCCCTCCGGAGGATGTGACCCTCTGTCCTCTCCTGCCTCCACCCCTAAGCTCCTCTAAGGGGATCTGTGCTAGTGAACAAAGAACGTTGTGTGAGGCGAGGGGGTGCGAGGCCTGTAAGCGCTATTAATTTCCATCGGGGAGGGGGGAAAAAACACCCTAAAAAAGAAAAGATTCCTTGTGTTGAACTCATCGGCCGCAGATCCAGAAGCAGCCCGTGCACGGGAGGCCGGCGGCGAACAAAGGCTTTTTGTGTAAGAAAACGATGTAAAAAGGAGTCCCGCTCGGACGGCCGCAGGTAGGAAGCCGCGCTGTGTTCCGCGCTGCGGGGCCGTGTCAGCCCCGCTCGGCGCCGCCTGCCCCGTGCGAGGCGCTCCCTCCGACCGCGCTGCGCTTAGGGTGTGCTTCACGGAACACCTTCGGGAGAGAAGGGGGTGTGCCGCGTGCCGAGAATGTTGCTCTCCGTATGTAAGATATCAGCACAGTTAATTTCCCTATGCAGGAATTTTCAGTTTTCCTCTGAATAAAGATGTTCTTTTTTTTTGCTGATGAGTTTTCATGTAGGATTCTTTCTGAAGCAGACTAAGAGGCTTTCGCATGTAAGTGGTCATTAACGTAGAACCATGCAGTAGAGTAGGATGTATGCATATATATGTTGTAAGTCTTACTTATTATGGGTCTCCAGCGTCTGTTTTCATAATCTGCCTTGTCTTTGTGGTTGTGTCAATAACTCATACTCCATCCTTTCTCAAAAAAATCACTTACTGTCCAGCATTTGTGCTGCTTGTGTTTTGTAAACCTATTTTGTTTTCTGAAGGGTTCTTCCTTGCAGGATTGAAGCACATATCCTTTCTGTTGTGGTTCTTCCCATTTTCTCAACAAACCTTTGTTTTCTCTCTGTGAAAAAACGTGTTTCTTTTCACCTGTGCTGGTTTAGGCTTGCAGGGATGTCTAGACTGCAGATGTCATAGCCCAGGCACCCAAGAAGAGGTTTAGCAGCAGACTGTATATTTCTATAGCTTTTCTTGCTTAGCTCCTGACTGGATGACGTGATCATGGCACCTCAGCCCTTGCCTAGGACAAGAGCATGTTGAGAGTCCCCCTGGCATTACCTCAGACCACTGAGAAGGATTCACCAACGAGAGAGTGGGCACTTTGCCTGAGTGCGCTAAAAACTGTATTCAGTTAGCATAGAGACAGCCCAGTTAAGTTTGTGGATAGTTGTTCATTTCTGCTGCTGATGTTCTGAAAGTGTGATGTGTAAGATGGAGCCCAAACTTGCCCCTGTAGCACCTCGGTCTAGGAACCACCCAATTCCTCACTGCGTATTTCATTTCGTCCCTTTGCAAAACACTGATGATGCACTCGGCAGTGGGAAAGACCCCAGTCTTAATGTGACCAGCCTGCTGGAGCTCAGGTGTTTACAGGTGAGCTAAAGTAATACACTGAAAATGACTCCAATGGCTTAGTGAGACCATTCGGTGTTTAAATGAAACGTGCAGGTGAGCCCTGGTGGAGCAGGGCTCTGGGAGGAGGAGTGATCTCAGCAGTGGAGCATGGTGCCCTAAGTTCTGTCTCTTCTTCTTATATTTTCTTATCTCATCATGAGTCAGTATTTGGTTACTGAAACTTCACAATTTGCTGCACCCATATTGCACACTGCCTGTGAGTGTTTGAGAGCAGCCAAAGAGCTGTCATTTCAAGAATAAAAAGTTGCTCTTATGTGGTGAGTTTTAGCACACTGGAGAGCTGTTCATTGTGCTTTTAATGCAGATTGTTACATAAACCGGCATTTGCACCCTTGATTTAGAGATCTGATGTAATTGTTATAGTATTTTATGTCATACCCACTTAGCTGTGCTCTTTAATATGTTTGGACAATAAAGAAATAGTTGTAATTTAATGACCCCTGAGGTGCTTGCCTAGGCACAGGCGATCTGATCACAGCAGTGCCAAAATAAATTGCTGCAGTCTGTGGGTTAAAAATTCCCTGGTTGCTGGATGTTTTCCCAGAAGCGTACCTCTTGTTTCAGCCTGTGTCATGCTCCTTTCTGTACCAGTTACAATTTGATAAACCATATATCTGGATTCATGGAGGAAGCATTTGCTGTGTGTGTGCTCTTGCCCTTCCAGCACTGTGGTTACTTAAGAGCTGTCTGAGCTGTGGAAAATGCTAGAAATACCTGAACATAGAAATATGGGCTGGGGCAGGGGTGGGGGGATGCAGCCCATTGCAGACTGCTGGGCTGTTTCAGATATCACCCGCAATGAGGCATGTCATACATGTGTGTTGCAGATGGGTTTCCTAAAGCAGCTGGAAGAGAAAGAAGTAAAAAAGAATTTAGGATGTGAGAACTTTATGATGATGGCTTTCAGGAAGTCCCCTCGATTATTAACATCTGCGCAAAGTCACACGGTACTGACAGCTTGTAATGCAGCTGCAGCATCTGTGAGATCTGAAATCTGATCTGCTGTGGTGGGACAAATTACAATTAGCTTAAGAAAGGAAAATAAAAGTTCTGATAGTAGTATTTTTCTATAAGTTGTGGGTTAGTCCAAAGGTCTGAGTTCCTTACAGATGTTTTGCCTATAGGTCAGGCAGTGACTGTGCTGAAAACTGATCTGGTAAAACCTCTAGCTCACTGCCAATGGAAAAAAAAAACCAAAACCAACAAACAAACAAAAAACCCCCAACCAACCAAACAAAAAAACCCACAAAAAAACCAAAATAACAAACACCCCTTGGCTTTATTGGTGTTCATAAAGAGGCATTTCTGCCTGCAGGACACTTGTAACCAAACTGAAGCCTTACCTAGGAAGGGATCAAGGAGTGTTGCGATTAACGTGAACATGAATTATGGCCAGAGATTTGGAAAGATGTAATCGGTGACTTCACAAGGTCCTGTCTGAACTGAATTTTCTGACCATCTGGATATTTTGTTCCTGTGCTGCCTTAAAGGGCATGTGTGTACTTGATGAACAAATAAAAAAATTGCATGTGCTGATACGGAGAATTGTTCCTAAGACTCAAGTATGCTTATTTTGGTCCATCTGGATTTATTCAGTTGTTCAAATGCATGCTTAATTGACCTTGAAAGTTCGCCTTTAGCATGTTTAAAAATCAAGCATGTTTTTACAGAAAAGGGCATGTTTTGCTGAAAAGAGAAAGGATAAATTCAGGGTATGTGGGCTCAGTGGTGAAAACACCTTGATATATAGAGATACCAAGTACCTCGAGTAAGCATGGAATTGAGCAACATTCTGTGAAACCTCAACATGGCTTTTCCCTCCCCAAACACACATGCACATACTAAGGTAGATAAAGGGTGGGTCTTGACATGTTTAGGTCAGGTGCTTTTTCTTGCGTTCTTCAGCTTCACATATAGGTGTGCGTATTAGCTGCAGTTCTGTACTGCATCTCAGCTAATAAGAAAAAACAGCATGGGACTGATTTACATCGGGTGGAGCTGATTTAGAGGATTGGTGCTGGAAAAGAGAGGTGGTTTAAGCCATCTGCCTCAGTAGAGAAAAAAATCTTTTATTTCATGGGTAGGTTTAATCACAGGTTATGTTACTAAACTATAAGAGAGTGTTTGGAAGGAGATTCGGTGTGACACTTTTAATTGCTTTTTAGGTATAGGAGGAAAGAACTGATGTATATATGGTGTTAATATGGATTTCTGCGTCCACGTGGGTTACTGTACTAGCTGTTAAGAAGATTTGAGGTGTTGATTGACCCATTTTACTTTAATTGTTTGCTGGTGCATTAAGGAAAAAAGATGAGCGAATGCTGTTGCTCCTTATGGTTTTACGCTCGTTGCTGTTTTCCCCTAAGGCAGTCTCGCAGATGAAACTGATCTTTGTTCTTTTGTCTTGACTGGGGAGCTGACAGGGAGTGATAATGAGGCAACAGATCCAGAGTGTCGGTGTTTATATTCAGTATCCTGCATCTTGGGCAAAGTGCCACTTTGAAAGGAATTACTGTGAAAAGGTGTGGCTTGGGCAACCTCAGTAATATAAAAAATGAATAAATATATTTGTTTTCTGTAATCTGTCAGTCACATTAATGCTGGTTTATAGGCTTGACCAATATTATGATACACTGTTTATCTTTTAATGTTTTTTGAATGTGTTGTTTTTCTAACTATCTGTGGTGCAACGAGTGTTTGTTTATTTTTGTACATGGTGTTCGTCTTCTAGGTAAAATATATATTTATCTGTATGTCCATATGGTTTGAGGGTGACAATGTCCCATTACAACTGGTAGTGTTACGTGGAGAAGATCAGTATAACTGTTGAATTCATTGAATTTGCACCTGACTAGCACCATCTGGAAAAATACAATGCCACTTTCATCTCTGTTTTCTGATTATTGAAACTCCGGGGTACTTTTTCCTATCAGGGAAATAATCAGTTTATGCTTGTGAATTCTTAAGTTATGGATTTTTTAGGTAGTGTTATGTCCCTCTAGCAAATTCTACTCATTCATTTAGAATTCGCATTCATGGGTATGGGGATCTGAGGACTGTTTCTTGTCTCCTATTGGTCAAGCCCCCAACAAGTAGGAAGACTTCTTTCTGTTAGTACCTCTAGTAACTAATATACCAGTAGCTTCCAGTGAGTTGAGTCTATAAAGAGTTACTTTTCTTTTTGTGAAATTTGTAATTTTGTCCCCTGAGGGAATTTTAAACTGAATTTCAATAGCCGTTTTCAAAATTAGCTGTATTTAAGGTGTATACAACCTCTGAAAAAAACAACACAACCCACTCCCCCCTGCCCCAAACAAACCAAACCCAGTAGTCCAATCATGTCAGTTAACTTGGCAACATTTAATTATAGCGCCTATTGATTCAATCACCCCCTGTGTTTCCACTTTATTTTCTGAAGAGAATGATAGGGACTGGTTTCTGGTTTAAGACCTGAGACAGTCAGTTCTGTGTTGAGGAATATTTAGAAGTCCTGCTTCCATGTGCAGAACTTGCCGCTTTTCCTGAGGTTCTGATCTTGGATGAGCAAAGTAAGGAAATACCTCAAAAAAGAATGTAGGAGTATTATAAAGGTTTTGAACAGAGTTAGGGATATACTGTCAAAAACTCAGGCCTTGGGCCAAATTTGATCCAGAAATGAACAGTTGAAAGTGCTGTGAACATTCAGAAGTGTCCTGGGTGCTTCCCTGCTGGGCCAGAAACCTGTATCTGCTGGTTGTGAGTGCAAATTGATGGGCTTCTTTCCCTACATAGTTCAGCCATGGTGGTGTCCCGGCTGTGCCTGGAGGGACCCTGGCTGGATGTGAGATACAGTTCTCTTCACTTAGTGTAGAAGGTAGCTGTATAATTTTTTAGGCCAGTGCAGGCAGTTGCAAGGTGTCAGACATGCAGTACAAGGACACCCATATGTCTGGGAAGGCTCAGAGACTGAGGGGGACTGTGAGTGAAGCCTGTTGTCTGTGTCTGCTGTGAAATAGCCTGAAAGCATGTGATGCTTTCAAATACTTTGACTTTAAATAGGATTCAGATCTGGATTTGAATTTTGTTTAGCTGGAAGTTGTGTTGGCTTGTTTTGGTGAACCAGCTCTTTTTGTGCCAAGTTGCTGTTTTCTGCAGCAGCCTTTCTGTGACCGCCAGGTCTGAGCAGAAAGATCTGATCCCCTCAGGGGGACTTTGGCCAGATCTGAGGCTCAACGCTGCAATGTGATGGCTCCCGGTGCCAACAGCTAGCACTTGCTAATGTTAACATGTTTTCATTGTTCCCTGGCCGATTGTTGGACAAAGGGACCTCTCAGCCTTTTAAAGCCCCTACCCCATTCTTGCAGCTGCTTCTGCATGATCTGTTAAGGTATGCTTGGGCATCCGTTCCTCTTCTGGCCATGTGGTATCGCTTAGACAGTAGAGGTGCTACCTTTGTTTGAGCTACTGTGAGTGTGGCTTGACTACCAGCAGCTGTCTGTCTGCATGGAGGGTGCCTCTCCCTGACAAATCTGTCTGCCGGTGGCTGATGTGCTTTTCAAGGTATTGGGCTGCTGTTTGGAGTTTATGTTGCAGGGCTTTCCTGAAGCCAATACTAACTTATTTCTTTCAGCAATTAGCAAATATTCAACAAGACAGAGAAAAAAATCAAAAGGAGAGATGCAGGGATGGAAGTTGAACGATTTGCGAAGAAGGAGAATAGACCATGCTCGAGGAGTGGTCTGGGTGACTGGTCACTGGGAATCAGAGATGAAGCCAGCTGTGATGGTCCTGATCTGCTTCCCTACTTGCAGAGTTACCATACCCTCTTTCAGTGCTCCTCTGCATCTGTATGTGCTGCAGGGAGATAGCCACAGGAATAGGGGGGAGTTTTCTGAAGTAAGAGTAAGCTTCTCCAGATCTGTATCACGGTTGATACTGATTTGTACTGATTCAGTTAGGGCAGAGTTTGGGCCAAAGGATGCACTTCACAGGCTGTCAGCATGCTCAGAACGCACCTGGGAGTCAGTGTCTGTGTTGCCAGGAGTCCAGATCAGACTTGGCATTTAGGGTTGTGGCTAAGTGTGTCCTGAAGGAAGGTGGCAGTGGAGTTTTTTGTCCCCATCCTCTCTCTTTTGTAACATTGTTCATTTGATGTCCCATAAAAAAACCCTCCCCTTTCCTGAAGTAGTAAAGTTGGCAAACATGTGAGAGAGTTATTTGAAAGAAAGGAAAAAAAAAAAAAGGCAAACAAACCTCTCCCTGTGGGAGGGAAGGGCAACAGTTAATTAACTCATTCCAAAGAGCTAGGGATAGAGTGTGGTAAATAAGAACTATTCTTCCATGTTCTTCTGCAAAGCTAAGCTTTTCAGGATATAGAGCTGGTTGTGCTTCTGAGTAAGACTTAGCAAAATACTGAATCTAAGCATTTTGTATTACCCAGTACTATCTGTTAGAGCATATAATAAATTTATGTCTAATAAAAGGCATTTTGCAATATGACAAATTCATATCTGTAATTTTATATGCCACAATTTACCAAAATTAGCAGCAGTGATTTACAGATAATACAGTCCTTTAGCTTAGATAATTTTAGATGGCATGCTACTAGTGTTGCTTAAGGCACTGTGAGTACTTTGAATATAGTATTAAAAATACTCATAAATGTACCTTTTGATATCAGTAGTTGAAAACTCACTTGTGGAATGCATTCGGAAAAAAAAAAAAGGAGGTGTAGCCAAATTGCATTCATGTAGAATGACCTTTAGTACAAAAATGTTTCTGTGGGCAAAAAAAGCTGAATTCAGTTAGGTTTCTGTATTTTTTTGCCTTCATTTGTCTTGGTCCACTACATGCTTGCAGAGTTAGTGTTATCAGTAAATGGAATTAATAATATGATGTAAAGCTTTGTTTCATAATTATAGGCAGTTAAAAGTTAGAAACTTATTTTCTGATTTTATTGTATTTGTAATGTTGATTCCTCAGCTGCTGGAATGGTTGTGCATTTGCTTAGATGGTAATGCTGGTGTTGGGGTTCAAGCACTGACCTGCATTATTACCTCTAATTACCCATAGGTACAGTCATCAACCTTTCCCACCAGCCACCTCTGCAGCCTGTGAGTCCTTTTAGAGACTGACTTTTGGATAGGTGCTGACTTGTTTAAATGCTGCCACTGTGCTTGATGTGCACCGAGCAGTTGTAATTATGGCGATTTTCTGTTCTTTGGTTCTACTGGACCAAATTGACTTTAACGCCCTTATAGCCAACTCAGGCTTTGAAACATTGATAGTCGTATCTGCTGAAACAATGCCTTATGCTCTGCTTTGAAATCTCTTTATGAACTTGAATCTACTTCTTGTTGTGTAGCACAAATGGATATGTATACTGCTGTTTATGAGACAGTAATCTTTGATTGTAATTATTTTTTTAAAGATGCTGACAATGACAAAATGTAATTGTTGGAGGGAGTGTTCGTTTCTGAGCCAGCAAATAGAAAATGCTACTGGCTGTTTTAAGGCAGATACTCCTTTTTTGGGTGGGGTCCCGAACTTTCTGTTTTATTCCAGCAACGAGGACAAAGCAACACGGTGAATGTGCAAGCTGTACTTAACTGAAAGTGTAAACAAGTTACTTTAAATGTTTTATAGATAAATCCTTTTATCACCTGTTACAAGCAGGAGAAGGGAATAAGTGCTTGGAAAACAGTATTGGGCAAACCTGATGTTTTTCATACTTTAGGAACTGAAGCAGTGTTCACTACTAGGTTCAGAAAGAAGTATTTCCTTGAAGACATGGTCTTACAGAGTTGGCATTATGGGGCATTACTCTGAAATACCTCTGTGGGCAGCACCAGGTGATTTGTTTTGCCCTTACTTCCCTGCCGTTCTCAGGTGAATTTCAGTTCTGAGATTTCAGTCATTTGAAAGACTTGAGTTACTTTTGTTTCTAATTTGTTTTATATACTGATGAAAGTGGTAATGTTTTTTCTGGAGAGGATGGAATTTTCTTCCATACTTTAAATTATTGCAAGGTCAGTCTCAGTGACACTGCTTATTCCAGTTTACAATCAAGTAAGTGATTTATTTGTATCCTGGGATGACTGAAAGAGTATTTTACCTGCAGTGTTTGTGTTTTCTCTGGCAATGTTTTGGTATCTTTTTCTTGCTTGTCTAAGGGAGAGGGAAGGTAAGTGAAAAATTTTTCCTCTGGTGAGTGATCCCTGCATGCATTAAAAAGGTGAAGAAAGAGTTCGGAGGCATGTGTTATGTTTTCATTTTAAAAATTAGCTGTGTAGACATGTTTCAGCTGCAACTGGTAGGTTTCAGAGTATTTATCTGTTCAGGATTTCCAGCAGTTGTTTAACAACAGATATAAAGAAGCTGCAGTCTCATATTCACCTCTTTTCCAGATCCAAGCACGATGTAGATTTCTGTAGGATTTTATTTCCCTCATGCTTTTGGAGTTGGAAGCTGGTGTATTTACTGTTTGCTCTACTGCCCTTACCTGCAGAAAAGGCTTAATCTGGATTGGGATATAATCTTCTAGGTTAGTAGGAATTCCCAGGTTAGCCCTGCCCCATACGTATGCCACTAAGCAGATGACTAGCTTTTTGAAAAATGTTTTGAGGCTCATGAAAATAATTTCTAGCAGAAACTTTTATCTTAGAAGATATTAAAATATGCAAACAAAGGAACAAGGAAGTGTGCCTCTAGAATAAAGGTTCTGTATCTCTGGTTACTTGTTGATATTTCCCTTTCCATGATGGATTTAGTTTGCAGCTGAACTTGAAAATCCTTCACAACTGGAAGTGGTCCTGGGCAATTTTTCCTTCCACTGTAGGTTTGGCTGCATTTGAGTATTTGTCTATTTTTATTTGTTGGTTTTTAGTTTAATCACTTATTTCCTGTTGAAACATAGCTCTGGACAGAACTAAGAAACTCACTATATGGATGAAACCATGGAATAATAACCAGGTGATATTCCTGTGCTGGACCTTGTTTTGAACTGAGATGTTGCTCATTTTCTCAGGATCTTACAGGATCTTGGAGTCACGGGCATGACAACTGTGCGATGGACAGTACATTTGCGCTGGTGGGGCTCTGGGCTAGTGGTGAGAGCCGCTGGCATGTCCATCACAGGTGTGCTACTGCTTTTGCTTTTAACTTGTCCTGTTTACGTAGGTCCTGATCCACAGCTTGAAAAGCACTTCTTGGCTTGGAAATGTTTTCATTGGGGATTTTCTGGGCAAATTTCAGCCTTGTCTCTGCAAAATGATCTGAAACCATTCCTGAGAACTGACTACTGCAGATGCCCAAGTAAACATTTGCTGGCTTTAGCCTGAAATATGAAGTGCTTTATGCAAACTGAATCTTAGCACAGTAGTGGGAACCAGAGGAAGCCTTTCAGTTTGGTAGTCTGGGATGCTTATCTTAGCTGGTGCTGTGGGGGTTCTGTTTCCTCCCACAGTTCCCAGTCCTTGCTTGACCCTGTGGGAAGCCAACTCAGTAAATTGAGCCAGGGCAATGCTAGTGCTGTGCAAAAATGACTTGCTTTCTACCAGTCCAACTCTCTAAATTGTTCCAGAGCACTGGTGAAGGAAATGGGCAGGAATGTGTGCCTGAGAACTGGAAGGTCTTTACTTGTATAAAAGAAGTTAATGCTCCATTTTGAAAATAAATGTCACAGGATCTAACTTCCCAGGTAGGTTGCACCGCTCCCTAAAAGAAATCAGATTACTCTGGTCATTAATTTTGCCTAGTATATTTTAAACCTCATGCTTTTTATATAAATGGTATTGTTCTTAGAAAATGCTCTTTTAATTTTTTTTTTTACTGTGAGTGAAGAATACAAGACATAGGGTTACAGTCAAATTGTTGCACTTGGCTCCCTTCCTGTTAACAGTCAGAAATACTCTTGGCACAGTCTTTTGCTGGTAGTCAGAGAGGTATGTATGGTAATAACTAGCCTTTTCAGGCTTTTTACTGAAGACTCTGAACTTTGCTGTGCTGCAGCTGATCTGTTTGCAATAAAGCCCTTGCCTGTGTCTTTAATGAAGGACTATCCTGAGATAGAAATTGTCTTGCTTGGAATTAGGGGAGGTGGAGAGATGTGTGTTGTGAAGAAAAGCTAAGCCAAGAAACACCTGGCAACCAGATGGCCCTTAGCCTGCTGCATTGTACCCACACCTTCAATAAGGATTACTTTGCCTGTCGCTGGGTAATAGATTTAGAGGTTTGGGGTCACAAAGAATTAGAAAATTGTAGCCAGTTGCAATTAAACAAGAGTTATTTTTAGAGGACGGAGGACTGAGCTGAAAGCTGAATTAGTGCTACTTGAAGTGTTAGGACTCAAATACTATGGGTGATACTTTCTAGGTGAACAACAAAAGAGCCCATGCACTCCAGTCACAGGCACAAAGCAGCCCTGGGTGGTGGCAGGTGGGCTGGAGACAGCAGAGCTGTGAACAATGGCAGTAATGTGGAACTGGCATTATTCTGCCTCCCAAGGGCAGCTGGCATTATGTACTTCCCTCTGAATATTATGTGTGTGACAGATAAGGGCTGCTCAGACTGTTACTAGAACAGGATCATGTGATTTGCACTGTGTTTTACATAAGTCTGGCTCAGTGTCTTACACAAATGTTTTACCTGCATTTAGTATTGTTTTGTATTCCCTCTTCACTGTGCCTGCAAACCAGAAAGGGCAAACTCAAAGGTTTTTAATTGTGAGAATTTCAGCAGGAAAATGGGGATTTGAGAACAGCAGCACTCAAGCCCTTTCTGTGTTGGTGGCCAGTCAGCATCAGCAGTTGGGATTATGTGGTGGGTCAGGCTGGCCCTGTGTGGGTGCATAGAAGTGAGCAAGAGGAAACTGCTCTCCCTCCTACATCCCCAATACTCATCAGCCTACTCTGGCAGGTAAGAGGTGTGGCACTGCTGAAGTGTGTGGGTAGGTTTTGGTTGTCTTACTGCTGCCCTGGGAGATGCCTCTTCTTGAAGGAGTTGCTCTGTGCATCAGTGGCTCAAGTCTCCCTGCTCTTGCTGAGTCCAGGACTGATTGATAGTATCTTGCAGTGTTAACCTGCTCACTGCCCTGCTTTGAAAGGACTTGAGGCACACTGTGGGAATACAAAGAAAGAAGACACTAGTCAAGGGGTTGTGAAAACTTGTATTGCGTTTCTTAGAAACATTTTGGAGCATCCGCAGTAACCTTTGAGAGGTTGCTTATTAATTTTGTTCTGGTGACATTGATGGAATAATAAGTGTTGCTGGCTTTTATCCTGTATATTCTTTGAGCAGCTTCTTTACAGAGAGTATATCGCTTGTCACTTTCATTTTAAAATGTTGATAAGCACAACTTGAAAGCACTTATCATTGAAACTTCAATTTAATTACTTGTTCATGTTGGTATCAAACCCCATTGTGAATTTAATGTGGTGAGTTCTGAGGAATCCACCTAAAAAAACTTTTTTAGATATCACTTTAGTTTTTAAGGCTGCTACCAGTGTGGTTGGTTCTGCAGTTGAGATTCTTGTTAAAGACAAGCTAGTTTGCATTATGCAGTGGGAATGTTTGTATTTTATTAAAGGCAAGCTAATGATAGCTTACCATGATATGGGGCAGCCACATGAATATGGAACAACTCTGTCTTGAAAGGGTGGATCAAGTTGTTCAGTAAGTCTTTTCATTTTCTAGTCTCTCTGAATCTTGAAGATGATGTGGTATTTCTTATTTTACCCTCATGAGAAGAAAAAATAAATAATCTTTGTTCTTGAAAGCTACTGCCCCAGGTTAGGCCATCCTTACACAGAGCAGTTTGTTATCCAGAGGAACTGTAATATCCTTTGCTGTGTGTTGATGGTGTCTTCAACCAGTGTAAAACCCCACAGCAGCGACTTGAAAAGCAGGGGAAATGTGCTTGAAGGATTTACTGTGCTGCTCTTGGTTTTCCCCTGAGAAGAGCCCCCAGCTTGAAGCTGAAATTAAAGTGTAAATCCTCAAATGGGCATAATTAGGGTATTTCCTTTAGACCGTGTCTGGTGCAGGCAGTTTCAGTTTCTGGGAGTGTAGGGTTTTTTTTCAGTGAAGAAGTGTTTGAGCAGTGAATGAGGGAGGAAACAATTAGCAATTGCAGGCTGTTTTGGTGCTCTCCACCTTGGGAAAGTTGGACTGAAGAACAGAGCATGAGGGGGTTTTTTTCCTTACCTGTCTTGCTGCTACAGTGTGTAAATCTGATGAGGATTTGTACTTCTAAATGTACAGAATTACTGCTCTAGTAATACATTAGTAAAATGAGCAGAAGGTGCTGATATAGGTCCTGCTGTTTTTTGTGTGGCATTTTGCAGAGTTAGGATGGAGAACAGGGATGTCTTGGAGTAGGTGGAGGGCTGTCATGGGCCTGCCAAAGTGCTGAAGCCCTCTGAAGTGGGTTTCAAGGTGGCTTACCTTTGCAAGGGATCTTTACTTTGTCTCTACTGGGCTTGAGTTAGTCCTTGAAAGAAGCATATTTTGCAGAAACATTTAAAGTGGTAACCCAGGCATAATAATCTCATTTTTGTTGTGGAGTTTGAGTTAATTCTAACACTGTATAGAACTTGGTGAAGACCTGAGCATGTATGAAGCAGTGGGGAGAATTTGAGCTGAATTTTGGTTAGAATCGGCCTTGGGAAGCAGGATAAGACTTGTTCCCACCTGGTAGCTAAGTGACTGTATTGGTTGTTGTTCTTCTGTATTAGGGTTTTGGCACCTGCTTTCACACTAAATCAGCTGTTGAAAATGTTGTCCATCTGTGTCTGACAACTTTGGCATATTTGCTTGATAGATGTTTAGCTTCTTTTTCTTAAATTAAAATTAAAAATTTGTTATTTTTTTCCAGAGAGACTTGTGTAATTTAGGGAATGTTAATGACTGAGTAGTTTCAAGACTCCAAATTTATACCCCCTTGATAGTAGTAATTTTTGTTTATATTACTTTTCCTAGGGAATGCAGTGAGGTAGTTTATCTTATTGGGGGTATATGTGATATAGGCATTCATGATCTAAAGAGATCAATGGTCTTGAGTTTTATGGATACATCCAGCCTAGAGTTTGAAACTGGATAAAAGCCTCTTTCAGCCTAGCTTTTCTAACAGTGTTAGGAGAGGATGTTCTGTGTGATTTAGTCATGTACATAGGTGTTTAATTTTGATGGCTTAGAGACATGAATAGTAGTATGGCAGTGCTATAAAATAGTGTTTTTTCACATTATCTAGCTTAACACATTAACCAGTGAGGCAGAAAGCAAAGCACATGTTTGTTTTCCTTTTTCCATACTGAAAAAGCTGAAGTTCAGTTTCGGTTTTGGCATTTAGATTTTTTTATAGTGACTACTGATGAAACCATGCTGTTAGTCAGATGGAAAAGTGCAGCTTTATAAAATGTGATTTGAGGTACTAGAAAAAGCCTGTCTGGGCTAATGCTGTGACTTATTCTAAGCAAATAGCTTTGATAATTTCTGCAGTTTCCTGGAGTCATATAGTGGTCCACTTTAAATCCTGTGTTTGTGGTTCTTGAGCTATGACTCAAGGATTTATTTTTTTTTCCCTTTGGGGAAGAGATTGAAATAAAAATGACTTTCTGAAAGCACTCAATCCTGAATCTGTCAGAATTTTGTAGAGAATTACTACATTCCTGTAATAGTTTTAAACAAACTCAGTCCTTTGCTATCTCTGTTTCATAATGCCGTCTGTTACTTACCAAAAATTCTTCAGAAAGGTTTCCCCCCTGCCCCGAAGTGCTAAGGATGTTAAATTTTCTTACAGAACTCATTTGCATTGCTGTGAAGTTTCCCACAGCATTTCCATACTGATCAGCATTGGTGCATTATACTAATTTTCAGTAAACTTTCTGTTGTACATCCTTACTCTTAAAAATATTGATGCATGTACATATCTATGTGTGCACATATATAACTCCACTGACCTGAATAGAAGTTCTTATGCAGATACTTATGGAGTCTAATACTTTGACTGTGTTAAACAGAAATAGTGTCAACAGTAGGGATATTATTGCCATTATATGAGAGTTGCCACCTGGACAGTTTCCAAGTGAAATATATTTTATCTGCAATCTGTGCTACTTCATTCAATTTTGTACTGATGCACATGAATAAGTCCTTCTGCATCTTACATTGACATGCCAGAGCAATATGCCTGCACATACAGAAGATCTGCAAATAGGAAGCTTTTCTTAGGACAACAATGACTTAGTAAGAATAATGTAGTACTGGACCGAGGAAATAAATTGTAAAGAACATCTTTGGGTAGTCTCAAACCTGGTGTGTAATAAAGTATATGCAGTCTCTGTCAGTTCAGTGCAAAATTCTAAAATGTATTACAGAATGAACTGTATGTGTGTTGAATTATGAACATTCATATTGTAACAATCTTTATAATCAACTGACAAGAAGAGAGTTATTAAATAATCTTATTCATTTCCTGTTTTGCCCTACTTGCCATGATGAGATGCTTTCTACAGCGTATATTGATAAGTATGCTTCTTATTCATCTTGGTTGTATGAATTATAACTATGAAGACTATAAAGGGAAGAAATAGGTTTTGTTTGTTGCTCTTCAGGGGGGAAGATTCTGTCCTTTGTCTCCCATTGCAGCTATAAACTGGTTGTCCAGAGGCTAATGGCAGCTCCAGTCGTGAATCTCAGCTTCTTGATTGCCAGTTCTTTGTCCTTGAGGAAGGGAGCTGTCATGGAGGACTTTACTGGGGTGCTGGATAGCAGATCAGTCTGCAATTTCAGTGTGAGTTCAATAGAAGAACAGGAGTAAGGGTAGAAAAGTAATGGTGTATGATCTAGAGCCTGCTTGAATCAGTGGAAAGAACTGTCTTATTAATTAACATCTTCTGTTGGAAGAGTTTACAAAGGCAGATTAAATTTTGTGGGAGAATCCAGAATCATCATTAGTACAATCTTTGACTCCTACTGAGATGTCCTTTGCCTGGAATCCTCAGAAAAATTAAAGGATGTTTTATTTTCAGTTGATAAGAAATTCATACAGTGCCCATTTTATAACAAACCTGTAACTTTTGTTCATTCTCTACAAAGCTTGTGGGAAGGGCAGTAGTAACTTGAATGAGATGGTTAGTGGTTTGCTATAGTTTTCTAGACTGCCCAACAAGTGAGCAGCACAGAGACTTTACTAAAGATTGTGGTTCAATTGCTGATACTGTGATTTGTGAAGAGGTTCCTTGGGAACCAAGGGTGGTGTGTAACACAGTTAGTGGCTTGTCAACTCTACATCTTCTTTTAAAGGGAGAAAGTGCAGATACTTTAGGGTTGCTTGTAAATTATTGCATGTAACTTGTATAGTGACTTTGGGGATAGAGGAGGGAGGTTTTCTATCCATTTGGGCCATGAACACAAGCAGGTAAATTAATCTGAAAATGTAATCATGTGAATATGCGTACACCGATGTGAGTGAACATTCACATGTACTCACCGAAGCAGTGAGATTGGTTTGTGTTGGGTCAGAAACTGCAGGGTTTCAAAGGTAACTGACATTTCTATTCACACTTTTTTTATATGGAGTAAGTGAATTCTGGCCCAAAATACTACTCATTGGCTATAGGTAATTTTTAGGTATCAAAACTTAATTTTGGCATTTTCCAGTGAATGACAAAATCTGATTTTAGGTGTTTTCTTGGTTGTGATTTGAGCCCTAGTCCTTTAGCAAAAAACAGGTATCTGTGGCATCAGTGCATGGTTGTGAGGTCCCAGCCTCTTCATTAGGGATAACAAGGAGTCTGTGCTCATAGGCTGTGTTGCAGGATTAGCAGCTAAAGTGTGATTATGTGCTTACGAGCATGATTATTCCCTTTCCTGCCCTTCCAACAGTGCACACCCTGCTGTGTCACTGTCCTTAGAGCTGTCAAGCCTTTGTGGCAAAATTAGTCTTTTGTTCAGAAGAGAATCTGTGGGTATAAATTTCAGAACTGTAGCTGTATTAACAAAAAGGCAGGATTCGATCTGCTCCTGTGGATTTGTCTGGCCTTAATTGTGCACTGAGCTTGAAGGTTGCTCCTAAATACTTAGGGAGAGCTATGCTGGTGCCAAGGGACCCAGAGAGGAAAGGTTGGACTGAGCATTTTGTCTATGTTCCGTGGTCCTGAACTTCTGTGTTACACTGAACTGACAGTCACCTGTGAATACTTATGGAAATGGCAGCTACCTCTTTTGCCCAGCCTCTGCAACTAATGAGAGCAGACTGAGGAGTACTGCCTTTTGGGAGAAACAGCACTTCACAGTCCCTCTGGCTCTGATTGATTTTATTATTTCCTTCATGGTTTTGAGCTCAAGCGTATTACTGTTGGTGCAGGTACTTAAAGCCCTAACACTGTTCCCAGCTGCACTGCTGACAGCACCACGCACTGCCCGGGTAGCTACACCGATGCCCCGACTCCTAAATGTTCATTGCTTCGTATCAATAACATTCATCCCATGAGCCAGTTCCAGTCAGCAGCTGAATTGGGGCCAGGCTTATTAAGGGAACCATCATGGAATATTGGGACATACTGCCAAGTCCACGTGGGTGGAGAAAAAAGGTGGTGTTCTTGATTCTTGTAAACACTTGTGCTTCTGTTCTCAGGGAACTGAAAAGGAAGAAACTTTCCTGGTGATTCTCTGAGAATGTTAATGCCACATGAGCGTTTTGGCTAACAGCACAAATGCCATTTTACTGTGCTGTCTTCATTGCTCAGTTGTCTTGTCCTAGTTACGTAAGTTGTATTTTATCAACTGGAGCATATGAATAGAAAACCAGTTGGAGAACTCTACAAGGTATTCATCAGTTCCGCAGAATTTCCAACAGGATTACTCATAATCACAGTTGCTCTGAAAAACGTTCAAGTATTCTTCATCAAAGACTTGAAGTTATAGCTTTTCACCTGTAAACCAAGTATTTTTTTCCTTGTATTTGATGGTATTTAGGTTGAAAACCTGAAAATTAGCACAAACATCCATAATTTTCCATAGAAATACATCTGAAAAGTTTTTTGCAATTATGCTTTTTTTTTTTTTTTTAGAGGGAGGATTGTTGGTCTAAACTTGTCCTTGATGAAACGTTTTTTTTCATAGCGATTTGACACAAATTAATTTTCACATCTCTATTTACTTCTTCTGTGGTGAGCAAGGCTTATCACTAGTTTACACAAGTTATTTGCTTTCCAACATTATATTGACCAGCCCAATACAGTGTTTTGTTTATGTAAGCAAATCTAAAGATAATACTTGCCATCAGGAGATTGTGTGTAGACAATGAATTAACGACAGTTGTGTAGATAGTGTTCAGGTCATTTTGAGCTCTTCAGAAGAGCATGGACAGTGCCTGCACAGTGGGGCCTGGAAACAGAGACTCTCTAGAGGCTTTTCAGTGTGCTTGATTCATAGCAGGAGAGGCTTAGAACTTCCTGGCCTCTTAATACTGTTTAGTTGCTCTCCTTTTATCCATTGTTAAGAACTTGCTACACTGGTACAAGATGGCCCTCTAAAGATGCTGTGTAGTTTTTTTTAATCTTGTTATCAAATGCACTCTGCATTGAGTGCTTTGCTGTTCCAGAGCTCTGAGATGCTGCAGAGCTGGGGCAGCAATACTTGAAATAATAATGACCAATTCAGTTCCTGGCAAGCAGACGAAGGAGCTGTGGGAAGCAAATTAAAAAATCTAGGCCCAAGTGAAGCAGAAGACACAGTGTTTAGGGTCTGGATATGTGAATCTGTGAGATTTGCCTTATATTGCAACTTTCTGCTTGTGAAAGCACGGACTTAAATTGCTTAGTGACTTTAGTGAATTGGAATGTGAATGGAGGAACACAGTTAGTTTTGCCTCTTTAAGCAAGCCTGTCCTGAAGATGCTTGCAGGTGGAAGCTGTTAGCTGTGTAGCTGTTGATCCCAGCCCAGTGGGAAAACAGCTTGCTGTACTAATCATTGGGTCAGTTAGTGGACTGGAAAATCTTGTTTGCTTTAATTGGCCAAGTAGTGCCTTTGAATCAGGGACACTAGGTTGAATAATGTACTCAAGATTTGTCCTGGTGTCTTCACTGTAGACCATAGGTCTTACAGTGTGAACTATTAACTGTAGGTGAAACACCAGAAAGATTGGTCTTTGGTGTCCCTTGGGGATTGCAGAATTGCAAATTAACTCTTCACAATTTACTTATTTAGAGCATGTATTTATTTTTTCAGAGATCATTCTCTTGTGAGAAAAGTTCATGAAGCAGCTAATCAGAACTGAGGTACAGCTGGGACTCACAGTTTCCTTCTGAGAGCAGCAGACTCCTTTTGTGCGTTTCTTTGTTAGCTCTCTGTGATGTACTAATATGTAAGGACTTTACATTGAACCTCTGTCAGGGACAGATGGGCCCAAAACTCCTTGGCAGTCTCTATGGAGTGGGGGGGAAAAAAAAAAAAAAAGAAACTAAAAAATTGCTGACTACAACTTCTATCCCCCAAGTCCTGGCAAATGATGACTTAGCCTTGTACCTAATGGAGTTTATTCTTCCACCTATAGTTAAGGCAGCAAGATACATTTTTGTTAATGGCACTCTACTTTCAAAACTAAAATTTCTACTGTTTGCAATAAGGTGATATGTCTCCCAGTGCATTGCATCTGTGATGTTGACTACAGCCTGTATAGTTTGGATTGTAGAACAGTTTTTGAGCATGGTATCTTTCCCACTAGTCTAAAAACTCTAGGTCTTGAAAGGGAGTACAAGTGTTTGGTTCTTCTGTGTATTGATCTGTTGCCTTCTACATGCTTGCAGGTATGGATGTAGGGGTCAAAACTTACAAGGTTCTTGTTTTCAAGGGAATCTGAGTGAAACACGGTGGATTTCCATCTGGCTGAGGACCCTGTCTTCTCTGAGATGTCACAGAGGACTTGTGTCTTGATGGAGGCTATCACTGATATGGATGGCATAATTCCCTCCATGCAGTGTAAGACCAAACAAGATGAAAGCCCTTAATTTACAAGGACAGTGTTTCTTCTCAAAATGTGTGTCCCTATATCAGCTCATCAGAGGAAAGAGAAAAAATCCTTTAGTGGTCATATTTAAGTATTTTAATAGAGAGGAAGAGAACACATGAACTTGTCACTCAGTTTACTTTTCCTCAGTCTCATTCAGTTTATCTTCAGCACATTTGCATTGTGTTCACATTATCTAATCAGTTTACAGCAACTACTTTTTTTTTCCTTCCCCATTTCTCATATCTGCCATCACTGTAAAAGTAAGCATGTATAGCAATAGGTTTTGCTGCTCAAAAAGAAAGGAGTTCTGTTTTAATAGAGGTTGATTTAGTTTCTAAAAATACAAAAGCCCAGGCTTGTGTCCTGGATCAGGTGGATCAGACCACCTGTCACAGGAGTTTTTTGTTTTCTCGGAGACAAGTATTTTTCTGACAAAAACAGATATACACCTTTAGGAAATCAGTAATTATATCTACTTTAATATCTGATGTCAACCAAAAAAATTAACTATGTGCTCAGGTATCAGAGTATTATTTTTCTGTAGTTAGGGCTGTGTTTCCATCTTAAGAACTTTCAGTATCTGTAGGGATTTCAGGATAATAATAACTTGGCAATTAAAAAAAAAATCATTAAAAGTTAGCTTCAGATATATTGTCCTGAACAGATTTCTTTAACCATATTATAACAAAAATAAATTGTTATATTTATATAGTATAAGATTAAAAAATATTCCTAACAGTCTGTCATCTGAGGTTGGATATCTTTGGTGAGAACTGCCATCTCAAAAGGAGAAATTCAGTTTTGCTGTTGCCACCTGAAATCTTAGTATTTAAAATGCCTGAGGTTTTTTTTAAAGTGTGTTTAATCTTTCTGTAGTGGCTAACAACCTGTGTTTCTCCAAATCCTAGCTCTGTGCCGGAAGTGAGATGCCTGGGCAGTCTTGGTAAGTCCTGGCATGCACTTGTCTGCCTCTCAAGAGACACAGGTACATTTAAGGTTACTTCCCTGCATGCCATGGCTTTTAGTGAGACCTGGCTTCTTTGTCATGCAGGCATGCTGTGAGAGTGCCACGTGGATGCAGATTTATGGATACAGATCCTGATCCTACAGTGTGCTCTGTAGAGAGCCATTCTGGTTCTGCTGGGGTCCTTTGAAAAGGAATGGTTTGCTCTGGGAAGCTGTTCTTCTGCTGTTGCGCAGCACATGGGTTGGCTCTCTGTTTTCCCTTCTTTCTGTGCCTTGAGAACCTATGCCTTGCACAAAACCCAAGCACTCTCCAGGAAATCATTCTAGCTTGCTTTGCAGTAATTCTCTGAGTTGTGTTTTTTTGGGTTTTTTTTAAACCATCGATAGTGTCTGGTGTACTGAATGCGCAGTTTATTGAAGGGAAAACAAATATGATTTTAATATGAAGAGTTAATTTGTGTTTCTATTTTGAAAATGAATTTTTGCTCTCTTTTGGAAGCTGTATGGAATAGTGCTGGAAGCACAGAGAAACAGATTGAGTGCAACATAAGAGATACTGGCCTGTACTGAGGCCTGGAGGGTCCAGCCTGGCACTTTGGCATGGAGTTGCTGTAACAGTCCTTTTTAAATAACAGATCTTAGTGTTCGCTTTTCTGTTTTTGTAATGATTCATTTGTGAATCATTGTTTTCATTATTCATCAAGCCTCAGAGCATTTAATGAATTTGTACACTTTTTTCTGTCAATAACGGAATTGATTACTGCAGGGTGAGCATTCATTTCCATTTGAAATGTGTGACCATTCAGTCTTTGGCATCTTTGCTGATGGTGCCACTCTAGGGGCCAGCTGTGTGAACAGAGTGACTTGGTTTTCTGTCTGTCAGCAGCTGGATTGCACCATCATGGAATTTCATGCAAGCCGTTTGCAATGAGGGTTGGGTGGAGCAGCAGAGTGAGGCCTGAGGAACAGTAATGCAGACAGGCAGTGCTGTGGTACCTTCCAAAATGACATTTTGTTTGTCCTCTTCTTGGAGCTTTTGACAGAGGTTAATGCTTCAGCCACTACTACCCAGTCCTGGTTGAACCACCTGTATTGCAGGCTTCATCTCTCAGCTTGCTGAACTAAATTACTGTGCAGTAGTAACTCTGCTAACTTAGCTTAGTTCAACAACTTCCTATGAGTAGCTGGATTGACAGCTTGTGGGGAGGCAGCCCCAGTAGGAGTCAGTGTGTTTATGATGCCTGGGGAGTAACATCCGGAGAGCTACTGATGTGTTTTCTTTTGCAGGTGGTAGGCAGGCTAGCTTTGTGTTTCTTTTTTTAAATCTTTTCTGCAGTTTAAATCCAGCTCTCTATTTAGAGCAAGTGTTTGCATTTCACCCTTTTGGAAGTGCTTGTGGTCAGAGCCATTAGCAGCACCTGCAGGCAGACACCTCACCTAACACTTGGGTCTTCCTCAGTTTTGTGGCAGTTTGGGGAGGGGGATTAAAAGACTTGAGAAGACTGGTGGGGATGAGTGGGTGAATCAAAAATGGAATGGATTAGTCCAACCTGTAATTGTTTAAAGATGTATTCCCCTGTGCTGTACACAGAGCTCTTTCAGGCCTTTACCCTTGCTGGCAAAGGATTACATGTGCCAGGTTGACAGTCATGGGCATTTGCTCCTGCCGTATACCAGTGGAGTTTCACAACTAGATGGGTCATTCAACTTCTTATTGGCAGGTTAGGAATTTGTCCTGTAATGTCATAGGTTTCTGTAGCTGAATTTTAGTAGAATGAGGGGGCTACCAAGATGGTTTCTGTTAGAAGCTGCTAGAAGCTTCTAGCTTCTAGACCCTGTCCTGTGGAGCCGTTGATAGCCAGGTCCAGGAGGAGCATTCCTGCTTGCTGGCCAGAGTTGAGCCAATGAGGAATCGTAGTCACACCTCTGTGATAACATATTTAAGAATTTAGGAGTGTGGTGCAGTTGAAAAGTTCCGGAGACCAAGGTTGGAACAGGGGGAGGAGGGGAGGGGAAGAATTCAAAGCTATGCCCCCCTGCAGCATGTGGAGAAGCATCGGGGTGCAGTCACCCCACTGCAGCCCATGGTGGAGCCCATGCGGGAGCAGGTGAATGCAGGAAGGGGCTGTTGCTGTGTGGGAGGCCCAGGATGGAGCTAGATCCTGGAAGAGGCTTGCTGCCATGCCCCGTGGAGAAGGAGACCCATGCTGGAGCAGGTTTTTCTCCCTGGCAGAAGTGTTGCCTGGGGGGTGGACTCCTGTTGGACAAGTCTATTGAGGGCTGTCTCCTGTGGGAGGGACCCCACGGGAGCAGGGGAAGGAGTCAGAGCTGTG
>VXAU01002125.1:733904-745812 GCA_013399695.1 Formicarius rufipectus | reverse complement strand
TTTAGGCAGAGTAAACCATCTATTTTATTGCATTACATAAGATTTAGTTGCAAACCCCATTAAAGTCAACTGACTCTTCATTTAGTGGAATAGTCTTTGAATTTGACCCAGAATTTAATCAGCACGACTACTTCCTCTGTAAGTACAAGGTCTTAAAAACATATCCAGTTTACAGATAAGATTTCCTATGTCGGAGTTGAACTACACTGACAAAATAAATGACTTTGCACATTACATCTCTTTTATTGCAGAAGATGTTCTCACTCTTACCTGCACATTTTCTTCGGTAACTTGAATTTCAGCAGTGTAAATATAATCAATAAGCATCCTTAGAGTCCAGCCATCAACTTCCTTTATTCGAACCTTTTTTGCACGGCTTTCACTCATCTCACCTACAGAAATCAATTTATTAGTCAAGTAAATTAGACAGAAATACAGTACAGATATACAANTGTATGTGATAGTAGAACAACTTTAATAATAATTCAATTTGTTTCCTTCTCCAACCAAAAAGGAAGACTTTGTTGTTACCACCGTGCAAATGCTACATGGGTTAATATTTTTACTGCAGGTAACCTATTTTCTTCAGTGTACAGTATCAAGAAAATATTGTTATCAGACCTAAATATGACTCTTCAAATGCATACAGAAACATTTTGTTGGCAAAGCAAGCTGTTAACATACTCTAGCTTTATTAATTCCTTAATTGAAGGAACACACCAAACACAGTTTGGAGTAATTTTATTTAAATAAAAATTATATCCCCACAGAAGAATTAACATATTTCTTTCTTTGCCTTATTATTCCCTTCACAATTTCACATCTTTTACAGGTTTTTTTACATATCTGATTTAACAGCTAAAACTCAAGCTCAGATAAAATGGTAAGCAAGGGAAAAGTTGTTGGATCTCATTTTGTGGAGGCTGACATATTGGCCATATGCCACAACTGATCTTCATAGAAAGACCTGCAAAATAGCTTCCACCTTCCAAATTATGGTGTTTCTCAAAATGCAACATTTTCTCTATGTCTGAAATAATTGTCCAAAGATACATCTTGAAGTAATGATTACAACCTTCTTTGTGATTTCCAGCCACATCATCTCAGACCTTAAACCCCTCTGCACTGACTTGCACTGAGAAGCAAACATGAACTACACCAGTTATGTTGAAAGATACATAAACTCGGACTTTGAAAGAGTATATCCCAGTATGTGAATATGTTAGTTTCTTATTCTTCTATGTTGGATATTATTTCTTTCCCTTAGGCCTAAGCATTTAGAGATAAGGGTATTGATGATGTAACAAATGCAGTGTATACAACAAAAGCAGATAGGATGGGGAAGAGAACAAAAACATGTTAATCATTCCTGATATTTTCTTATAAAGTACATACACATTTTCATTGTTTGTTACCCTTTTGTCTCTAGGGTTTGTGTCAAGCAATGCATTTTATCCAGTGTTTTCAGCAAAGGGGTCATGACTGAGAAACCTATTATCATTATTCATGCCCTTTTCTTTGAGCTGAAGGGTAAAAGAATGGCTTTGTAAAGCAACCCTTTAAGTGGCATGAAGTTCAGAAGACAATCTACAGCAACATATTAGTTTAACAGCAACACAGGTTGATAACATTCTAGAAAACACTGATAAAGGCTCACATAAAAACCAGCAAAATACAACCCCAACAGAACTTTCTCTTTTCACCTGGTCTTCTGAAACATTTCCCTACACCTTTGAAGGAAGACTGCAGTATGTTCCCTGAAGGGCCCTGTATTCCAAGTTTCTACTTCGAGTTTGACACAGATTAAACCTCTTGATCTTCAGAGCATGCATGCTGCAAGTTATTTATTATGCAAGCTTCTGTGGAGGTGGTCCCTTGGGAAAATTGTGTGTGTGGGAGAGCAGATTTTGATATTCTGCAAGCACATTAGGTTTGTTTTCAGATTTTGTGTCAAGGTTTTTAGAGTCATGGATAGGTACCTCCTCTGTTTAACAAGGAACCCAGAGTATAAAAAAAAAAACAAACAAAAAACATTCACACCCAAGCAAACGAAAAAACAAACAAACAAAGGTAACTCCAAAAATACTTGCTCCCAACCTTCATGCTAAACAGACATGCAGTCTTACTATAGTTCTAGATCAAGCCATCCTTTTTTTGATAGATCATATGCAGGAAACCATAATGCATTCACTAGGCAGTCTCAGTCTAGAATTTAACCTGCTGAAGAACTCAGTTCATGACTGGGAAGTTGCACCATCATATCTCCACAGATTTCTTAGTGACAGGAAAGCACATCGTGAGCAGAAATGAAAGCACTGAGCTAATCCAACCTCCCAAGAAGTAGCAGCAAAGCACCAGCTGAGTTGAAGATACAAAGGGGCTAACTAAAAAATGTACATCGTTCCTCAAAAAGTAATGTAAGGCAGGGGTGTTTAGTTTGTTGTGTTTCTTAAAACAAGATTTTTTTAAATGGAGAATGGAAGCAAAGAGAGCAGGTAATTCCCTGTCATTGAGGAATTGAAAATTAAATTCAGATCACTCTTGTCCCAAGTCAGACCGTACTGCCACTGAAGAGTCCCTTCTCTGATGTTTTATAATCCATTCTTCTAAACACTTAAGTATATTTAAATCATATTTCTAAATAATGCCACTGTATAAGAAGAAGTATTTCTAGTAACACAGTCCCAGCTGTTTATTCATTCTTCCCCCTTCCTCTCCATAAGATAATAGATTTTGTAACTTTAAAAGGCAGTAACTTTTTCTTTCTTTCCGGGTATTCATTAGGGCTACCATTCCAAATGCAAATGGGGGAAAAAAACCCAACAAACAAATAAACCAGGCAGAGGGTTTGAACCCAGTTAATGCCACATCCTCTGCTGCACCACAGTAGTCCTTAATGACTCAAAGAAAGATGGAAGCAACCTGCAAATATATGTCTCTAATTTCTAGTCAAGAAGTAACCCTAAAGTATAGGACTGCAACTTTTTTTTACTGTCATTTCAGTCACTGTTTTATTCTGGATGAAAGAAGATACTTTTCCATTTAGTTGTGGCTGGTTAAGGGATTAAATTTGTTTATTTGGACTTGTTGGATAAGAATAAAAATCCACCTGAGAATTGTGACTTGTGGCGTTCATGGAGATAGTTATCACGAACTTCAAGGGTCTTTTTGTGTGGGGAACAGATGAAATGCACTAATACCACAGGTGGGCCTTTCTGTAAGCAACCTATAAGCACAGTATAAAATCTGCTGATAAATCTTGAAGCCACAGCTGAATTTTATTTAAACTCCAAATAATTTGTTTCACCAACTACACAAATATTGCCACAGATGTATGTGTTAAACAGTTCACACCCATTACTCAGGTAAGGATTCCCACCTCCCACACCACTGGAGGTCAAAGACCACTCACATTTAAAACATAAAACAAGCAAAAAATGTTAAAAGGAACTGAAGCAAGGGAAGGGAAGATTTCAGCAATACTATCAGGAAAGCAGCCACAAATACTGCTGCACTGGCACTCTGAATGGGTAATAAACTTTTCCACACAAAGGGCAATGAGGGCAAGCAGAAATGTCTTAACCACAGAAAGAATAATAAAAAGCTATGCTCTGAGTAAAGAGTATTTTCAATGTGACAGTCAACAACAGTTAATCTTTAATACAGAACTAATATATGAAGCTTGCATTTCACTGTTACTAAGGTGATAAAAAGGAACTGTAGAAGCAGCTGTTTTCTTTCTAACTTTAAGGATAGTAGTAGAAATTAAGAAAGAATGTATTAGTCACCCAGCTCTACCATAAATGCAAACTTGAAGAACTACTAGAGGAATAGATATTTAATTTTACATGTAACTTCAAAGCATTGTTGTAGAAGTGATTCCACTTCTAGCTTGGTTATGTAAAACTATTTGCATCTAAAATCAAGAATAATCAGCTGCTTCCCCAGAACACAACAGTATTTGAAATTTCATCAATCTTCCAGTGATACACAAATAAAGTTATTAAAATGTCATCTGCTTGCACACAAGCAGGCCAAGGGTCACATTTCTGCCTCCATCTGAGCTGGTGGTCAAAAGCAATGCATTGCAAAGAATTCCTTTCATTTCAGGCTGTCAACTACAAAGCTGGCACAAGATTTGAAGAGGAACAGACAAAACCTCAGAAACTGATTTTAACATGCATTAGTAGCATTCTCACTTTGACACTGAATTTCACATTATTTCAATACAATTTATAGCCATTACGGAACTAAACTCCCAATACAGGAATTCAGCTGGAGGGTCCTGTGAACCTAAACTTATCTTAGTCTTGCAAGCCCTCAGCATTCCTGCGGTAGCAGTAATGTGGTCAGCATGGAGCAAGCAGAGGCAGAATCAAGCCTACACAGAAAAGTTGTGGCAGTGATGAAGAGTCCATCTGTTAGGGAGAATTACCCTAAAAATACTAAAACATGCACTCCAGCTATAGGCTGCCAAAGCCACAGAAAGCTTTCATATTTACTAACAGCCTAGAGCACTCAGGGTCTGAAGAATGTACCAACAGTAGTTGTTACAGGACATCATTTACTCCAAAATTCACATGAAAGTTATTTTAACCTTCTTTTGGACAAGTGACATTACCAGAGTCTTAAAGGGTATAACAACTCTCTCATTCCTTGCTTATTTAACATCTAATTTTTTTTTAATTAAGGAGACTTTTTAAAGCTTTCGTAATGTTAACAAAAAATAAGTTGCCAGTATGTCCTTAGACTGAAAAATTCATTTAGAATTGTTCCTATTGGCTTATCTAAAGGTTAAAATAGATCCTAAAAAGCAAAAGTCATGTAATTTTGTGCTTTATACAGTTGGATTGGATTAACATAGTAAACATTGAAACATTTGGTACCTGTAAACATGGCATGGAAGTAGGGGCTGCAGGCGGCTAACACAACTCTATGTGCTGCAATTTCCATGTCTTCAGCTACTATCGTCACATCACACAGCAAGTTTTGACTATTTAAAAATATCAGAGAAGGCAGTTTCACGTAAGTGAACTAAAACAGAAAAGTATATAATACCACACACAATTTCTTTTTCCATGTCCTCAAAAGAGGCAGACAATGTTAGTGAAGCATTGTTTTTAAATGTTACACAACCACATGGCTATTACTCAATCAGATTACAGATGGTGCTTGGGTACACAGAACTTTCTGGAAAAAAATAAAAATTAAAAAAAAAAAAAAAAAAAAAAAAAAAAAAAAAAAAAGAAAAAAGAAAAAATCAAACAACTGAATTGTGATTCCTTGCACAGAAGTTTTCTGCACTGAATAACCATAATTGCATCAGTCCAATGTATAAACCATCTCTCTGGAAGTCTGGACCTCTTTGAATAAGCATGATAGAAAAACAGAATTTGACACACACAAACACTAAAAAAATGAGGAAAGAAACATGACTTTACAGATAACAAAGAATCTGAAGTTCAATCATGATGCCTGTGACACATTACACTGGAAGCTCACACCTACTTGATTGTTCAAAATCACTACTCAATCTTTTCTATACTTACTGTTTTCCAAACATTTTTGATACCCAGCCCATGCACAAAATAGCAATTATTTTTTTCTACTCTGAGTAGTTTAAAATTTATTATGGTTAATTTCATATCTTGCCTGACTTTGTATCTTCATTACATCTATTTGCATTCTTGTCCTTTATGACTCTAATACATATTTCTTCCCTCTTCTGTTGAAATAAAATAACATCTCATTTATAGTCATTCCTAACACAGGTTTTTCTAATGCACTTTACAGCTACTGGCTACACCTCTTCCAGTTAAACCCACAACATGTACTCTTTATAGTCCCATTTTCTAGGCTGAAGGGGGAGAAGAAAAAAATAAGAAAGAAAGCACACCACAAGACCAAAAGGCTGCAATTTTGCAGCATCTAAACAACCACAGTCACAGTTGCCTTTTATTTCCTGCTCACACTAGCACCGTCGCTGTGGAAGCAGTATACAATCCCCAAAACTCAGAGCCACACCAACATAGTTAAGATGGAAAAGTATGATTTAACAGAACATATTCCTTAAGGATGAAGCTAGAGCTGTACATCAATCCAGTGATGTCTATTCTCAGTACTTTCAAAAAGATAAATTTTTACCTTTCTTGGATACATATTACAGAGTGCAGACTTTTAGACAATTTGCAACTACCACACTGAGTTGTAGCAAAGACAGATGAGCAGTTGCATTTTCGAAGAGCTAGAGCTCTTGGCCAAACTCATCTCAGTCCAAAGAACACCTTGTGACCTCTCAGTCTCTGCAGTCATAAAACTTCTATGAGCCCAGACTCAAGTAAGGTGGTTTTGTGGAGATCACACAGCAAAAGTTTTGGTGGCCACAATTAACCTTTGGGGCCATGTTACAATCCTGGTATAAGATTATCTTTCCCCTTTCTGCTCTTAACACCTATAGCAACTATCTAAACCTCATAATCTGCAATACCATTATTATCAAAAAAATATGCACAATATAAGTTAATGACCATAACCAGATGAAACACTCAATTCACAGGAATTTGAAATAAACCCATTACATTTATCATTAAAAAAAATTGAAAGAGAAAACTACACAAAAAGGGCATCAGATACCCAGCTTCATCAGACACGTGCCCTTACCCCGACTACAGGAACAAAAGCTTTTATACTTAATTGCACAGAAATACCAAAGAAAACAACGAAGCCAGAAGCAACAGAATTACCTCAATGCAAAACTCAGGGTAGCTAATTACATTGTGCATATACAGAAACAGTAACTTAGAGGTAGCTCGAATACATCTCTAGTCTGGAACTGCATTAGGTGAATGCATATGTTCAGCATTAATACAAAGCTGACAAGCTGAATAAACTACTGAAGAAATGATCTTATAAACTTACTCGTGTACTCTGCTGTCAGCAACTCGTGAAACTCAGCAGCTTCATTTAATGAGGGCACAGCAATTTATTTTAGCAAATCTTGTGTTCTGAAGCAATATTGCACTAATTTGCTTGTATAGAGTGAGTGAAAGAACAGAACTGTGGGGAATACACCTTTCATGGTAAAGAAAATGAGAAGTGGGGGGCAAAAAAGTATACATTTAAGGGGAATAACTGCTTACCAGCTTACAGGCTAATCTTTATTAGTTCATAAAGAGAAAGGTCACTCCCCACACCTTCAAAAGGTTTTGGTAAAGTCTTGTTTGTAAAAATGTGGATTTTAACAAATATAGGTAATGTCAAATTCCATTATGATAAAAGCAAATTATAGAGAAAAAATAAGCATCAGTGTAATTTCTTTGTATGTCAAGAACTAATTAGCTATCCTAATGATCTCTCTGACTCACAGGTGAGGTGATGATGAACAATGAAAAGATAAAAAACTATGAGGGACAAAATTACTCAAATTCGTCAAAATTTGAAAGAACAGAGAAATGCTTTTATGAGCTACTAGAGCCAGCCAACTTGACAACAGCCAAAAAATTAACACAAACATAGATACTTTATCACTCAAAAGCAAATGCGTTTTAGCTGCTTAAGCAAATTATTTTTTCACTAGTTATCCACTGTCTGGAGCATACAGCTCTGGCAAACACCTGTTTGTGCTACACTAATGACAAGAACTGAGATAGAAACCACTTTAAAAATGTATTCAAAATCAAAAATATAATTTACTTGATTAATATTAGATCATTTAGAGTAATGAAGTCTAAAACATTCCTAAAATATTTGTTTATTATTTCAAGCAAATGAATGCAAAAAGGAATGTTTATAATATTATCTAATTACCACTTACTATTTTAAAACCTGTACTCAGTTTAAATATTAAACATTGCTACATCAACTACTTTATTAAATAACAACTAGTTAAGGTTTGCATGGCATTGCTCCTCTTCCAACTTTATTTATACATGTAAGACAAAATTGCTCAAATTGCTTCTACAGCAATTCAAATTTAAGTAACCATGGAAACTAAAGTATGTTTTGAAAATAATCCATGGCCTTCAACAATGCACTCTGCTGGAAGACCACATATCTTTTACTTGCAACACAACAAAATACAGGTAAGGTTTCTGACTTCTAAAACTGTTGTTAAGATTAATTCTGGAAAACTTTCTCCATCTGAACTCTTGCTCATCCTTAGGAAGTCATTGCTACTCGCTCCAGCCAGGTTCTATTATGCTTCTTGAGACACTGATTACTGGGATACTTGAAAAAGCAAAGGGCATATGCTGGGTGAAGCAACAAGAGTTAGTCTATCCAACACACAGTATTAAAGATTTACCTATAAGGAACACTGAAGATCAAAGGCAGGTACATACTTTAAAAGGCTGCTGTGCTTCTTTCAGCCTCTCCAGTTTTTAATCTTATATAGGAAATAACAAAGAACTACGAGATTTTCACAGCCTTTGCTATTGTCTTTGCTGGAGAAGCATTTTATTTACTTAATTTTTCCATTGGTGCTGAATTACTGTCAGTGACAGTTGTAAGTCCTGATTTCCAGAGCTCAGTTGTGAGTTGTACCTACCAGCTGTCACAGTTTTCAACATTATTTTACCCACTCATATGTAGAATATAAATCAGACGGAAGATACGAACAACATCAGTACCAGCCTCCCAGTTTTGCTGAAACTGATGGTAGTACCACTCAGGGTCTTCCAAAACCTTAATAAGATACATTCGACATTTGGTTTGGAAGTTCATCAATTTTTCCCAGGGGGCAAGCTAAAAATAACTAAGAAAAGAAAATGTACTATCAGTTGGTTTATATTTGTTAAGACTGTGACCTATGTCTCCAGACTAGAAAATTTTAGCATTTTTCTAGTTCACAGCCTATCACAAAAAATCAACAAGAGGCACACAAAGAGCCTTAGGCTCAACTGAAGAGTCACTTTTCATCTATGCAGGATCAACTACATACAAGACAGGACCAGTAGCTGTAAATCTTTAAATACAACCCCTAAATATCTTTCAAGTCTCATAAAACTGATTTTGACTAACTATGAAGGGCAAAAACATAGTGCACACATTACATCTATCATGACATGACTATCACTCAGATATCACTTCCTTCAATATTTAATCCTTCTCTTACTTAAATCAGCTACACAGCTGAAATCACATGTTCTTAACAAACAAACTATTATTATTAACTTAATCAATGCAAATGATAGTAAAATTGTATTATGGACTCCAGGTAGAAGTATATAGTGAAGTAATACCTTCTTAATTCATTCATAATTTTAAAAGCTTTCTTCATGTGCCATGGATTTACTGTAACAGGACAGTGAATTTCAGTGTTATCATCTTTCAGATCCAAAGGTTTCTGATGGCAAAGTTTGGTACAACTGGAAAGAAAGAGGGAAAAAAAAAAGAGAGTTAGCACTTCTACCTACTCTCCAATTCTGTCACTTCTTATTTTCTCCACCTTCATCTTGGGGACAAGAAGATTTGAGCTTGAATCTTATTCTTTAGTCCAAGCAGTTTTGGGTTTCCTGTTACTAAGTGTGGAAAAGTAGGTAGTATTCCTGTGGAAGCAGTAAGTTGGTAACCAGCACTAGTTAGGTTGACAAGAAGCACTCAGGGCTAATAATAATCTCCACTACAGAAAACATGAAGATGTTTTCTGGTTTTGTGAATATTATTTTATTTTGTGGAAAAATATTCTAGAATATTTGCAGTAAGCCCTGAAGCAAGGGGAGAAGCAACGTTTTTGAAATTTTTAACCTGGTGGCCATACACATCAATGGCAGAATGCAGCATCCATCACCTCAGTCTCGTAATGCCTTCAGTGCCTGTCAGATAAGAGCTTCCTTCCACCAGGACCTCACTTACTGGTTCACACAGCTCCCAGTTCACCTCTGGCAAGAAGACCACATGATGACTACTGTAATTATGCAGGCTTTCCCTAGCAGCAGCATGGGACACAATTGACTGAGAAAAATTGGGTAGTTTTGTAGATGGACTTAATGCTTTGAAAAGCCTAAGTGACCAACCTCTTAATTTTTCTTACTCTCAAAAACCCACTCAAAATAGAAAGAATTAAGCAGTGTGAAAACCATTACCTCTAGCTACAATTAATTCTATAATATCCAAGTTCCATAGACACTAATTACTGTAGAAAAATTATTATACATGCTCCTGAGTCAGTAGGACTGTCCAAACAGTAAGTAGATTTTCCAAACCAAACCAGTGAGTTTCTTGTTTACAATCACAATGTTACTCTTACAAGGCAAACTGCATTGTTGCAGCACTTAGAAAATGCTTACCATCAGCAACTCTACAGTATTGTAACTGTATTCCTGAACCTCTGAGCTGGAAATAAGCAAAGTCACTGAAGTCACCTGGTGGTACATCAAAGACCTGATTTCAAATGAAAATTCAACCTTGCTAGCTTTAGGTAAGCAGTCAAGTTGAATATACTCAATGACACATAATTCCAGACTCTCTCTGAGCATACCTAAAACTTTTTCCTTGGACATGTCTAAAGAGGTTTAAAAGAAAAATCCAATGATAATTTAAGAGGTTAAGCTAAAACTCTATATCCTGTTCACTACAGTACTGCAAAGCCAAGGGGTTTTTTTTATTTTTCATTATTTGGGAGTGAAACAACACAAAATTGCATCAAGCAACAAAGCAATGTACAAAGCCTCCATAAAACACTGGCTAACAATGTAACATCCATCCACAGAACCCAACCTACTACCAACTTACTACAGTGTACCATGAAACTGGTATGAATTAAAAGTTTCATGGTTAATTTTGAAAATTATACAATTCATTAGTGAAAGCAAACAAGCAGGAGACGGGAATTTTGCATCAATCAGAAAAAAATGCAAGTTACATGCTATTCAGCCCATATATACGCTACTGCACAGAGGTAGAAAAAAGAAAAATATATTCTATCTAACAAACTCTTTTAGACAGAATATTACTCTTCTACACTATGCGACATATGTAGTGATCAGTATTCAAAAATACTATAGAGATAAATCAGTGACTGCAGAAAGCATTCAAAACACTAAAGACCTATGAGAAAGAGACCCAGCTTTAATTACATCACTGACCTATGAAGTCCAAGATACAACAGTTCTACGGCATCTTTTTACATCCCAAAGCAATGCACCAGAGACTGATGTCTACCTCTCTACATACAGGCTGTATACACACTGAACACACCTATGCAAGGAAAAAGAAAACAGCGATTAGAGCTGCCAAGCAACCTGGATTAGATGGAGGAGTTCCCATGAAGCGTAAATTGATTTGCTGAAGTTTCAAAGGATGACTTTGTTTTAAGGTAATGAAGCCTACAAAACCATCAGTCATATGCCTTCTGTTTTGAGAACGACCAGTCTGCTTGAACTTACTCGAGTATCCCTTACCATTTCACAAGCTGGGTCAAAGCTGTCTGCAACTGCTTTCCTTCGTTTGGTTCTCAAGAACCTCACACAAAGCGTGCCTGAAAACTACTTCCCGAAGGCATAGGATGAAGCTGCACTGAACAGGAGAGAGTGAAAGGCGATGAGCCCAGCTGAGATCCAGCTGGAGATACGTGTACTGCCTTGCTACTATCACTAAAAAAGATGCTTAACTAAATAACCAGAAAACCGAGAGCCCGATGAGCACGACTGCTGAGTCAAACAGGGAATAATGTGGGACCACATATGGAGGAAACAGAAGGAGTGAGGGGGAGGCGGGAGGAAAAAGCCCGCCTGTCCCTCCAAGCTGGANTCCGAGCCGCGGGCGGCCGCGCTGCCCGGGAAGCGCCGGCCCTCCGGACACCGGCTCCGCCACCAGGTCGCCGACACGACGCTCCGCCAGCGCTGCCCCGCGACCGCTTCCAGGTCCCCTCCCGCCCACGGGCACCGCTCCCGCGGCTGCCGAGGGGCCC
>VXAU01002125.1:716414-733686 GCA_013399695.1 Formicarius rufipectus | reverse complement strand
GCCGGGGCACTCGCCCTTCTCCGAGCCGTCGGGCCAGCCCCGCTGCCTTTGCTGCCGTGGAGAGGAGCGGGGCGGGTGGCGCCGGACGAGACAGAGGAGGAGGAGGAGGCGGCAGCAGCAGCAGGGAGAGCGGGGGGGTTCGGCGATTACCGCCTCTCGGTGGCGCAGTCCCGTCCCAGGGGCTATAGGTAGAGGAGGATGAGGCGCCGCTGCCCTTTGCTGGACGAAGCGTGGTCTTCGAGGGGGTGAGCCTGAGTTCGGCGCCCGAGCACGTGTGTGCCGCCTCCCGGGAGAGCAGTGGCTCCGGGCAGGGCCGCAGAGAGAGGCACCCCGAGCTGCCCTCCGAGTCCCGGAGAGCGCCGGGTCAGGGTATCCCCAGACCCGGGAGGAGCTCGCGTGCGGACACAGCGGAGCTCCAGCCCCGGGCAGACAACCAAATAGACGAAAGCAGTGCCAGGTCTCCTCAGGGAGAAGACCGAGCTGCAGGTGCACGCCGTGAGGGGCACCCTCAGCTTCTTCCCCGGCCAGCCGAGGAGTTGGCCTGGCACCAGCTTCTGCAGGTGGTTGCAGCTCGAGCAGAGGCCGGAGCGAAGAACAAAAGTGCATCGGGTGGAGAGGCTGTGCAGCCTCGGTGCTCCCGTTCGCTGTGACCTGCCCGATCTCATCTGCCTTTATTTGGCCCAGGCCAGGGGAAACATTGCCTCTTAAAACAGCTGCCATTCGGGCTTTTGCAAACGTTGCTGACGTTTTTCATTAAGTACTTTAGTTGTATTTATTGTTTGCTACGGTAGCTTCTGTGATGCAAAATGGTGAAAAGAAAAACGAACAATGATCTATTTCAAACGTGTTAGTAAGCAACACTAATGCAAATAGTGATGAAGAATACCACATTTAGCAACTTCTGACTTAGGGCATTCAATTACAAGTTAGACTCTGTAAATTTCTTCTACATCTTAGAAGAGTGTGTACTGGGAGATGTGTTTAGCAAGCTGAACGTAATTCAGGTATTTAACTCTGATAGTGTCTGCAAAAATAAAATGCTTTTTCCCTGGAGTAAGAGATTTAATTTTTGAATACTATCTCTAAACTAGTAAATCTGCCACTAACTGACCAATACTATTTTTCTAAGAGTGAGGGGAGTTTAAGGACAGCATATTTTAAGTAGAAGGCAAAATGGAAAATAGAGCAGGTGTGTTTTGAGTGAAGACTACTATAGATGGATACATAAAGCCTTCAGCAGTGTTTCTAATAAAAAAATCACTGGCTATTAAAACTAAACGTATTTTAATTTGTTATTTTCGTCTTTGATGATCTCCAATAATACTCACTTGGAAAATGCCATTTTAGTTTTCTCAGTTTACCAATTCTCTTTCACTACACTGTGATGTTTGATTTGGGAACACTTCAAAATTTTTTCAATGGGCTTCCACTGGAGGTTTTTCGAAATTAAATAATCACAATCGACAGTGCCTGCTTTTATGAAGTCTGTGCTTTGTACTGCTGAATTTGTCTCTTCTCCAGAGACAATTGCATTTGCCTCTGGGTTGTATTGGAGAAGACAAGGTACTTGTTAAAGATTTACATACACAACAAAACCTGCTTGCAGAGCAGTCTACACCAAAGGGCCAGCAATAATGGCCTCTGAAATGAAGGTTTAAAATTTGCCTGGCTCTGTGTAGCGTACCATTAACCAAGGTCTGAGTTCATAAGCAGGTCTGCCCAAGGTAGATCAGAGAGTTGATGATGGAATGTCACCTCACACTTCCAGGTTTCTATAACTTAAACTTCTGCACGTGTTATTTTGTAAGACAAGGATCCTAACTTCTGCTGATCCATAAGACCTGAGCGAATCCTGTGTTTAAGGGTCCACGTGAGACTATTGTGAACTTGTCCAGAAGCTCATGAGGGGTTTTGTACACTATTTGTGTATATCCTGCAAGCATGTAGGCAGCTGCAGTTCTGTCCCATGCTAACATGGCAGAACTGTTCAGTAACATTGTGGTTTAGCCCCAGCCAGCAGCCAAGCCCAATGGAGTCACATGCTATCTTCCTTACCAGTACGATCCAGGAGAAAATAGTAAGGGTAAAAGCCAGAAAACTCATGGATTGATACAGAGACAGTTTAATAGAGAAGGCAAAAGCTGCGCACACAAGCAAAGCAAAACAAGGAATAAATTCACTGCTTCCCATCTCCTGGCGAGCAGGGCTCCATCACGAGTAATAGTGACTGGGGAAGACAAACACCATCACTCCAAATGCGTGTCCCCCCTGCTTCTTCCGTTTTCCACTCACTTTATATAGCATATGATGTCATATGTTATGGAATAGCCCTTTTGTCAGTTTGGATCACCTGTTCTGGCTGTGATCTGGTCTCCTCCCAGTCTTTGATGCACCCCCAGTCTCTTTGCCAGTTTGGCAATACTGAAAGCAGAAAAAGAAGGCTTTGGCTCTGTGTAAACCCTGCTCAGTAATAACAAAAGCATCTCTGTATTATCAACCCCGTGTTCAGCACAAATCCAAAACATATCCCCATACCAGCCACTGCAAAGAAGGTTAACACTATCCTGGCCAAAACCAGAACATTCATTGTTAAATGAACATTAAGCATTTCCAACCTGTGACTTCTCTCTGTTTCTAGCAGTGTAGTTTTGGCTTCAGAGCCAAATGTTCAACACCAGTTAACTTCTGTGATGCAGAACATCAGAAAGAAATACGAATAGGTCAGGCTCCTATATTTTTCCCCAAAAACTTATGTCTTTGTACTTCAGTAATTCCAAAAGGAATCATATAGAGCTGAAACAAAAATTACTGCATCCAAACTGCATTATGTAGTTATGGCAAAGCAATCTGTATCTCTAACCATGAGAAAACACCCTTTAAATACAATATCTGGATTTTTATGGAATTCTCCTTGATCCAGCACCTCTTCTTAAAAAAGAACTTTCAGAAAAGAAACTTATTTATATACAGATGTGGGAGGGTGTATATATGTAGTTTTGAAAGGAAATGGACTATGTTTCTTAACTATGATGAAACAGCTGTCATTTTTGTTTATGCTGCAGCAATTCGAATTAATGCATTTACTGTGGAAACTCCCTATTGTGTTTCAGGCTATCCCTGTAACAATTCTTGGTACTTTCCCACTTGTTTTAACAAGTTTCAAAGGAAAGTGGAAAACACCTATTTAGGATCACGTGGTTCTTCAGATGTATTGACACTAGAAGTACTTTACTGATATAGGAGCCCTAATACTAAACATCAGTGAAATACAGCAACTGAAAATGAACCTATGCCATCAGAGCTCTGCTTGATAGCAAGATCATTCCACAAGTTACATGGCCCTACAAATAGAATAAAGAATCATGGCAAAAGTCAATGTAACTGCTTACATATGTGGTGTTTTATTAGTATCATTAAGGGATCACACACCATGCTAAGTGGTCACATTAGAGGAAATTTGTTTTAGGTTTAGCCAGAGAGGACACTGAAATAAGTTCTTGGCAAACATTCCAAAAAGGGCAAAAACTAAGTTTGCAAGAACATTAACTCTTGTTTAAAGTATTAGAAGTCATAGTTTCTGAAGGATTTGGGCAGAATGCTTATGAGGACATGCTGCTAAGATTGGGATTATTTTCATGAAGAGGGAATAAGAAAGGGACAGGGCTAGAATTGAATAATGAAGTACTCTGAACTCCTGTTGCTTCAAATAGAGAAACTGTGGCTGTCATAAACAATGTACTTCCTCAATTTGTTCGCTGTCGGGTTGTCCATTATATTTGAATCCTACTGAATTCAGTTGTAGATAATTTATGTATAAAACTTATATACAAATAAGTATACATTTATCCAAAATCTATAAGGCACACATCCAAGTTTTTCCCTGTGAATTTTACTCCCTGTAATATTACAATCCAGCAGCAGACCTTTATTCAACCAAGGCCCCTGTATCTGAACAGATCAACAAGGACCTATGTGGAATTCATGGCGTGGCTTGAGTTCAACACAGACATGAGTTATTACTACATTCTTTTGTCTAAGACACTAGCACTAATATCAGCATTAATCCAGCATTAGTAATCTTAAAAGGTCTCACTCTAGTGGAAGAGACTCCTTTTTCTTTTCCCAGAAGTATGGAATATTTAAAGTTTCAGAGAACCATTAAGCTAAGGACATGAATGCAGTTGTGGAGAATTACTCTGCAAACAAATGTGGAAAGGAAATGCAAGAAAGTGCATGCAGCAGACTGAGAAAGGGACCATGTTGCAGAGGAATATGTACTGGAGAGTAGGCAGGGAGAATAAAAATAAGACTTGTAAATTGGAAATTTGAAATAAGAAATAGCAAAGCACCTGCTATCAAAAATAAATCACACTGTGGACCAAAATCAGGCAAATACAATTAAACATGGATTAAAATATTTAGTTGTTTCTAGCATTATTCTTCTGTGTAAACAATTGCTAGAGCACTAAGAATGATACATACTTAACCAAAACCGGTGAAAGGTAAGATTTATTCTGTAAAACTGATGGAGCTTATAATGATGATGATGAAAATTAGTAACTAAGAAACCTTTTTTTCAGTGTTCAAAACCAGATATGGTATAATTTCAAAAAAGACTTGGAAATAGGATTTGAGTACTTTAATCCTAGATCTAGAAAAGAAGGGCCACATAAAAAGCAAATGATACGCTTCTGAGTTCTACTTGATGGAGAAGTGAGGTTCCTGTGGTCAGTGCTGTGTTACTTCTAGATTACAGCTTCCAAAAGAAGTCTTAGCTCAAGTAAGCATTACAAATGGAAGCAAATGTAGGTCATGGCTATGATTCATAATTGTACTGCAAACTACTAACATACAAAGTAAGTATCTTGATGAGCAGATCTAAGGCCCAGTGCTGCAAAGGTTTAGATTTCACATGCAGTGTATCCCTGAGATGACTGTGAAATATGGACCAATTCCTGCTCTCATACCTGCAGCCTGTGTTGCTTCCTGTGCCCTGGATAAGGCAATCAGGTCTCTATCCTGAGAAGAAAGCCCATCAGAAATTATTAGATTTCACCTTGTAGCCATGTGATCACTTAGACATGATGCAAAGGTAGCAGCAGAAAGTTGGCCCATACCAATCAGCAACATGCAAAAATGACAAGGACCTCCACCCTTCAACAGAGAATTATACATTACTGAAATAAGTTCTGCAACATTTTTGTCAACAGCCTACAACAGGAAAAAAAAAAAAAAGACTTATTTACAACATTCCGTTTTTAGCAGTGTATCATGTGGATAAGCAATCATTGGTGGTTTTTTTCCTAATCATTTTACTTTAAAACAGTGTAGAAAAGACTTTTGTTTATTATTATGTTCTGTCATACTTAACTCATCAAAACATTATTTTCTTGAAAAATGAAGCTAATGTAATTTTCTTCATAGATAACAAACTGTAAGGTGTGATACTATGTCTATTAGATGCAAGCCCCTCAAAGCCTGTGTACTTCTCCATCATGTTCCCCAACTCTAACAGCAATATTGTGAGGTAGTGCAAGCCAAGTCAATCAACTAACACCCTTTTCTCAGAAAAAAAAAGGGGATTAATTAAAATCCCTTTTGAACAACTGATATACTGCCATCTAGTGCTTACCGAATGCACAACCAGACACAGAAATTGTACGCATTTCAGTAGTCCTGGGTATCCATGACTGGCCTATTGCAAACCAACAGTAAAATCACCAATTTGCATGTAGTCATGCATATAGTAAGCTTACCTAAGAACAGTAGTTGGGAGCAATTTACACTGTGAGAAGGGACACAGTACGCCGACTGAATCAATCTGAATATATACTGTTTTGTGCATATAAACAAGACAGGAGGAGCCATATTTGCAAAGTCTATAGCACTTGAGGGGGCATTCAGTGAAAATGAAAAATGCTGTAGACTGAGAAAAAGCAAGTGGGATATAGCTTACACATTATACAGGTTATTTTGTTGTACAAAGAGGCAATGAAATGAAAGAAATTAAAATATTCAAATGTTATATTCAGGGAGGCATAACAATAACAATCACATAGATGTAGTTACTGCAAATAATTTCACAGAGAGGTTGTTCGTGGAAAGTGAAAAGCGTATCATGCTGCTATTCCAGAAATTGAGTAAATCTTCATTTGGAATAACCTTTTTTGTGTGTGTAAGACTAGAAGGTATTGCAAACTCATTGTAAAGATTAAGAAAAGAGCTCAGGATCAGTACATGGAACTATGCAGAATGTGTATTAAAACTGAAGTCATATTAAATTGAAAAAAAAAAAATGAAGGGGAAATGTAAGTCAATGATTAAGGTATGAAAAGTTTTAGTCCAAACATTCTGGTACAAGAAGATGTTCATACAATGAGTAGTTTATTATGGTGTTCCTAGATTAAAATTTTCACTGGTATCAAGGAAAGTGTCTTGCCAGTTTTTTTTATCCAAAAGTAGGTAACTTCAGAACCTAAAATATTCAATAGAATATTTGTCAGAATGCTTATATTTAACTATACAGCCTAAAAGGTTAGTTTACACAAAGTAGTTATTCAGAAGTTAATTTTAAGATTTTCAGGCAAAATATTCAGAAAAGTGAGAAAAAATTATTGGGGAAAAAAACTCCCTATTTTTCCTTGAAATTTCATCTTCTTTCTTTATTTCAATTTTATCAGTAGTTTTCATGAAAATGAACATAGATAATATATAATCTCTGACAACACAAGTATTTTCAGAAAAAGCTGTCTCTATTTAGTTCAAATAAATGCTTGTCATATTCTGAAAGCTTTATAACACAATAAAAACCAGAAATGTAATTTTGAAAAATCAGAAGAAAGTGAAAAAAAATATTCTGCAGAGGGAGTACTTTTCAGAAAAATTAGGCATTTACTTGAGCCCTAAACCATTTAAAACTCTCAAAATCATGTTTGGAACAAAGTAAAAAGATAGAGCATGATACTTAGTTCCAACCTTTTATGTTTGTAGTATATATTTCAAACAATAAATATGAAATTGACAAGTTGTATCCCTTATTTAATCTCAATTTATTTGTTTTTTTTTGTTTGTTTTTTTTTTTTTTAATGTATCTGGAAAGTTAGTAAAATTTAAAAAAGTAATCAAGACTGCCCATTCTGTTTTTCACAATTCTTCCATTCACTATCATGTTACGCCCTTTGTCTCATCTGCACAAAGCAGTCCAAATTGTCTCTCTACAGCTGTATTAAGTACTTGTTTTCATCAGTCCTATCTCTGGGTTTCATTATGAGCATCATAATGATTTTTACTAATAGATTAACTGAATTAACCACCAGTCACACTAAGCCTTCAGCATTCAAATTTCTGTATTTGGTGAAAGACTTAGTTTTTATCAATGCCACTCTTATGCTCTTCTCTTTTTAATAGCTTGCTTTTAAATGCCACAGGCTTTTTAATGGGTATATTACTTATGAAGCCAAAGCTCCATAGCAAGTGGCAGTTTTTCATTACATGATTACCCTGTATAAATAGACCTGTGCTGTTCAACACAAAAAGCTTACACTTGCATGATGGAAAAACCTGAAACTATACTTGAAGAGAGTTTCCTTTATATTAAATATATTTAGCAGTGAACTTTTTTTTAACCTCCACAGGATTTAGAAAACTTAGAGAAGCTTAAAATACGGTGAAGATTTCTGAAGTACCTGTAATCTGAGGCTAGAATGCAGAATGCGCTTACTGCAGTATGACTTTCAGGACTATTACAAACAATTCATGCAAATAAAAATATCTACTGTTATTTTTACCTTTTTATTTCCCATTTGTGTTTTTAGTGATGCTGGGATCTGTCACAACCCCATATTCTCAGAGAAGAGACTATTCTTTGCAAAGAGCTGAATACAGTTTAAGTACTAATTGTACTTGTAATATGAATAAGAAACAGTAATAATAATTATATCTGATAGTTGAATGTGAAAATGTTTGTGAGCCCAATTCTGTTTCCATTCATGCCAAATTTTAAATTAAATGAAGAGGAAGAAAAGTAGATATTAAATCTCTCTGTGAGAATACAGTTATGAAAGTTAGCCCCCAAATATTGTAATTATTACTGATATGGAAATGGTAATGCCTAAGAATGGGATTTAATCATGGGTATATAATCCACATGAGCTTTCCTTAAGGGCAGCCAGCAAGTCAGGATGTCATAGCATAGCATTGTTGGGCCATATCACATCTTTTGACCTTACCCTTATCAGATACCTTCATCGTTACTGAGGGAGATGCAGTGGAAATAATTCAAGAACAGGCCATATCTTGATCTGTTTCAGACTTCTTGGAACTGGATCGTCCCCCAGGAGGAAAAATCCCCTAGGAGCAGACTTGCAAGTCATGTGCACTAAAATGATGATTTCTGCAGAAGTGGACAGAAGCTGTTACAGGAATTGAGCAGAAGAGATTCTTACTTCATTAAAACCTTACTTACATCATTAGAACATCTCACTATAAAAATTACCTGCCAATCTAGTAATTAAAACAGTATATCTGTAAGGATAGAAGACCTCACAGAAGAATTATGGTGAGGAGATCAGAGCTTGTTTTACTTAAAACTTTCCTGCCTAGGAGAGACTTCTTTCCCCAGAGACAGTTTCAGATGTTTTCTCCTCCTGCATTCCAGAGAAATGTTCCCTGGTATGAGAAAAAGATAAGTCCACAACCATGTCAAAGGCCCCCCTGCAGAGGAGGGGGCCAGAAATTATAAAAGCCTTGAGAAGAGCAGCATGTGTGTCTTTCTCAGGCTCAGTGTTTGAAGCACCATTAGTATTACTGTTCTTTTAAGTCTTTCAAGTCTTGCTACAATCCTTCTACTGGCTGGCATTTTGGGGGTACCTGTGTGTTATCTTACTTCACAATATCAAAGCCAAAACAAAGGTTGGGTGATCTAGTAAGAACAAGTGTAGACTCCTGCTGTAAAGATTACACATATATTTTAGGTAAACCAGTTGATACTGGCAGTCACATACTTCTAAATATGCTAACAGGTATTGTATACAGTAAATAGACACTTCAAAGATTTAAACTTGTAATTTTTTCCCCAACCATGCTCTTCAGTAATCCATTTTCCATTCAGTAGAAACAATGTTTACAGTTATATATAAAATTATATATATTCAAATGAGCACTAATAAATCTAAGCTTGCTGTGACTTTAGAACTCTAAAATTATACTTACAATTTATTCTTCTGAATTTATCATAAACACTTGCCTAATGGCATGTCTCATAGGCACCCAAGACATCGAGCAGAGGTGTTTTGTATATATGAATCACTTTGTAGTAATGGATTATACATTAGGCCAAATTTCTAAATCTCCAAATAAACAGACATTATTAGAAAATTATCTTTGAACAAGTACAGAAAAATGGCAACTACTTAACAGGAATTGTATTCACTTTTTAAGTAGTACACTGCTGATACAATGTATTACATATCTGCAGAAACAGGCTAAAAATACTCTAGCCATTGTCATTGCCAGCACTGTTATTAGCTTCTTGGCTGTGGGACTAGGTACAACACACTGCACACTAGCATTTCTGGTTATTCCAGAACAAGTATGTTAACCAAGACACAGACATTCTTGGTCCTTGCAAAACAAGCAAAAGGTAAAGATTTCATGCTTTTAAAGCTGAGCAAAAGCTCAGGCAAAGGTCTTGTGCAAATAGCTTGTATGATTACACAAAGGAAAGGGAAGTTCTGGTGATCACACAGTATCTTCAGAAGAATTGCACAATCAAGTTGTAGACTGACAGCCTTAATCTTTGGTGGTTATTAGATCTGTGTAGATGTGAAGCACACCTGATAAGCTACCCACTTAACAGGGCAGAACACCTTATAGAAATAACACTGATTACTTGATCAGCAACCGGTGAATTGTGGCCTTACTTCACTGTCACCAAAAACTTTTGTCCTCTGCTGATCAGTAGAACTTGTGTTCTTGCCAGGAAGGAGGAAAAAAAAATAAAAAGAAAAAAAAAAAAGCAGAAGCACAATAAGGAAAAGAGAACATTTAGCCTAAGAAACTGGAACAGAGCATGCTCTTATCACAGGAGCTGGACTTTATCTTACTGAAACCAGCAAGTTTAAGACTTGTTTTTCATTTAAGATAGCTGTCCAGTTCATTAAATGAGTGTATCTGTGTAAAACAAGAACAAATGAATGCAAGTGATGAATGTAAGTGCTCCAGGTGGGAAGTTTCAGTTGAGTATTTTTTCTAAAAAATGATACTCAAGAAAAGTCACAGAAATTGAGATGAAAAACTCGGAAGAGCCTGAAGAAGCTCATACCTCAAGAGTAGTTTTCACCCCTTGGCACTTCTACATGCTTTCAAGAGAGTCAGAGCTGTGGCAGCTGTCCAGGGTGACAGTCCTGGCTTCTCTTAAACAGTACACAGAGAACAATTACAACCTGGAGAGGATGCAATTTTGCTGTCTCTTAGACCCCTATTACAGCTTTGATCCTCTTCAATATCCCCACTAACACTAGTTCAAGGTTCAGGGATGTTCAAATAAACAGAAGGTTAAGAAACATTAGCAGATGCACGGAGCACTCAAAAGATAATAAATATGGCACTTCGGGAACTCATACTTTGCACAGGTTTGAACAAAGTATCATTCCGATGCTTCCCATTTCAGAAAGGATATAGGTGAAAAAAGTCAGAGAAACTGACAAAGACTACCAAAGAATAACCAAGCACAACTAAATGGTCGAGAAGTATCCAGAACATGAAAAGTTGTCAATGAGTAATAAGACAGAGATCCATGAAGTGAATAGTGCAGACACTGTGAGTGGCCACAGTCTGTCTCAGTGTGAGCACAAAGGCTTACAAAATGAAATTAGCAAGGGCAGGTTTAAAGAAAGTGTGTTTCTCCACAAAATATACAACCGGACCAAAAATATCTTTGAAAACTTAAGGAAGTGCCTTGTGTACGCTAAAACTTGCCGGGATCAGAAGGGCCAACCAGACACAAGACATCCCCTGGAAATAATTAACTGCATAGACTCAAGAAGTCTTCCTTTCCTCAAGAAGTCCCTGCAAGACAAACTGGAGGTAGGATACCACTCTGCACAGCAGGCTGGCAGCAACACCTCGCCTCCTTTACCCGCACACTTTGGCCAGCCACCCGCTGCTGGTGCACTTCCCTCCCCCGGACCCTGCTGTAACTAGTCCCCGGAGTAGAATCAGTGCGGGCCGCCGAGGCAGCTGTGCCGAGCGCGGCCGCGGGCTGCTCCCCGCTGCGGGCTGCGGGCCGGGCCCCGGCACCGCCCGCTCTGCGCCCTCCCCTGGGGCGGCCCCTCCCCGGGGCGGTGCTGGGCGGGGCCGGGGCGCTGCCCTGGGCAGCCGGCGGCGGGGCTGGGCCCGGACCGACCATTAAAGGCAGCCGATTAAAATCGGCCTGGGCGGTGGAGGCGGAGATGGCGCTGACGGCGGAGAGGCAGCGGCAGGACCTGGACAACGTGAGCGGGGCTGTGGGGGGCTGGGCTGAGCGTAGGAGCCGCGGGGGCAGCGCCTCGTGTTCTGCGGCGTCTCTTCCTTCCGCTTCTTCCCGCTGCTTTCCGTCCTGAGCGCCCCAGGCTTTATCTGCCTCTTCCGGGGGTCCGCCGGCCCGGCCGCCTTCCCCGTGGCCGCAGCGGGAGCGAGGAGGCCGGCGGGGCACTGCGCTGGCCTTGCCCCGCTGGGCTGGAGGAATCCCCGCGGCAGCTGGGCCTGGGCTTGTTAGTCGAGATGGTTGCCTCTGATCGAGGCTGTTCGTGTGGCTGCTCCGTTTTTTCAGGGTTATTTTTACAAGCACGGGTCCTGTCAGTGCAGCCTCTGGATTATGTGCTGTGCGCTGGCATGACTACGGCGCTTTCCTGTTTATTTGGGTGTTTCCCCCGCCCCGCTGGAAGGCTGCGCGGACAGGGTTTGCTGGCTGTGGCTTCTTGCTGCCTGCCCTCCTTCAGCTGCTGGCCCGCGACGGGGGTGGTTATATGCTGGAAGTGGATGAGGGAGCCGAGAGGCTGAAGCTTTGACCTGTGCTCATGATAACAGCGAAGCCCGACAGAAGTTCGGTCTTAAGGCATTTTGGCTTTTTGCAGTTGTGGTTTTGCCTCATCTTAATTAGATGAAACCTGTATCTTCTCTAGTTAGGGCACTTGCCAGCTTTTTTTAATGTTAGATTGGCTATATGGGATCATCATTTCCCGTGCTTTAATTCCTCTCCTGCCTATGTTGTCTGTAATATCTGTGCAAGGAGTTTGTCATCCAGTGTTCCTTAATGCTACCTGTATTTCAGGCTGCAGGGATGAAGTGTAGCTAGTCTTGCATAGAGTAACATGGTCAAATGTGTTCTGATAAAGTTTTGTCTGTGAAGGTGTACCCTGATCTGTCATGGCATTGCAGGAAATTTTTAGCTAATTTGTTCCCATGAGACAAAGGATGTTACCCTAAGGAGAGTTGCTGTCTTTGTGGGAGATGTGAACTGTTTACCCTACTACTAATTCTGTGACTGTAGAAAAATTGAATGGGTTATGTTGGAAGGGTCTCCAAAGATCTAGTTCCAAACCCCCCTGCCATGGGCAGGGTCACCTTCCACTAGACCAGATTGCTCAAAGCCCCATCCATCCTGGCCTTGAACACTTCCAGGAATGGGGCATCCATAGCTTCACAAAAGGAGTGCCATTTGTAAGCATCCAGGTCTACAGTAAATCATCTTACCAGTCAGGTATTTCAGCATGGGTCATTTACAGTCAAAGGCTAGGGTAATTAAAAGGTATCAAACAGGTGAGAAAGGTCTGTTCAAACTCCTGTGGTAGGGCAAGTACTGTGTTTGTGATTCTAAAATACAACTGAATGTTGACTGAAATAACCCTTGATGACTACTTCCTTTGCTGTAGGCAGCTGTCTGTAGTTGAAGTAACTCTGGAGGCCAAACTACAATATCCTTGTTAATATGAAGTGTAAACCTAGGTCTAATCCCAAAACTTGTTTATCTCTCTCTTCTTGTGCTAGTGTTTAGAAGAATGCTGTGCCTCCTTTTTCTTGAGGCTTATGCTGCTTTCTCCCATGGCAAAGAGAAGTCATCAGTTGAAAAAGAGTAAATATCCCAGTGAATCCTGGCATGTCTCTGAGTAGTCTGGAGTGGGATGGAATCTGCCCTTATCGTGTCGTTCTGGGCTGTGGTTAGTGTCACTCAGGAGAAGAGCAGTCAAAACTTGAGTGGAAATCTTGTTGCTTCATTGTTTGAAGCAAACAGTTCATAGCTTGGGACATGATAGGATGCTTAGAGGGAAACTTGAGCACTTTTGCTATTCATGGTGGCTGTGTATGTTCCATTTAAGATTTATTGAATTACTGTGTGGTAGCTTGGAAAGACCAGAGATGCACAGCACTGGGACAAGTTCTCTCTACGCATACTTAGTTTTATCTTCTACTTAGTAAAAGGTACTTCTGAAAACTTATGTAGCTAAAGCATCTGAGCTTAAAGCTTAATGTGAAGTCAAAGACCTAGTACTTACCACCAGCATGACGAGTAAAAGCTACATTCTCTCTAGTATAATCAGTGTCTTGCTCAGCACTTGGTAGCATCTTCTGTCTTTGAACTGTTTCCTTCTTGTCAAAGTTCAGTTCAAACTAACTAATGCTACAGTCATTTAGACGTGTTAGCAGTGTCAGTGGCTGAATCACTCAAAACTGTTACTGTTACCCTGCAGCTTTGTTATTGCCTCTAAATGTAGTTGGACAGGAGTAGGAATAGCAAGGAGTTTTACAGTACCTGTCTAAAGTATGTGAGAGATACTTTGTTACTTTTTCATACAAATATGCTAATACTTGTGGCATCTTTCAGGATTTGTGCTGAGGTAATTGTAATTGCACTTTAAAGCGTAAAGGTCCTGAAGATTCTGTTATACTAGGAGGTAGGTTACTATTGGATTCTTTCAGGGACTGAGCTCTCAAAGATATGATGAGAGTTTACTTAGAATTTAAGAGCTTGTCTCAAGATATTGATCTAGTGGGGTGGTTTTTCCACAAAGTTTGATTTGCTAACAGAAGATTGCCAAACCTTTGTACTTTGCTTTTAGAGCTTACCTGTTGCTATTCTTTGACCTCCCCTTCTGTTTCAGGGTTCCTTGGAAATAGCACAAAGCTTGGAAGATGATCCGCTACTGGATGCACCACTCATTTCATCTCATACATTGCATTCCCAACTGAGGCCAAGATTTCATGCTATCCCAGCAGTTCTCCTTGCCAATTTCCTGTTACTAATACATGTAAGTTTAAGAAGCATGGCTTCCTTATGAAAACTTGCTGTCTCTATTGTGAATTCTTACTATTCATGTGACAGAGTTCTCCAGGGGTTTGCATGCACTCTTCTTCCAAAGCAGTGAAGTTCCATTTGCCAATGAATTTTCATAATAATCGCTACCTTCTCATTCTGTTTGTTTGTTGGTGCTAACGTGCTTTGAAACATCTTATTAGAAAGAGAAGCACTTTAAATAGCTTTTCTATGCTGTTGGAAATGCACTTTAAAAATAATAATACTGCTATGGAAGTGCTATACTAGTTATAGAAGGCCAAGATAGTTTTGATGCCATGCCTTCTGAGGCTGAATTTAATTTCAGAGAGAAGGTATTTTGGTAACTAAACAAGTAAAGTTTGATTTGTTCATGGGGTGTTATATGGTAGTGGACGGAGAGATAAAGGAATCCAAATGTTACTTCCTGTTCTTCTTTCTGGAGGTTAAGGGCGGAAAGCATAGATACTGAACAGTATGCAGGCCTTTGAGGCTAGTAGACAGAAGCAGAGAGATCCCTGCCTAATAGGGAGTTTATCCCTGGGGAGCTGAAGACACTTGTTGCCTCTATGTGGCAACCAAACATGAAGAAGGAAGGCTGAAGAACTTTTACAAGATCTAACTGAAATGGTACTTGCATGGTGTCAGGACTTCAGGAGGACAGTTGCTGATCTCAAACACTGCTAAGGCCATAAAAGGAGTTTGCCATGAGATAAGCACAGAATGGAACAAGTCCAGGCCTGGTGGAGATGAGACCTTGTTGGCAGATACTGAGTAATGCATCCAGACGAAAGTTCCTACTGTGGCAAACAGTGTAAAGAAGCAACTGCTTGCACAATCACTGATCAAACAAAGATCACCCCAAGTTATGGGACAGATGGCGTGTGACCATCAAAGCCCCTCTGCCCTCTGAATATGCTTCCATATATGGGTGGAACTTGGACTGTAAGTTAAGCCTTCATGATGGGAACTTGAGATAAGATAACACTTAAACAATAGTACCACCATTATCTCAAACCTAGGGGGAGGTTAACAAAATCAGAGGACAAGAATGTATCACTCTTTTCTATTTCTTTCTAGCTCTCTACCTCACATTTTATTGCTGGATAAAATCCATACTACTAACTTTGGCATACATTCTCATTTTCACCTTAATTCAGGCAGAGGCATCTCTGAATAGTCACATTGTAACACGTGGCTCCTAGGGACATGGGCTAGTGATGGACTTGATGATCTTAAGAATCTTTTGCAACTTAAATGGTTCTATGATTCTATAATGCCACTGACCTGAAGGTAAAGCCAGAGAAGTGTATTTGTTGCTTGCCATTTTAGAGCTTCCTTTGATCTCAAACAAAAATTGCTATGCCCAGTGCTCTTCAAAACATACTCTCTGCAAGGACTTTAAAAGTGCATACCAACCTCTAAGGTCTCTCTTTAGGCAGCTACATAAAGCTGTTCAATATATGCTGGCCTTCTACTTTTAGGAGCAAGTGTTTCATAGGCCTAGTAGTAGCATCAAGAAGTGCACCTCTGTCTGTCAAGTAGATTTAAGACAGACTTCTGTTGTTCTAGCAAAATGCCCAGTGGAACCATGTATCCAGCCTCATTTTTCCCCCTACTAGACAAAACTGGTGCTATCCCGTTAGGATGTCATTTTAAGTCTACTGTTGGTAGTAGAAATATTTTTCTACTTAGTCTTGAGGCTTTAGTATCTGCTACCATAAATGTTGCAGCCGAATGTCAGAATCCTAGGAACCTCCTGCCTGACTCCACCTCTTCCTCTCTGCTGCAAATGAAGAGAAGTGTGGGGAGGGGAAGAGGGAAAACTGCTGAGGCATCTTTCAACACCCACTTTTCCAGGTAAAGTCTTGCTGCTTTTGCTGAACCTGCTGCAATGATCAGTTAGTCCTTGGAGTGAAATGGAGAAGTATCCTTTTCTGTTGGTGAAATACAGCATTATAATTGCCACTGAAGTGGTGCTCTCTCACTCAAAAAATAGGTGGGACAAACAAGCTTATTGGATTTCCTTCCCCTGTGCTTCTGCAAATGTGCACAAATCCTGTGGAATGTGGAGATGCCAGATTAGGTTCTGATACACAGCCTGCCAAAGGGGCAAGTGTTGGAGGAAGATAAGCCATCATAGTATTAAGCGGTAGAGCTGTAATCAATCTCTGAAGTAATTTGTATGTGACTCAAAGTGTTTCTTTTCCACCTTCCTTTGTCAAGTAATGGAGTTAAGTAGTAAAGTAGCTGCCTAGTTACATACAATTCTGGAGTGTGTGGGTAGGCTATGTTAGAGTGTGGTAGGGCTGGGGTTTTGAATGCCTTTCCTTTTGCCAAGCCTTGCTCTTCTGCAGGCTTCTGGCTCCTATCAGGAGACTGGAGAGCAATGAAGTGTATAGGCTAGAAAAAGTTTCTTTATTTTAACCCTGTCTTTCCTTAATCCCATCTGTGCACATACACACAACTGAACTGAAATACTGTTCTCTGTAAGAATAATTGTGTGCAAAAATCTACTGTGTTGGGGTGAAACACCTGTTATTGGACTACCCTACAATGTAAGCAAAATGTACTTAATAAATACCACTCTTAATACCAGCTACTTGTTTCCTTTGTACACACTGCTATAGTAGATTAGTAGCAATGCACTACTAGGTCATTCCTTCTTGCATCAGTTTAATAGAGCCATTTTCTGTACTGAAATATATTCCTAGCTCCTGGAGGGAGTAGAACTAAATGTGTTAACGGTCATAAAATGGAAAACCAGTCAATGGACCAAATAATGTATCTGATTAATTCTTAATTTTGTAAGACAAGGAGGTGGTAAAATAATAGATTAAACAAATAAACCTTCCTCCTACTTGACCCAACTCAAGGTAATTTGGTATTTAATTTACATTTGAAGTAATGATTCTATGGTTAATGTAGGACACACTTCTGTTTTGGGTTGTTTAGTGTTTTTTT
>VXAU01002125.1:700129-716359 GCA_013399695.1 Formicarius rufipectus | reverse complement strand
GGTTGGTGTTTTTGTTTTTCCTCCTCTGACCTTCTACCTTATCTATTCTCTATAATGCCTCTTTTAGGTATTGATGATTGTGTGAAAATTATTCCCTCTTTTATCACCCTCCCCAGTTACCTAACTCTGGCCACAGCGAGAGGGACCTAGGGCAGTTTTTATAAAAAGTAATTTAGTGGTTCTGAAAAGTTAATTTCTGTGAAGAGTGTTGCTTGAGAAAGTAAAAAAAGATGAAAAATAGGTTCAAGAGAGTGGAAAGGTCTAAAACTTCACCATGAAGGGAAGAGGAGGGGCAGGCATGGATCTTGTCTCTATGGTGACCAGTGACAGGACCCAAGGGAATGGGCTGAAGTTGTGTCAGGGGAGGTTTAGGTTAGCTATTAGATAAAGGTTCTTCATCCAGAGGGTGGTTGGGCACTGGAACAGGCTCCCCAGGGCTCCAGGTGGTCACAGCACCAAGCCCGACAGAGTTCAACAAGTGTTTGGAGAGTGCTCTCAGGCACATGGTGTGACTCTTGAGGATGGCCCTGTGCAGGACCAGGAGTTGGACTCAATCCTTCTGTGTTCCTTCTGTTCTGTGATTCTGTCAAAGGGGCTGGTGGGATCATAGATATTCATAGAATTAAGTCTAGAAACAAAGGTAGCAAATGGAAATCAGGTACTTTCCTCCATCTTCAGTTCTGTTGTGCTGTTTCTACCAGTTGTGACATGCAGAGCCTTTTTAAACCAAATATATTAGAGGTGTTAAACCCTCAAGCCTGCAAGAGTCTTGGGTGCTTTTTGTCTATGGAAGCTCTGAATTTATTTCTGTAATGGTGGGATTTGGGTTTTTTTTATAGTTCTGTTTTAAAAATATTCCTGTTCTATAAACTGAACCAGGATGAGAAAGTATAATATTTTTATGTTCATTGAATGAACACAGTAAAGAAAATATTTTCTGTGACAAAAACATGCTATAAATGTGAAGAAAGCCCTGTGTGTATACATGTACCACAGGTAATGTGCATCCAGAACTTTGCTTTCTAGTTGGCCAAAAGATTGCTGATGCTAAAAATTTGGAGAGAAGTCTAGAAGACAGGAAAAGTTATGGCATAATGGCACTAGTCTGAAAGGATAAGTGTATATACAATCTGACTGTCAATCTGTCTAGTTATTCTGACATAAGTAAAGAAGAAAACCAAAAAACTTTGATGGCAAATATGCTAAAGAATGGGTAGGCATCTTTGCCAAGTGGTAATCAATGTTAATAATTCACTTTTTAAATTACAATGATGATTCACTTATCTAATGTCATGACCTGGATATGACATTCAATGTCTATAGTAAAGGGTTGATTTTTTTACTTAGGTTCTGTGAATTTAAAAAAATCTCAGACTGTATCAATAAGATAGGAGGCTGTCCCACAGAGCATCATCAAGTGTAATTGAATGAGATTAAAAACATGTGATTTCTCTTTTGAGTATAAATCAAGTACTCCTTGCACTAAAAAAGAAACAATTAAAGAGGGTCCAGAAATCAAATATATTTACTATGAAGGAAACACTTGGGAAACAGTGAAATTGATTGAGCAGAAATTATGGGAAGAATGACGATTATCAGCTCTGTTCTGCTGGAGAAAGGTTGCCCTCCTTGGAAGGTAGTCTTACTACTTAGCTGGTTCAGGCATCAATATGTTCCTGAATGACATGTGGTGGTTGTAGCAAGTGTCTAATGTTTTATGTTATCTCAACTCTAATAAAATCAATTAAGAGAGTAATGCATAATGAATAGACTAATAAGCCTGCTTTTATAAATATTTAAAGATAGATGTTGACTTTAAGATTTTTCTCTCTCTTCCTTTCTCTTCCAGGTTGCTTTTGTTGTTCTAGCATTTTTAGCAGCTATGTTTTGTTCTTACCCCAATCCAAATCAGGATAAGTGTCCTGGAAACTACACTCACCCACTTAAAGTGCAGACTGTCATAATAATTGCAAAAATAATTCTATGGATTCTGCATGTGTTCTTTGAACGATATGTTCAGCACCATCACAGTCAAGTCAGAGGAAGAGGTTACTTCTCAATATACCGATCAACAAGGCATCTAAAAAGGTTCCCACTGCTGATACACTCCACAGGTGAACTTGTTTGGTTTTTTTTTCCTAAAGCTTTAAACTGTGATGTGATAACAGACTGAATAGTTTATGTATATTATATTATGAGCTTTTGAAAACCTACCTATGGGAACTTGACAATTTTATTTTAGTCAGATGAACATCCTGACTGATCTTTCTGTCCTGCTAGATGCATGTTGTAAAGAACATTTTGTAATGGAAAAATGCTCATGAGTGTGAAGTTGAGTGAAACATTTAGTCATTAGTATTTGGTCCTCACACATAAAATATTCAGCCAGCAAGGTCTGTGTTTGACTGCTAGTGATCTTGATTTGCATATTCATTTGTCTGTTTGGATATGTGGTAAGACCGCTATAGTCGTTCCAGGAAGCATGCTGCTCTTCTCTTTTCAAGCTCAGCAATTCAAGTGAAAACAGATGAATTGCCTGTTACTCAAGAACTATCTTGAAATCAATAAAATAAGCAATTTTCTCATCCTGAGCAGGGCTATGCATAACATTCAGCTCTATTTCTGACTGCCTTTTTTTACTTTCTATGGACAAAAGGGGGCGTATGTGAGTTATTGAACTATGTATTTTAAGTAACTGTCCAGTGCAGATGAAAAGGATTGGTGAAATTAGCTGGTGTAGCCATTCTAGAGATTACTTGAACAAATCTAAAATCCATCTAACCTGGGGGATTTTTCACACAAATAGCAGTAGAAAAGGGGATGGTGAAGACTTTCACAGTATTTTTTCCTCTTATCTCCCATCCCTTTTGTAAAATTTCTGAGTAACTGGAGTAGAACTTTTTTCACCAGAATTGCTAAGTTAAGTAGTCCTGTTCTATATAAAACTTAGCTATTTTCTCCACATAGTTGCTAAAAGTCAACTTTTGATGAATGTGCAAAACTTCAGGCTCTGGCCACTAGGTAGAGCTCTGAAGATGAAGAATTGTTTGGAGTGCACTGTCAAAGTTGGGCTTCAGCAGGCTTAATCATGTAACAGACTTGTTTCTGTCTACTGGGGTGTAATTCAGAATACTTAGCCCTGTTTTCAGTTTTAAATGGAGCTCACTTCTCCCCTGCTATACGAACTCTGGGTATGTGTGAATGTTCAGGTGCAATCAGGTGTGTGCTATATAATTTTTGTTATATCTGTATATTAATCTGTGTATATATATATCATTGATATATATCTCTGTGTTTATATATATTTTATATATATATGATCATCTGTAGTTCAGAAAGTAGTTATCTCCCTTACTGCAAGCTTCCTGCCTGGTAATCACTGCTGATAGCACTTCCATCATGGCAGTTCAGTTGTCTGACACAGTATGAAAGGGAATGGTACAGTTTTCTAGCTACATTAATGCTCTTGATAAATTTAATGCCTTATTCAGACATGGTTACAGCATTCCTAAAGGAAAGAGAACACTCCACACTCAGTATCAGAAAAGAGGTTGTATAAAGAATGAGAAGTGCTTTTTAGGTCTGTAACTCTTTTTTTCTCCTCAACTAACTGTGCTCATTTCAATTCAACTTTCAGTACCTTGCAAGTATTAAGATAATAGCTGGGCAAGTATCCTATGCTGGGCAATAGCCTAGGCAAATATCTCTTTGTGAAAGGAAGGTGGTTAGGCTTTTTTGCTGTTAGCCTCATTTAAATCTACTTGAAATCCACCACTTGAAGGAAAACACTCTTATTTTTAGTTAACTGATGTGACCTCTCAGGAACTGAAAGAATGGGTAAGATAGGTATCAACAACAAAGCTAGAAACTGTTTAAGACCCTGTATATATGTTAGGCACTTTGTGTTTATTCCACTCTCGTTTAAGACAGAAGAATCTATAAGCAAACTCGTAATTTTCTACCATTACAGTCAAATGCTGAAATAAAACTGCTGGCAGCAAATGAGGTTTCAAGCTTGCATCATCTATATTAAGGAAATTGGCTTGAAAGGGCAAGTATGGTATGAAATGGAAAAGCATTACTGTAATATTGCAGCCTAATGCAGATACTGGGGATGAGAAAGTACTAATTTATTTTCAATAGCTAATAAAATTGTTACACCTGTAAAATATAACATTTGCTTTCTAGGTAATACAGCCCTGCTCTTGATTCTGTCAGTGCAGCATTCCTTTCCTGATCGCAGTAAAGTGTACCTGTATCTTATCCTGGGAGTTCTGGGCCTGGAGCTGATTAGCTCTCTGACATGCTTAGTGATTTACACAGGTGAGAGAGTCAAGTTTTGCTTTCTTGAATGAGTGCTGGTATTCAACTGTTATGTTTGCCCTCACAATAGTGAAGCTGGGGTACCCCAAGACATTTAACTGCCATTATAAATACAGAATGATTGTTTGCTTGTAGGAGAACTAAGGCAAATTCAAAACAAATGAGAGGGTTGTCAGGTTTGATTTGGTTCCAAATGCTGCTAAATGAAATAAAAACTCCATGTTATCTCAAAACTGTTAATCCAGTGAAGTGGTATTAAATGCATAGTTATTTCAAAAAGTGTCCTGTGAACAGGTTTGTCTGTTTCAGTGTTTATCAAATGCAAGCACAACACACTGTGAAGCAGTAAGAGCTAGCTGACTTTGTCAGAACTGCTTCTGAGATTTGCATGTGAGACTTGCATACATGATAGTGTGATTATGCCTTATCCAGCCTCTTTCTCTGGTTCCATCCCAAAGGCTTCGATTCCTCTTTGTCACTAAACTGGAAGATTCCTTCAAACAAATGTTTCAAAAAATGTTGAAAGCTGTGATTGTAGTAAGACTGAGGCTTTGCTTTGTGCTATCCCTCCAAAGCTTAACACCTGAAACCTACACCAAACCTAAACCAGATAACCTTACAAACCAACAAAGACTTAATTAACGTCTTTCCATTAGACTATTGCAAAACTGTCTTAATGTTGGTAAATAAATGCTTGAAAGATAACTTTGGTCTATTCATAGCAATGTAATGGCACCCAGAGAAACTCTGCCAAGTAGCTTGCTCATCTAGGAAATAAAATCTATTCTTGACTCTCCTGCAACAGGATCAGAAATGCACCAAGAAATAAGGTCTCGGCTCTAAACTACATCCTTCTCTTACACCTGTGCAGAGGCCTGAATGCTGTAGGCTTGTCAGTTTTTCCCTGGAACGGGCCACATGGCTCAAGTAGACTAATGTCCTCTGGAGGAATAAAGGCAAGGATGAGAAAACAGAAGCATGGCAGTCCTAGAAAACTATTCCAAGAATGCTGGATATCATCCCTTTTTGCATACGCATACTTACTTTCCTGTGAAACTCAGGAAATAAGAGATAAAATTGTAAAACTTTAATAGAACATCAGGAATTCCAGTGAAATGCTATTTCTAGCCCTAAGGCCTCCTGGAGCTCAGACTGCTACATTGTGTCTTCTGCCTTGACTGAAAAGGATAAGAAAGGACTAGAAATTTGTCCTTCATGGTAATAAGATTTGAGTTTGGACTTCTGTAAGAGCTCTCAAACTATCTTATTTGTCACTAAAAGGGTCTCGTTTCCTACTTTGTACTTTACTAGTCCCTGTGATCCTCAAATTTGTTAACCAACATACACAAGGAAGTTGTGGGGTGCAGTGTTTTGATTTCTAGCTGAAGGGGGCTTGAAAGGTCCAGTGAATCCTGGAATGAAGGGGAAGAAGGGGCAGAGCTGCATTCCTAGAAAGGAGAAAGGTAATGTCTTTAAGCAACAGCTACCTTATCTCCTGAACAATGCTGAAACAACAGTATAAGATTCAATCTCTAAAGTTTCTTGGTATAAAGCTAAGGTTAATTTTTATGTAACTTAACACTTGCCTCAAGGTGAGGAAAACCTACAGTCACCCTAGGTTGCCTTTTCCAGAGGGTAGTGTAACTTATTTTGTTTTCCATCCCAATGCTTGAGGTAAGCTAAGACTGCAGGCATGTCTGCCTTGTGTGTAGTGGTGGTTTTTAAGGTTTTTCAGCGTTTTAATTTCAAACTAAAGCTGTACTGAAGCAAAACAAATGTTTGGCCAATTTTGAAAGTACCCTGAGAATCTGTAGGAGTAGTGACATTCAAATGAATTGTTCCTCTCTCAAACAGAGCAGAGTATGTGACTGGATGGAAGCATGAAGGTTTTTTTTGGTAGTTTTAAGTGCAGCCCTTGGTTTAGGGTTCCCCTCTTCAAGGCAAACACTTAGCACTTACTGTTAAGATAGTATCAGCTAATGTAGCTGAGCAACAATGGGGAGATAAGGTAAATTTACACTAAAAACTAATGGTCACCTATTTCTTGTGTTAGTATGTTACTCCTAAATATTGGACATGAGGTAGCACAAGTCCATACATTGTTTCTTCACAGTGAAACAATTACTGGGCAACTACCAGAATGAGACATGAATGCTTATCTCCAGAAGATTTGTGTACCTGCCTTACTTTCTTTTAAATATTACTGTCTCTCAGATCAGGAATTCCTAATTGTAATTCTAGATATTTCCTCTTGCTTGCTGGAAGTATTATAGGAACTGTATGATACCCCATGTCCTCTGTAGTACTACTGTCTTTCTTAAAATTGTCTCCATGTAGCAGTATATGTGTATAGAGCTGTAGGCTGCAGAGGCAGGGACTCAGAAATGGAATTGCTATGATTGACCTATAATAGACTTGACATATATGAATTGCTCAAGTGAGGTAAAAGTGCACAGAATGAAGTATAATACAGAAAGTTCTAAATATCAGCTTACTATTCTGTTTTTTATTGTGAGAAGAGGGAGTCAGGCTTTAAAATTTACTAAATATATACATTTAATTACTTTCTCACATACTTTTAATATCACTTGAATAAAATACTAACATTCCCACAAACAACACATGTTGAGAATTCCACATCCATTCCTTTGTGGTTTTATTTGCAGAGGAATACCATCACAAAAATAACTAACCTTTGAGCTTAACTTGTAGTTAACCTCTGGAGGGTCTTAGCATTGTTTTAGCAAGGTGGCCTGTAATAAACCCCATCATAATACTGACTTGTAAGGACAGTCCTCCTCTGCTGCAGTAGTGTGGGTTTCTCACAGAGCTGGACTGTGATGTTTTTAGTGGCATTAGATATATTGCTTCACAAGCAGCCCTAACCTCAGAGTCCTGAAAGCATGCTCTGGATATTTTGATATTTTCTCTGAATCAGGATCTGATATTGAGTGGCTTTAAATATTTTCAACTTCCTTTCCAAAATCATGCAAAGGGTGCCTACAACTTTTCCCATCCATCCCCATTCCACAGCTGTTAAATTTAGTCTTAAATCATTCACAGGTGTCCAGGAATAACTTGTGGTTTTGCACCAGGGTTCACAATGTGAAGCTGGTCACAGAGCCACTCTTGTGTGAAGACTTGATGACTTTCTGTAGCAAGTCTGCCCTAGCTTGAGCAGACAGACAAGCTGCTGCTTCATTGCAGGTAGTCTAGTTAAACTAGTATTTATTGAAGAGTTTAAGCTGAAAGTTCTGTCCTAGGTACTAGTAACAAAAATTCTTACAACTTTTTTTATGTCATGTTGCTTAATTTATGGCCTGAATTTGGAGGCTGAATCTCAGTACTTTCTAAAAGGCAACTAAGGTTTCACTCTTTTAGGTGACAGATTAAACTTTGCAGATGCTAAGCAGTATGATCAGGCTTCCCCATTCAGGTCTTCACTGTTGTCTGTTAAGCAGCCGGACTGAGGGGAATTAAAAAAGCAGACTAATATTTAAACCAGCTCAACAAACTATAACTTCACTAATCAAAGCCATTCCACAAATGAGTAGAAATAGATTCTGCTTTTGCTTTCCCTCTTTCCCACTGCTCAGATTCCTTTTCTGTCTTTTCGTTTCCTATCCTAAGGTAATATTAGAATCATCTATTGCATATAACTTAGAATCTGGTGATAAAGACTTTTTTTTTTTGGTTGCTTTCCAACTAATTTATACAGCTTTGTTGCAGTGAAAATAAGCAACTTCAATCGTGCCAAGCCAAGACCTGACATAATTGAAGAAGAAAAGATGTATGCCTACCCTAGTCACATTACCTCAGAAATTGGATTCAGGTAAGATTTTCTGTATTTATTTTGTGCCATGTTCAGATGTGGTATATAGGTAACACTAATGTAAATGCATTACTTCCTGTAAGCTTACACAGAATCTTAAGTCTCTCAACTAAGCCAGAAGTGGGGATAACAGTTCTGAAGGAAACTGTATGCCTAGGGCTGCCGTTTTAGACACACAGATGAGATGCAGCACAGTTTTGTACTTTCTATGTAGTAATGTCAATTAACTAGGATACAGAAATCCTCAAATGTAAGGATTGAGGTGATTTGACTATTTAGGACTGGTTGCATGAATTTTCAACTGTGATTAATCTGATTTGGCTAATTTTATATAGGAGTTTAAGGAAGGATACTGGGTTTGTACACTGTTGGGCTTCAACAACCATACTTTAAGTCAAACTGCTTCAACAAGCTTTTTCAGGGATGGAAACGTATTGTGATCAGTTAATAGATGAAGAAGAAAACTTTGCAGCTCTGTTCTATATCTGCAGTTGGATGTGAGCTTCTAGCAATGGATTTGGAATGTATTTTGAGATTGGGAAGGAATTTTAAAGGTGCAGAGGGCATGTAAGGGGTAAGAAAGTGAGACAGAAGCTATCCAACAGTAACTGAATCTATCCCAAGCACTGAGACTCATTTTTTTGTTTGTCCTTTGTGTACCTTTCCAACTGCTTGAACATGGGCCAGTTGCTGCAATCAGTCTGATATAATTTAACAAAAACTGGTAATTGAAATGAACATGGATTTCCACATAAGAATTTAATTAGGAATTTTCTAATACACTGTAACTTGCTTCTATATGTGGTGCCTTGGTGAAAAGTTGCTCAGAGATGACTAATACTTTGTTATTTCCCCTGGTGTCACAAATGCAGCGTGCACATGCTTTTTTGGAACTTGGAAGTAGATATCCAGGATACAGGAAGGATTTAGGGTTGTCTTGAATTTTGATACCATGTCTGACTTCCATTTTGATATAAACACTATGGTGATTGCATGGTGGATCTCATTCCTTTCTCATTCAGCTTCTCCCTTGAGAAATTCTCAACTGCACAGGGAATGAGTCTGCAACAATGACCAGCTGAGGAAAAGACTCTGATTATTTTTGATTAAAGAGTGCAAACTTCCTGTGAGAACTGATTGAAAAAAATGTTCTTTTAATTTAGCTCTATACAACTCTGACTCTCTTTCCCTTGAGAGTTAAGGTCTATTGAAAAGTGAATCCTGTCAGCCCTTCAGTTGACCTTGTTAGAAGAATGTTTTTTGAATATCATGACCTTTGCAACCTAAGCTACTACCAAGACATCTTCTGGAGCTTTAAGTTGGTAGTGCATATTAGTAGTTAAGGTTGCAAGCTTTCTTTTTACAAAACTCGTGTTCTTTATTTTTTCTAGTTTAACTACAGTAGGTTTTTAACTGGATCCAAGCTTTTTTCCACTCTAGGTATCTTCCTCAGCACTTTTTAGAACTATGAAAAGAGCAATGTTCCTCCACAAAATGTTATAAGGCTGAGGAGCAACTTTCTAAGATGCTTACAAGTGTACTAAGAAGGCAGATTCCCCAGTCAGCAGGGAAGAAAGGATGTGTAAAGGAAGAGTAGAATACACTCTGGCATTGGTACTAGATCTTGCTGTATTCTTAAAAATTCCTAGCTAAGCTTGATTTGATAAAAAATTCTGTATTTTCATAGACTTTTTTCCCCTAAATTAACTTGGTCTTATTTAAATATTGCAACGTTACTATCCAAGTTAAAATGAGGGATATCTGAAAGCTGGATATATTTTACGGCAGAGAGTAGCTGTAAATAAGGTTGTTGATCTGAAGTAGCACAACTTTTGGTACTGATGCCCTTATGGTAGGTGACATATATCACTGTTTATGGTAGCATATCATGTATGTTACTCCAGGTTAATCAAGAGCTTTGTCTTAAACAGCTTATCCCCCACAACTGAATAACAATACTATTCCTGCTCAAAATAAGCTTCCTAATGTATGAGATAAAGGTTCCATGGTTCTAGGGCAAGTCCAGCATGTTGTCTGTCTCTGTTTCTTAAACAGTAAGAATCCTCACTCTATAACTGTCTAGCAGGAAATGTGGAACTTGATTATGTAGACATGGTGTGATGTTCAGACAAATTTTTTTCTCTTCTTTCCTTTTCATACAAAATGGAGGTAAAACATAATGGTGTTGTAGATTGTCTCTTCCCTCTAAAGTTAGTTGAGCTCAGCTTAAGTAAAATGAAAGCAAACAACTTGTTTTAAGTATGTGTTAGTTAACTCTGACCTTTCACATTAGAAAGCTGCTCTCACTTATTGAAACTCGTATTCATTTTTGTTATCTCAAGGGAAAATTCAAGTTTAGAAGAGATAGTTGAGAAGCAAGGAGATGTAATAGAGTATCTTCAGCGACACAATGCACTGCTCAGCAAGAGACTGTTGGCACTAACATCTCAACAAATCAAAACTTAACAGCATTTAGAAAACTGCTGCTGGAGCTCTGGAGGGAACATCATGAGGTAATGTAATATCCAGACTGATTTGTACAGATGACTCTTCATCAGTGGTTTTTCACGTTTTGAAAGAGTAGGTCACCTGGAAGGATAAGCTCTGCATACACTATAACCCTGTTACAACTGGATGCTCTTTTCAAACCATCACTTCTGGAATAGGTTCTGCAGCTTCAACAACTTTTAATTCCTCATACATTGGACCTGAGTTAATGGTTTAACTTAGCTCAGTTGTTGCTATTATTTTTGTACTGCTGTAAACTTTAAGCTTCAAGCTGTGAAAATATTTTACACTTCTAGAACATGAATTTGTTCTCTAGAAAAATATGACTTTGCTAGGGATATCTTTTCTGTTTCTGTTGGTGAGGCTGGAAAGAGATGTAGTCTCTCACTGATTCCCATTACTTCCAGTCATAGAGGTGGTGTACTTCAGTAGTCTGATACAGGTGTTTGTTTTTTTTTCTTTTTTTCCCTAGATCTGTCTCCTTTGTCAAGAAAGTGGGGAAATTCGGTATCCAATTTAGGATTTTAAAGTGATGGGTGCCCTAAACTGCAAATATTACATATAAGTGTGTCATACAAAACAATGTCATGATAAGCAATTTGAGCAGTTGTTCAGAATTCTGGCTTTAAAACTCTAAGGGGGATCTTCAGGACTGATGAATTTCCCACTGCAAGGAGTTTGTCAGCTAATAATGAAAATGCTTCTCTGCTGACTTAATACAAAAATACCTGACAGTAAGCCTTCCCATTGACCTAGCAATTAATTTGTGATGAATGGGTTTAACTATTTTGTCAAAGATGCCTAAGTTAGCCCGCACTTGCTCTGTACTTTGGCTCTTCAAAAAAACAAAACAAAAAAAAAACAGCATCTTGATTCAAAAGCTAAACTGGTGTATGTGGGGAAGTGAAAAGCAGCGGAAGACAGGTCTTTTAGAAAAAAAAGAATTTTTGGTTTTAATTTATGGTGAATAAAGGCTGGTGAAAGAAATGTTTTGTTCTGGGTACTACTTTGTCTACCAGTGTAGACCAAGAATTTTTAGAATCCAATACCTCTGTGGGGATAGGGTATATATCTCACTAATCAAAACTGGGAAGAGGACTCGCAAGAGGAATGGTCTTATCTGAATATAGGAAAAGAAAATTCATCCTACTTTAGTCTTGAGGCCCAGCTTCAGAATAAACTGCATAGTGTGCAACAATTAATGGTGTTGTCTTGTTCAAAGGAAAACAATAAATAGTGGAGGTTCTGCTGCTATCCAACGCTCATGGTGTTCTCCTTAACTGTTGTTTCTTGAAAATGCAGCCAAGATTTTATAGTGTACATGTAAGAAATAAAACTGTTTGGTTTTAGAACTCAGGTTTTGATGTGATTGTGTTTATCAATTTATATAATTTGTACGAAAAGCAGTAAAATGTGACTGAAGTTCATGCACAATAAATGCAACCAAGGAAGAGTATGAATTCTGTCATTTCTAAGCTCATGTACATCTGATTACAACAGGCAATCTGAACAGATTTTTGTTACACTGAAGTAACACAGGAATGTTGGCACTTAAAACTAGCAAAACTAGGCAGACAAGGGTAGCTATGCACCTGTTTTGAAGCTTTGCATTTAGTTTTATTCTCTTTCCTGGGTCATGATTTTTTCTGTCAGAGTTCAGATTTTACTTTCTACTTATGTTCCCCACCATGGGGAAAAAGGCTGCACAATGTAGCAAAACTTCACTGTATTTTGAGGTCACTGCTCAAATCTTCCTCCTCTTTTCCTTGACTGCTTAAGGTAAAACTTGGATTACCCAGTTGTATTGCTCTGTGGAACATGGTAGCTGGAAAGCAAAGTGTGGGTTGCTGTGTGTTAACATCTTCTGTCCTTTAATTGTTGCTTTTCATAAGTACACCAATGTTAATGCTTTAACAGCCACCCATCCCTTGTGCCAGTTTTATATCTTTATCATAACCCCAATTGTCTTGTTTTCTTAGTACCCTTAAGCTTTTTCTTTGACATGCCTGAGAAAAGGCTTTTCACACTTGTGTGGGCTCCAACAAGGAGCTGGCCTCCTTTACTACTCAGCCTGAACACTTTTACTGTGGCCCTGGTAGTGCCACAGTGAGTTGTCAAGTAGGAGCTACTAAAGCAGGACAAGGGCTACATGCACAGATGTGTGTCAGACCCAAACCGCTTGTGTGTCTGCACAGCCCCAAGATGTGTGTCTACACCTGTGCACCAGATAGTCCAAGGCCAGCCTTTGCCCTGCTCAGAGGCAAAAATGCACCTCAGCCCCCTGGGTTCCACTGGTGCTGCCTGCCCAGATGCATGGCCTGGCATTGCTGGGTGCTACCCTCCCAGCTGCCACCCTGCCTGTGGCTCAGCTTGTGAGCCTGCAGAGCTGCTCAGGAATGCTGCATGCTTGAATAAAAGTGCTTGAAACACATGAAGGGGCTGCTGCTGTACAAGGGAGATGAAACTCAGCTATGACATTGCTCTGTTGTCATGCTACAGTTCTGAAATTGAAAAATGAGTCCTAATTGTTCTGGTTATGCTCTGTTTTGCTTATTAGAAACCTCTGCCAGTGCAAGGTGGTGGTGACCAAGTGCTGTCTGACCAGCTTCAGGCCAACCCTTGGGTCCATATCACCAGTGTTGCAGCCTGGGTTGCTGCAGCATCAACACCTGTTCATGGTCTGGTTCTTACTGCCTGAAGTAAAATCCATAGTGTGCCTCATACACAGTAAGCAGTGAAGTGTTAGGTCCAAGTTTTGGGAGGGGGAAAAGTACTACCTTGAGAGCATAGGGGTTTTCATGCTCCACTGCAAAACAGTGCTTTGCTAGACACCATTGCAGCCCCTCTCAGGTGAGATATGGCAAACTTGCACATAGGTGAGTGTATGTGACTGAACAGCTGAAGTGATGCTCTGTAATTACAGCTGCTGAAATACATCAGTATTTGCAGGTATGTGGTTTTGGTAAGATCTACTGAATTGGAACTGAGGCAGCAAGAAGATAATGAAAATGAAGAATATTTCCTAATATGTTACAACTGTATGTAAAAAAATAAAAATTATATATTCTAGTTTTTATTATTACCTAAAAAGCTTTGTTTCTCTGTAGAAAAACAATGTATATGTGGTTTAGGTTTGGGAAAAGGAGAAAAACCTAAGAAACATAAAGGATTTGGAATTGCCTCAAAAATGTTCACACTGTAGGTTTTTATAATTTCTCAGTGAAATGCTGAACTGTGCTATGCATTTTGTACAGATGAAAGAAAAGAGGTGATCTTCTGTGAATGCACATCTATGAGGGACAAACTCTCAATGGTTCTGTTTGGTCTTTCTGAATAACTTGTATTGGATATTCTGTATAAACACTTTAGTATTTCACTTCATGAGGGAAATCACAGATGGTAAAAAGTTTTAACAGGATTTTCCTGCTTTAAGGTTCAGTGGTATCATGCAGTTAAAGCAGGCTGGCTTCACTGAAATTGATTCTTAATTTAAAAAACAGTATTGCAGCAAGGACCAAAGGGACTTAAGCAGCCAACAGTCCAATAGGTAACTGAAGAGAAGTAAAAAGCATCTTCAGCCTTGGAATGAGTTAAGACTTTTAGTCATTCTTTTGACTAAAGACACACATTGCTGTGTTTGTGCTGTTGGAGTGTTTCCTGCTTTACACAAGTCTTTTGCAGCTGATCACTAGCAAGAAATAGAAAGGCCATCAGAGTAGTGAGAGCTCAGCGTGCTAGTTGTACTTGTTTGATGATGGTCAAATATTTGAAACTTATTTACCATAATAATGTTTCTCCTGCTTCATGTCAATATAAATTTTATGTGACCATTGGCCTTGTGCACAGACACTGAGATATTTATAGCATATGTATGTGGCATAAGGGGAATATTTCCAGTCTTTATTCTTCTATAATTTCCTTTTTTTCATACTGGAAAGGGAAGAGGTGAATTGTTTATTATCCTTTGGGAACATGTTAAACTGCTGTTTCTCACCAAAGCCTAGCATTTACCTCTGTTTCCTGTTGACCTGCTGTTGCAGGACTTAATGAAACATACTTTCAAATAAAATTTTCATTTCTCCAGCGTAACAACTCTAAGACAAGGAGGTAATTCTATGTTCAGAAGCTCATATTTTGCTTTTCAGAATTTTGAGGTCTGAATCTACCTTGGGATCAGTCTTGACTGTTTGTCTCCATGCAAACATCATCAATTCAATTCTGATTTTCAATACACAGCAATTCGTATTTGTACAAGCTTCCTTTAAACATACACTTGTACATTCCTAAGGAGAGCTGCCAATTTCTGTTGAAGGAAATGTGTCCAAATGCTTCATGTTCATATATGTAAAAAGTTATGCAAAACTTTTTACCATGAGCCTTACATTACACATGTTAGATGAAAATGAAACCAGGTGCAAATCCAGCTAATCTGAAAACAAAGTCCTTTGATGCTCCCACTGAAGTTAAATGTCAGAATAGTGTTGTGCTCTAGTAGGATACTACTACTCAGCTCAATTCTACTGAGCAAGGCATCTAACATTTAGAGAAGTATTTACAGTATTCTGCCTCTAATGAGGGAAGTCAATGAACATTTGAGCTTCTGCTACATTTCAGACTACTGCTGAGTTTATTCTTGTCCTAAAAAAGGCAGTTTTTTTAATTTGTGAGGCCATTCAGATTTCACACTGAGAGGTAATTAAAAATGTTGCTTATTCTAGGCTTGAAGACAGTGCATAGTCTGAGTTTTGCTGTAATCTTGGTGTGGTATTGTGATGTCATGTTATAGCATACTGTGATTAAACCAACCAGTAGCTTTAAATTAGTTCTTTCATTTTATCAGAATGTTGCGTTTTTAGAAATGTCAGAAAATATTTTCTATGAATAACACTCAATTTTTGACACAAAAAAAATTGCAAAGATTTTACACACTGATTCCATATAAATCCACAGGAAATCTAGGCAAATTCTCCATTTTCTTTAGATGCATTGCTTGTGACAACTGAAGAATATAGATTTTGAGAAGTGTATGAAGTTTACTTAAAATGAGAGATCACTTGAAATGCATGCTGTCTTTTTACAAAATATACAATCAACCAACTTGTTGATAAATGTATCAAGATCACAATGCCTTTTTCAAAGAAGATTTTATGGAACAGACATTTAGAAAAATTTTGTAGACTGACAACAGGCTTCCTAGGGTGCTGTTTTATTTTTAATTTTGTGAAGGAACTTACATATACAGCATTTTTATATATACATTGTTTTTATTACAATTTCATCAAAGTTAATTGAATAATTATGGTTATATAAAATATCCAGTGCCACATTAGATCCGTATACTCATTAGACGCAACTGTTAAACGGCTGCTCTTCGCTTTTCTTGCTTTCTCACACTCTTTGCCTATACTTCTAAACAGAGATAGATGTTGATACATATGAAAGCCAAGTTAGATAAATAATTTTTTAAAAATTATATTAGTGATAGTAGGCCTTTGTTGGTTGGGGTTTTTTTTGTTTTTGTTTTGGGTTTTTTTGTGTTTTGGGGTTTGTTTTTTGTTTGTTTGTTT
>VXAU01002125.1:671512-700084 GCA_013399695.1 Formicarius rufipectus | reverse complement strand
TGAACATGAATTCAATGAAGTTTTCAAGTTTTTAGAGGTAAAGGATTACATATAGATGCTGACTAGAAAGTTTCAGCTATCCAGTTTTCTTGATTACTGTTCTTTCGTTTACTAGAAATTATGTGTTGCAAGAAGAAAATTCTGATACTGGATTTAAACTGTGTCAACTGTTGGTCTTTGCTTATCTTTATACATTTTATTAAGAATGACATTTCAAATCTAGTGCAATAACTTAAAAATCCGGATATGTTTTATTTTAAAGTTTGTTTCAGTCATGCTAATGAAGGGGTACCATATATATGTAGATATGTAATTTCTGTGGATATAAAAAGGAGATGTAAAACATGTATTTTTAAGAACAAAACTCAAAAAAAAGCTCAATGTCTTGCTGACCTCCAGTGCTGAAAAGAACAGCCTATTTTCTGTTTGAAGTTCTCATTCATTGTAGTGCCGTGTTCAAATACCCCGTTCATTTAAATTACAGGAATAGGGTACTACACAACACTTGGGCTGATCAAACAAAGGTTTCTTTTCAATGGTCTATTTTTATGCTCTATTTATAATACTGCAGAGGGTATTTTAGGAAAACTACTATTGAGCAAATAGCTCTATAGTATTCAATTTTCAAGTTTGCTTTAACTGTCTGGTTTGGCAGCCTGGTTTAAGAGAACAAATGATAGGCTTTGCAGTAACAGCTCATTAGACAGGAGGATGGGCTTGACCTTAAGGCCTGACTTGAGAGATCTGAGTTATCTGTTTTGCATGACCCTTGGCTAATCTCTTATCTTTGTGTGCTTCAGTCCTCTATCTGTAGAATGAGGGATAATACTCTCTTTGCTTTCTTATATTGTCAGCTCTCCCTGTGCTTACTCTATGTGAAGCCGGTAGGACCACTAGTGTGGTGTTGACTTTGGTACTATTACAGTAATGCATTCTATGTTATTATTAAGGTAATTCCATAAAGATGTAATGTTAGGTTTTAAACATATGTATATATTATTAATGTATAAAAATATAAACAAAAAATGGACTTTCACAGTTCAGTTCTGGAGTCTGACATTATTTCATCCTAAATACTGCCTTTATACATCCTGAATTGAGTAGTCAACAGCACATTCAATTTCACTCAGTTTGAATATTACGTACAATTAAGAGCCCCCTTGGACAAATCCTTTCTTCTTAATGTCACTGGAAACCCAGCTCAGGTTCCTGATGTTTGATTTGATCTTCAGCTTTCACTAGTCATTGGGAGACCCAAAGAATTTACACCACCGAATGATTCAACCAGGTAAGTTTGATGTATATCCTCCATCATCACCATTCTCCTCCCACCACTTCCTAGAGTGTGAGACGGGCCTCTGTTCCAGGTCCAGCAGAATGTGACAGACAGGACTGTGGTGGCTGTCAGGTCAGCTGTTGTTGATCTGGACTTCTGACTAATTTAAATTATCTATCAGTTTAGCTGTTACTCCAATAAAACACTGAAAAGCCCATTATGAAATTGCTGGGGGAAAAAAAAAAAAAAAAAAAGAAAAAAGAAATAGCCATTAATGAGAGCGACAGTAGTCTAAATTAGTCTCACACAAAACAGAATATTATATATGAAATAGGTGGATGAAATTTGATGTGATGTTTCTTGGAAATTTCAGCTACAAAGTTTAAAGGAAAAACAAACCAACCTCAAACCAAAACCAAGAAGGCTCCTAATGTAAAATTTTCTTCCATTTTTTTTTTGTCCTGTGTTTTGTTTATGTAACTGATGAAATATCAAGTCCAATCATCTCCTCAACATTTCAAATGTTGTGGCAGGCGGCTATTCTCATCCTAGTTTCCAACCACTATTTAAAAAGCAGGCTTAGGGGTCCATCCTGTTTACATCTGTAAATAGCTTTATCCATGTGTACAACTCCACTGAGATCAATAAGGTTACTCATGTGAGTCAAGTTACTCAGGCATGTAAATATTTACTGAATTAGGACTAGCAGTGGAAGGGAATGTAGGTGGTAAACCCTACTTAAGATAAAGGAGCTGAGCAGCCCCAATGATGAATGAAGTTAAGAGAGTTAGTTCAGGTGCCTGACACCTCTTACTCTCTAGTCAAACTCTACTGAGTTCTAAACAACTATATAGCAGAAGCATCTTTAGCTAAATGTCTATAAAATGTATTATGAATTAGTAAGTACACTGTTTTGCTTTGTTATTGACTTTTGTTACAGCTCCCCACGGAAAAGGACATAACACTGAAAATACCTTTTATCTTGATGTTCTGTAGGGAAAGTAATTCCGGTATAAGTGCATGTATATAATGCAACTATTGTAGCCTCAAGTAAAATGCATTCATTATATGCAGTTTCAGAGCACATTAGAAAAAGTGAATATGCTTTCTGCACAGTCTCAAAGTATGAATGCTGAACAGGAAGTAAAGGGGATAAAATTTACTTTTCTACTCTCCCTCTAACTATTCAGTCTCTGAATAGATGTCTGCTGAGTGAATTGATCTCATTGCTTATCTGTTTAGGTTTATGCTTAAACTGATGATGGGATCTAATCTAATCTAGATGTAGCAGTGAGGAGACATGGCATTTAGTAGTAAAGCATCCTTCTGGTATGTCTTCCTTTCTACTTGCAGCTCAATTCTGCCACTCAGTATGTAAGCCCATCTGAGATTAAATTTAAGATATGGTAATTATCTTTCAGCCTCACAAACTTGCCAGTTTACTATCTCATATGCACATTCCATGTCTTTGTAGGCCAGCATTATAGAGTGAAATGGTACCCTTTCGCATGGCTGTTTTGGGAGTGGCATAGTCTCTTTTCACCAAAGCAGTTTATGCCTTGACAAGATTCTTGGTATAGAGTTGTTAAAAGTCTGACTTGGGTCTCCTTTTCATTGTTAACCACTTAGTAAATTGAAACATCTTGGCTCCACAGAGTGCAGGTTCTACTATCACTTTTTTAGGATGCTGTCATCCCTGGGGCTACATTATTTTAATATCAGTTTAGAAGATGCAAAACTATTGAATGCATGTTTTATTCATTTTTAAATTGCAAGAGCGCCTGGTTTCCTTTTGATGCCACCCTATTTGCATATGCTACCTGTGTGCTTCTGCAGTCACTTAGTATTTGAATGTATATGCCCTCATCAGCTATAAAGCATTAATGTTTTGCACTTGTATAGCCTTTCATCCAAGGAGCTCAAAGTCTTTTGCTGACAATGATTAAGAATTACAGTCCCCTTTGAAGTGGGGGAATGCTAATACCTTCATCTTACTGATGGGCAGAGTGAGGCGACTTCGCCCAGGAATCCAACACGAAGGAAGTGACAGGGCTTGAAGCCCCGGAGCATCCTCCGCATCTGCCACTTTGTCCATCCTTTACACTAATTACACTCTTTGCCCCGCAACTTTGCCAAGAGCCTTGGAGAGCAGCCTTTGGCCCGTTCAGCGGACTTGGTTGTTGTTCAGACTGCCTTACGAAGGCATTTACACGGCGGGAGCGGTCGGCGGCCGACGGGATCCATCCCCGACCGTGCCGTGCGACGCTTCAAATCCCCACTTTCAAAGCAAACGAGGCTGAGCACAGACACCTGGGGCTCGGCTCGCTTCCTCCAGTGCCTCGTGCACTGTTCCGAAAGGCAGGTGTGAGCTCGGAAAGGTGCTTACCACAGGCCACGCGCGGATTTACCTGGGCAGGCTGCGCCGGGGGCTCAGGGGAAGGGCACCCTGGAGTGGAGCGGCATGCAGCGGCGGTGAGAGCAGCCGTGCCGGTGGAGTTTCCTGCGCAGGGCCAGGTTGGCTGAGGAGAGAGGGAGGGAGGGAGGACAGCAAGGCGTGAGAAGAGCCCACCGGCAGTGAGGGCGGCCGGCGTTGCCTCACCCTGGACGGGGCAGCCCCAGCCCTGCCGCTCCCTGGGAGTTACTGGTACCCTCCGCCGTCTTCCCATGCCGCCTGTGCTTCGCGGTAGCAAGTCTGCAACAGTTGCTTCCCTTGAGTTCTTATTTATCCCACTCCCCTCCCCGAACTTGCCAGCTGAAGCATCCGCTCACCCTGCCGCTACAAGTAGGGATGAAGCGCACGTATCGACGCGCCAGGTACAAACTCCTCTAGGAGGTCACAAACCGCGTGTTGAACGCGATTAGAGAAACACGCCGGAGGTGCCCATGGCAGGCACGAACCCCACACTCCCGGCCCGCCACATCCGTCACGTTGAGGCATCACATACCTGGCCTCTGTCCGTAGGCTGGGAGGAGGCTCGCCAGGAGCAAAAACACGATCCAGAGGAACAGTTGGAGTCTCATGTCTGCAGTCAGCACAAGGGTGCTCTCCGAAGGTGTGCGTATGTGTATATAGGCGAGGAAATGTACGCACAGCCTTCCCGCGGGGCTGTAAGGGGCGGGCAGCACGGCAGGAGCCCCTGCCCGCTCACATGCCAGTGGCAAGCCGGGGAGCCAGAGCCAGCTGCCTTCACCAGCAGGGTTAATGATCAGGCAGGGGCAAGGTTCCTGGATTGCACTGCGATCTGGGCCTCCCTCTCTTCTCTTTTTTTTTTTTTTTATCCCTGTCACTCCCCCTTATTTTCCATAAGCAAACAGCGCAGGAATGAAAAGCCCATGTAAACAGCAGCTCCTGTCAATGCATAGGGGCAAGGAGCCTCTCGAACAATGCGACGACTTCACTTTAAATTCAACCCCGGGCAGGAAAAAAACATATGTAAAACAAGCCCCGATGTTCCCTCCTCCATTTGCAACTGTTTAAACTTTGCATTGCCCATATTGGTCCCACATGCAGACAGCAATGGCAGGGGCAGGAAGTGTCCCCCCCGACCTTTGTTTCCCTCCCCCACCCTCCGAAAGCGGGCGCAGGGAAACCCCCCAAGCATGACTCCGCTCCAGGCTCAAATGCTTTCTCTCTACTCTAAACTAGCTGCGAAGTTGTGGCTATTCAAAGTGAAGCTGGCAGTAGTTAAGGCTAATGGCTGTCTTTTGTACCGTCCATTATTTTTAAAGGATCAGAATATTCAGGAATTAATTTGTGAGATTTTTTTTTTTTCCCCATGTGGGGTAAATCAGATGTATCTGTTCCAGCAGTGCCAGTTTGAGGGAAGCAGTTTTGGATGGGACATTAGTTTGCATAACCCACCTGTACATTGCATTTTATTTGTTCTAGATTATGGTGATAGCTCGCACTAGTAAATGGTGCTGAAAACAGCTGGTGCAGATACCCAGGCCTGAAGCGAAGAAAGGCAAAACTTGTGGAATGTGGGAGCAGCAGTGATGGCTTTGAAATCCAGTGAATTACTGGCATCGGTTAAAATTCGATGAGTCCTTTTCTTATTGTGATTTCTTGTGATGGAATAACACCTCGTGATTTGAAAAAAAAAAATCCCTTTTTGGGAAAAGTTTCTGCTTCAAAACATGCAGGAAAGAGTACATTTCTATGTAGATTAAATACTACCATCATTAATAGATAAGTATTATTGAAAGTTTTATAAAGTTATTTGCCTAATTGCATGAAGAGTGGAATATATTATTATATAGTTGTTGTTTTGGAGGTTTTTTTTGTTTGTTTTGTTTTAGATCAATTGTCCCTCTATTTTTTTCCATTGTTGTGGGCTTTCCTATTCTCTTTGAAGTCTATTTAACTCAATAGGGCATGCTAGTTCTTCCTCATGAGGTTATACATCATTACTGCGTTTCTTAATTTGTCTAGGTAGAGTGTGCTCGTATGAATTAAAAGACAATTTGCAGCCTGAGTACACTGTGGAAACACTTCCCGTGTTCTTTTCTACAACGTGGTGGTCATTAACTTTTCTCTTTATGATCTCTGACTTTTAAACTAGCCTTCTGTTTATTCTGATGCCACTAGCTCAGCTAAAATCAGGGTCCTATTGTGCCAGTTACGGAATTGCTCTAAAGAGGGTTTAATTTCAAATCCAAAGGTTGTGGAGAAGGAAAGGAGTGCCATGGCCAGATCACAGTTTGTGACAGAACCAGGGTTTCATCCTCAATATCCTAAATTTCCTACTGGTTCCACGAGGACACATTTAGGGATGTGTTCTCTTGTTCACCATGAATGAGAACACACTGGCAGCCTTGTTCATACAGCCCTTTAAATGATGATCACTTTCATTCAGCACTGGGCTATGTAAGGTTCAAACCCATAATGATGATCACTTTCATTCAGCACTGGGCTATGTAAGGTTCAAACCCATAATTCTAAGGTGGAAAGTAACATAGGCTTCAAAGTGATAGGGACTCTGTAAATAGCTAAAAGGCAGAAAGAATGCAGCCTGGTGTCAGTCCCTTGGGCTATCTAGGCCTCTTCTGCACCTAAATGTGGTCAAGTTTACAGTATTCTGAGATGTTAAATTTTAAAAGAAATTGAGTAAGATACAATATTTTTTTTTTTGTAGTTTGTGTACTATGAGCTGTTAATTCCACTGTTACTCTGTGCTAAAGTTTACAAAGGTTTATTTGACTGATAAAATCGTAGTAACTGTAAAATAAGCATCACAGATTTATTTCAATTTTTGCGCAAGTTACAGTAGTAATTTGCTTACCCACCATTCCAAAACGTATTACAGGCCCACCCTAGTATTTGTAGTTCTTTAGCAAGCAGCTTTCCTTCAAGTAGTTACTTTGGTGTGGCATACTGCTGCTTGAAATTAGGCAAATAACAAATAGGCAGAATGCAATGATGTAATAGTTTTGCCTTTTCAGCGTTTGCTGGTCAGTTTTGTGTTGGCTTAAGAGGAAAGGGAATGTAAAGCACATAGGAAGGCTGGAGGTCTGTAGATAATGATTTTTTAGCTAGAAGAATTGGTTCTTTGAATCAAAAGCTTCCCTTCTCTTATAATCTTAAAAGAACATAATAAAGGAATGATGATTTCTGCATTTATTACCTATATCATTGCTACTTTTCCAACCGACACTCTTTTCCCTGCTACCTCTTTGATAGGGTAAAGTAGTCAAATTATCAGTTTACATCCAGAAAGTGAAAAAAGTAACATATTTTAAAAATAATTTTGAAATACATGAAATGGAATATTTAGAACTGCCTTTCCTGAATATCAATCATTAACTGTAAGTAACACACATGTCTTTTGTATAATGCATTTCAGTAAGTATGGTATCACTTCACTGGATATAAATTGTTCCATGTGACATTTTCAGTACTGAGTGGCTGTTACAGTCTTTTATTTGGTGAAAAAAAAAAAAAAAACAAAACAAAACAATACACACCTTCATTTGAAATCATTGTGCCATTTCTAATAATAAAACTTGGAAGAAATAAGGGGAAATGAAGAAATATCAAGTTATTTTGTCACATGTAGAAATAGAAAAAATTTTGAATAAATGAGAGAGCAAGTCAGAAGACGAAGAACAAAAGATGAAATAGTGTAAGAAATAGTAAAATGCATAGTACTAAGAAGTAGAATAAGCAGAGCTGGATAATGACAACAGGCTAGAAAGATAATCAGGTACTTCCTAGTATGGAGTAAGAGATTAATCAGCATTCCCTATTGGGCTGCTAGTTAGAAATTAAGTCCTACCTTTGCTTTCAAGGCCAGCACGTAACTATAAACTCTAGTGTTTATTGCAATATTTGAGAACAGCTTTCAAATGCTATCAGTATAAAATGTTAAGTGAAGCTTCTCAAGTACAGGAATTAATTGTTATATATGGCAATGCTGGTTTCAGTTCCTGAATTTCAAATATCCCCTTGGATAATAGGCCCCTAGAGACCTGTAAAAATCCAGTGATCATTATGGATTTCTACTGTTCTATAAGAGGACATGCTGAATGTTCAGCAGTGGTAGTAACCGATAGTAAGTGAAAATTCTTGTTAATTTTGACCTGAAAGTGTCAGACAAGATATGATATCAGATCTTCTAATCAGGTTTTCTAACTGTGTGTTCCCCAAATTAACCCGTTCTGCTAATACAGAAGAGTTATTTCACTAACCAGACAAGATCTGGGATAAAAAATTTTACTTCAAGAGAATTTGGTGAAACACATCATCAAGCTCAATTGCAAATATAATTACAGAAAGTTCTAGGCTTTTCCTTGTTCCTTTCTATTATATTGCAAGACGGTATGTGATTTGTGCAGCAAGCAAAAGAAAAAAATGCAAAAAAATTATGAGTCACTGTTTTGAGGAGGTAAAGTTGGCAAAGAATTGCTCAGGGGGATAAACACTGAATTGCTGTCTAGGCATCTGTGACTTTTTTTTTTTTTACCGCAGGTTTCACTGGGATTATTGTCTCATGGTTTTATAGGGTCTGTGCACCCGCCATGAATATAAAGATGTTTTTTCTTCAGCCCAGGGTACAGCACTAGACGCCAAATATAATGTTTGCCTTCTTCATTGACTATAATCATGAAGACTACTTTTTCTGGACAAAACTCGTCAGCTCAAAATTATGATTTCAGGAGAAATCTCTCTGTCATTATTTTAATCTGTGCTTGGAAAATAAAGCTTACTCAGAAATTAAAACTGATTTTTCTGGTTGGCATTTAATGCTTTTCCTGGAGGGGAAGAAAAAAATTCCATTTCCCTGCCTATTAGTTCTTAGCTGCCTTTCCTGCCTGGAGGGAGAGAGGATTTTTCCTGAAGAAAATGGTGGTCAGCAAGCAGAAGGAATGTGCACTAGTAACTAGTAACCTGACACTGGAGACAGATGTGCTCAAGGAAAGGAAATGGGGTACAACTTAGGCTAGGCTAAACCTTGTATAAATTTTAGATTCTTCCCCCCACCCTCCCCCCCAGTTTGAGAGGTTTTCCATGTGTGTTTTTAATTTTATATTCGGAAGAAAGTATGCTGCGTTCAATCCATCACCTCCAGGTTCTTATTGCAGAAGAAAACATAATTATAATTATTAGAATAATCATAAACCAGAAAAACATTTTCTGGTAAACTTAGTCTATCTTACTTCTGTAGCCCTACAATCTGTAGGGTTGATTTTTTATTTAATATAATTAAGTACTAACCACACACTTGAATAATCATAAATTCTAATGTCCCTCCTAGACAAAAGACAATTTCATCCATTACTTACAGACTGCATTGATGAATTTTCTATTTTATTTAAGAAAAATACATTTACATGGGCTTGAAGGTGCAGTTATTTTTCAGTTCCCTTCTATCTCTAACAAGTAAATTTGATTCTAAGATTCATCGAGGAAATACATATTTCTTTTTAATAGGAAAACAAAGGAGTCAACTCTGGAGCAACAGTGCCTGTGATCCCCACCAATGTGGCCACATGTTCCATTTCAGGGAGCCCATTTGGGATCAGATTCCTCTCTGGCTGTGGTCATAATTTCAGAGCTTTTTTAGTTTTATACAGTTATTTATGCTGTCATGAATTAACGATGTTCAAGAGAAAAACCTCAATGCTTGAAAAACACAAGGTTATATAATTAATTTTTATTTGCTGGTTAATTTTCAAATATGTAACCCCCTTACAAAGCCAAACCTTTCGTGCCCTAGGTTTTAGCAGGGAAAATCTTGTTTTCCATGTTATAAAGAAAACTCTCATAAGTGATCATAAGTAAACAAGTTTGTACCTTTCTGCTACAGTTTTAACATACATATTCAGGAAAGAGAGGTGCTTACTGCAATATTTGACATACAAGTTACTGTTTATATTCACTCAGAAGATTTCAGGACAGAAACACAGATATATTTTTGTCCTAAACTCTACGTTTTGGAGTTCCATATGCAATTGGAAAATTGTTGGTGTCACCTAAATCATTTATTCGTACAACTTTCAGTAAGTTTTTCAGACAGAAAGAGTTAACTTCCTGGAGATAATTGTCTACATAACTGATCTTCTGTTTTGGATATGGGCAGCCACTAGCCACAGTAAAATTTTAATGCAGGAGGTGTTAGAACAGGCTTGGCAAATTTCTGTAGAGATTGGCTGAGTGATTACTTGAGACAGAATTTCAAATGACCCTCCAGATCTTTGCATATTTATACTTTTGACTTCGGGTAGCAAATTTGGTTTGCAGTTTCAGGTCATCTTTTTTCTTTGTTGCTTGTAGTTTGTTTTTAGGGATATGGTGTCAGATGAAGCAGATCCGCAGTAAGAGTGAGCACAAATTCCCATAAGGGAGTCTAGTGTGATGTAATGTTTTAATATTCCAAACAGTTGTCACTATTATTAACCTTCTGCAAGCCCATCTTGCAAAAAGGTGAAATATGTGCTTTATGTATGAGTTTTCTTATGAGGGTTTGGACCTGCCTAGTCCACCAGTTCTTTGAACTTCGCTTCCTGGCAAAAAGGTTGCAGTGCTGCCTTGCTTCATCAGTGTCTAGGCTGTGATACTGCCTTCTCAGTGTTTCCTCTTTGAATTATTTCTTTGTCAGCTGTGATCAGGTAGGTCAGTCTTTCTGCTGCCAGCACAACTGGTGAGAGGTGGAAAAACGGAGAAGGTATCTGTGAGTTCTTCACTCTTTTGACCATCAGACAAGCTTAAAAACAGGAATTTCAAGTTTACATTCAAATAAAATATATCAACAAATGAAAAAAAGTAAGGAAAGAAAGTCAAGCTTTTATTTATGAAAATAGTGGATTTCTCATTTAATTCTTATGATGTTTGTCCCTTGAGTGCTCTGTGGGAAAGTTTTCCAGTTGCATATTATATAGTTTTGCTTATTGAAAAGTTTTGTGGTGTTTTCTGTTAGGATAACAGCACCTAGTGTTTTTGCTAGCTGTTTTAGATGTATGCTTCTAACTAATAACAGATTACTCAAGGTTTTACTCAAGATTTACATTTCAGACTTGTGATACCTGTCTGTGCCAGCATCTTTTTTAACTACATACACTGGATAATTGAGTTATGATGTTATAGTACCAAAGTCCTCTGCACTGACTAGATTGCCTTGAAGAAGCTATCAGTGCTTTAACTTGTGCTTGTGTTGTGCTTGCTGGGTGACTGCTCTGATCAATGCTTGCTGTATATCTGGTACACTAATGATCTTATCATTTGTGCCACTGTTGAAGCTGCACTGATAGGAGAGGTGGAAAATTTTGAGGCAAAAAACCTACAAAACAGGGCACTTTAATCTGTTATGCCCTTTTAATCCCGTAAGGTGTTTGCTGGCTGTACAACACCTCTAAGGATAACAAATAAGGTCCTGACTTTTTTTTTTTTTTTTTTCCCCCCCATGGAGAAGTGTTATATCTATCAATGGAAAGACCAAAGACTAAATTAGCATGGATGATGTAGTGGAAGTATTTGCAAAGCCTGACATTATGTACAGGATACGATGAAAGAATATCCTGTAGAAGCTAAAGCAGTTAAGAATTGGTGCATGATTAACACTGGGTTTGCTTCTGCAATACATATATTAAATAATGATCATCTCCAACATGAATAAAAGGAAAAAAAGCAAAGCTCAAAATAAATTGTGTTCATTTCAGTGTTCACCACAAGGATCGTTGTGTTAAGCCCTCAAAGAAGATCTGGAGACTCCAAGCTCATCAAAATTTTGTAATGGATACTATTCTCTCTCAGAAATAGGTGAACCCAGGAAAGAAAACAGCAACCCAAACCACCAAACCTCTAACAAAATACATGCTTCATGGAAGAGAGGTTATGTTAGGTTATGTGCATAACTTAAATGTTTTCAGTAAGTGTGGTGCATGAGATGTGTTGCATCACTGCTTTAGAAAACATTGGTGTGCAGTTACTCCCTCGCAATAGTGGTGCAATGGAATTAATTTGAAAATTATAACCTGATTCTGCAAACTTTACACACTCAGTGGACTTTCATGCATCAAATTAAATCAAGAATAAACCTTTTCAAAATGGAGATGAGAGTCCTCACAAATTTTGAACCATATCTGAACCATATGCCTACTCCATATTTGTGCCATGGATAGCTAGTGCTGCCTGCATTAGGTTTCAGGTTGTATATAAGGAGATGTAAGAGTATAGTGGGATGAATATATCCTGGAAAATATGTTAGTTGACCGATTAAGGATTTTGTTCTTCAAGCTGATACAATAAATATGTGTATAGGGTCAAGGAGTAACTAACAATTTCATTAAATTTCTTAATTATGTAACTTTAAAGAATGCTTAATTTATCTTAGGTTTGTGGACTGGTACTGCACAGTTTAAATTTGTGTTGCTCAGTTTTGATAGATTTTGTAAGATGGTTATCTCATTTGTTTCCCATTTTTATACACATAATGTTTTCTCTCAAAAAGTAAACTTGCCTGAAACACTGTTTCTAATGCTCATGAAAACAGCTATGTATTATTTAAATATTTTCAAGAAAAACTGTGTTGAAAAGAAGTGGAAATTCAAGGTAATTACAGAAATACATTCCATTGAAGGTTGACTTTTGGTGTGCCTTTGAAAACTGGTCTTCACATTTGGATGTTATTATGCATATGTGTACATACTACATCTACTTCTTTTCTTTTCTTTTCTTTTCTTTTCTTTTCTTTTCTTTTCTTTTCTTTTCTTTTCTTTTCTTTTCTTTTCTTTTCTTTTCTTTTCTTTTCTTTTCTTTTCTTTTCTTTTCTTTTCTTTTCTTTTCTTCTCTTCTCTTCTTTTTTCTCTTTTCCCCCTCCCCCCCTTTTGCTTTTTAATGAGCCACTAAAGTGACTAGTATATTACTAGCACTGGACTTACAGGGCGTAACTGAAGACCAAGTGATTTGTACCTTTGTAGTTGAATAAATTTGTATAATAGTTTTCCATCATGGCACATGCAGGATGGAGAAATCACAGCATGAATGTCACTGCTCAAGTATATATTTGGTACTGACAGGTACTAAACAACAATTTCTCTTTTTCACAGACCAAATATGGAGGTCATATAGCTTCCTTTGGCCAGTCCATAGTCCTTTCAAGCACAGTAGGTGTGAGGTGGGCTGTGTAGTGTCCTGGCTGCCAGAGCTGTGTGGGGGCTGCTTTAGCCCCTGTGATACTTCTAGGTTTAACTGTCTTTAAAAGCCTTCAGGGAGCTGTCATGGCAACAGGGATTGATGTGTTGCCCGGAGTCCAGACTTGTTTCTGTTAAGGAGTTTGGATGGGCAGTGAAGTGGCAGAGGCAGCTATCACTAATTCTGCCATTCCAGTGCTGTGTGTCTCCAGGTACCTCACAGGGACTTAGCAACCCTTCCTTCTCCTGCTTCTTCCCGATGTGTTGTCCCACTGCTACAGGGGCACTGCAGCGAAGTGCCACTGAATATGAATGACACAATGTTGCCTTTGCAAAGCTGCCTTATAGATCTTTGGGCTTGCCTTCAATAGGGCTGCAGTTAATTGCAGAATTTTTGTTTCCCTTTTATAGCTTTTGCAATGAAAAAAAAAACATGAAGTGTTTATGCATCTTGCTCATGTTCTGGGTACCAATGGCACCCATAGACTTATTCCATATCTACAGTAGATTTTTGTGATGCCCAACGTTGAAAGCCTGGGAAGGTCTCAGCACTCCACTATCCTGTGTTTGAGTCTACTGCAGAGGCTCAGATTTGCCAGTCAGCATCTTCATGGATGGAGTCTTTAAGGCACTGGGCTTTCTCTGCTTGTGTTGCACTGCCCATGACATAGGCAAGTGCCTCTTGGCTCCCCAGCTGCTTTGAGCAAAAGTGGCCATAGATATGGGCCATCACTGTCCAGGCATTTCTTACAGCCTGTTCCTAGTTGTATTCACCCTTGGGAAGGGTCAGGATGGAGAATACCAGCTGAATTAATTGTTTTTGTACCAGCAGCATCTTGCTTCTGCCACCTTTCCTGAGAGGACCCTTGGTTTCCCTTGTATTGTATTGTGGCTGTATAGTTTTCACAAGGTGTGGAAGGAATACTGTGATCTGAAGACTGGGAGCAGCTGCGAACAGGTTACAAGCTCCACAGCCTGTTCTGCCAGATAGAAAATGTCATGAGGACTGTAGCTTGGATAACTTGCAGATGGCATTTCAACCGGAAATCCCAGTGAAGAATGGATATATAGAATGAGTTTCTTCACAAGACTCTTATCATTGCAGTGATTTACCCATACCAGGTTTAGATATGCTAGTTCAGGTAACCATAGCAGTATAACAGTGAAATAACCATGATCCTGAGTGTTTGCTCACATCCTCTGATGAGTTTACAATCTGTTCTTAGGGCCATGCTGCCATGGTGACAGGGATAGCCTTCCTGAACTGACTGATTTAAGGCCATCAATTGAATCAGTACTAATTTCATCCTGATTGACCAACATTAAATACCATGTACTTAGAGAAATAAATAAATTATATGAGAATATCTACATTAATGTATAATATAGTACATTCTCTTGAAGGTCAGCAGCTGTTGTCTGTCACTGGCACATTGCAAAATAAATAGACCATGATCTATTCTTGTATGACACTTCATGTTTCTCTATACCAACAAGAGGGTTTCAGGACTCTAAATATTTACAGTACAATGCTAGACTTATGAGAACTGTTTCAGAATTGAAACAGAAATTGACTGCAATCATCTTTGTAAGGCACCAACAAAATGGCTATTCCTTGTCCTGCTTTTCAAGGGATTAATGTCTATTTACTCGTACCTTTGTTGTCGTTTAACACCAGCTGACAATTAAGCCCCACACCACAGCTCACTCACATTCTGCTGTTGGAATGGGGGAGAGAATCAGAAGAGTGAAAAGGAGAAAAATTGTGGGTTGAGATAAAGACAGTTTAATAGGTTAAGTAAAAGCTGGGAATACAAGCAAAGCAAAACAAGGAATTAATTCACCACTTCCCTTGGACGGATAGGTGTTCAGTCTTTTCCAGGAAAGCAGGGCTCCATCACATGTAAGAGTTACTCGGGGATACAAACTCCATTGCTCCAAATGTCCCCCCTTGCTTCTTTTTCCCTTACCTGTATATGCTGAACATGATGCCATATGATATGGAATATCCCTTTGGTCAGTGGAGATCAGCTGTGTCCCCTCCCAACTCCTTGTGCACCCTATTCTCCTGGCTGGTGGGGTGGGATGAGAAGCAGAGAGGGCTTTGGATCAGTGCAAGTGCTGCTCAGTAATAATGAAAACATTTCTGAATTATCAACACTATTTTCAGAACAAATCCAAAACACAGCCCCACACCAGCTACTATGAAGAAAATGTTTTCTACTCAGTCTAAACTAGCCCTACCTTTTATTTGAATCATGACTGTAACAAACTCAGCTTGCAGTTTATAGATAAAGAAAATACCATATAATTTTCTAAGAGTGTATCAGTAATAATGTGAGCTAATGTTAAGGTAATGTTCATACTGCAAATATATTTTGTTTCTCCTTGGTTTGTATAAGAAGACCTGAGAAGAACTCAAATAAAAACTTGGGGTGTATTAAATTCTAAATTAAACTTAATGACTTGTCGTGTCATATTTATAGAAGTGTGACTACATTTTTTATATAGAATTTTTGTAGTGATTTTAAATAGATCTTAGAGATTTACAGATATCTTGTTGAGATACATTATTTTCAGGGTTTGTTGAGGTTGTTACACATTAACTTACAGTGTGCTAACAGCTAAGTAAATGTTTGGCATCTGATCAGAAGCCCTAAATGAGGTCATAACATATGGAGAGGTGCTGAGAGGTTACAATTCCAGTGTGCCTCAATTAATATTGTAGCTAGTAAGCATTCCTCGCAGCTCATAGGCTCTGAGCCAACAGTGTGGTGGAGTGTAAGTGTATATTTAAGGCAATAAGTCGATCTGTCAGCTTCACTAAGGCTGTTCATCTGCTTAGAAATATGTACAGGAATGAATACTTTGCTGAGCCACTGTGTCTTGGAATAGATAAGTATTTGTTGGGTAAGTTTCAGTACAACAAGGTGAAAGACTTGGGAAAAAAACCAAACCAAACCAAACCAACTTCCTTGTTCTGAATGTTAAGTTGCAGCTCACTGATGTACGTGAGCAGCAACAGATTTCCTTTATGAAAAGTGTAGTTTTCTATCTGATCACAGCTCATTTAAGCATAAGTACATTTAATATACTTTTCCTTTATCCTTCCCTAAAAGTTGTCATTGTAGCCGGCATGATGATTGCAGGACTAGAAAAGTGATGATTTTAGGCTAATAGACATGTTTCTTATTATGTCAGCCTTAACTCAAAGCTATGCAGCCCAGTATTGATTAGTTTATATTCCCTTCACATCATCTCTGATTGTTTTTGATTTAATTTGGATTTATGGATTGACTGCATTGCAGTAGCCTGAACTAGCATGGCATAAATAGAAATGCATAAAAAAGGAGTACCTTTTATTATTTCTAAAAATACCTAGGTATTCTATAGGAGAAATATTGTCTGAAATACTCAGTTGTAAGTAAAGGAGGTTATCTCAGTCTGCAGTTTGCATGGGTAAGCTGCGGACCAATTGTTAATATTGAGCAAACCTAAGAGAAATGAAAATGTGAGTTATTTGGACGTTTATATGAGGTGCCTCTCCTAGTGTGTGGTAGAGACCACTAAAGAATACTGTTTTAAAACACAGAAAAGATAAAGTATTTTCTTCATTTTTTTCAGTTGAAATATCAGTTTATTCATATCAATTGTTATCTCTTCTGTTATCAAACAGGAAATCCTGTCTTTGCTTTTACTGCCCCTGAAAGGTAGTCTTATCAACAACCATTCTTTGCATTTGACTCCCCAAAGTTTCTTCCACTTCTAGTATCTCACAGAGTGATTAGCTCTGAAAGAAGCGTGTAGAGTCAGCCTGTGTTTAGCACTTGTACACACTGTTGGATATTTCATTTGTGTGAAGTCAGAAAAGATTAGCCTTGACTCACTGAGGCTGACAAAAAAGGTGGCCTGGTTTTCAGTTTATTCAGGATTCCACTTACTAAAAACATAATGACTACTCAGAAGGGACCCTGCCTGCAGTGATGTCAGAAACATATTTAGCAATACTATCTATCAGCTTTATCGTAGTGATACACTTCATGGTATCATTACATATACAAAACCTACTTACCTGTAGTTAAACATCTCGAACTGGAATGATTTTGGGAATGTGTTTGTTTGTTTGTTTGTTTGTTTGTTTTTGTGGGGTTTGTTTTTGTTTTGTTTTTGTTTGTTGGTTTGGGGGTTTTTTTGTTTGTTTTTGGTGTTTTTTTTTTGTTTTTGGTGTGTGGTTTTTTTTTGTTTGTTTGTTTTGGGTTTGAATGGGACTTTTTTAATTGGCGTTGTAGGTTTTTTTGGAGTGGGATCTTTTTGGTGAAGGAAAAAATACCTTGCCTTCAGTGCTGGATCTTTTTTGGGTCCTTTTTAATAGATTTTGTTAAAACTGAGATTTTGTCTTTTGATGAAGATCCAGAATGTGTTGTGATAGTTTTTTTGAGTTTGGTGGGGTTTTTTTAACCAAACTTACGAAAATTTTTGTTGACTTAGAATTGTTTTTTTGGTTTTTTTTGTTTTTTTTTTTCCCAACAAAATAATTTGAATGAAAAATCTCAGTGACTTTTATTTATAACTAATTTCTCTCAAGATCAATATGTAAATATAATTCCATACTAAGTAGCAACCATGAAGCAGTACAGACTTCAAGGATGAAGCTAAATCCTTGTAATAATTTGGTTAGGATTTTAATAGATGATGCTCATATTTTTTAGTTGCTTGTAGCTCCCTCGTTCATATAGAAAGGCCAGCAGAAACAGAATATTAATCAAATGTGAGGCAGATCATATACTCATTGACTGCATCCCTTTACTTGAAGGGATATGTAGCATTGTGATTTTTACCAATGAATGCATATTTTGCTTCACACTTATAAATTAAAAAATATCTTAATTCTGTAAGATGGCATAATTGTTTATCTGTGAACTTTGCATTTAATAACAAGCTTGTTACAGATTTCAAATAGTCACAAGCAAATCTCTAATTATTTTCCTGATTTCCCCCCTCTTCTCTCATTTTCCTTGTCTAGCCAAACACAGAATGGGTATCTTTAGATAGCATAAAAATTTGCCTCTGCTTTCAGTTTACCCTGTAGATGTTTCCAGGTGATGAAAGAAGACCTTTTGAAAATTGCATGCTTCTTTCTTTTCTGTTAAGTGATGAAAAGCACACCCCAATGCAGACAAAGACTGCTTTTGTTTTGTTGACTTGTATGCATAATTTATACAGCCTTATAAATCTTGGCTTTATGGGACCATGTGTCTTATAAATGAGATGAAGAATGTCCCTTTCAGAATGGATTTGTTAATGCTGAGAGAGACTGATATTTTCTTCCTCTAACCTCTTGACCACCCCTTGGTAAAATAGCATAGTTTAAAGCTAATGGATTAATTGCATGTATAGCAAACATCTTCATTTTCAAAGACAGTGCAAGCTGACACCGGTATTGTCCTGTGTTAAAAATAAGGTGTTTCAGAGAAAATAAAGGAGAAAAGTTTGCTAAGGTAACTTATAAAGAAAGCATATTGTATTTAACAGAATAAACTTTGAAAGGCCTTGGCTGTGTTACAGTATGTTGTCTGTTGTAGTAGTTATAGATGATTATGGGTATAGTAGATACTAGACAGTTATATCCATTCTAAAAATATTTAAGAACATTTTAGAGATACCTCCATTTCTTGATATTTTTTTCATTTTGTGTAAAGGGTAGCTTTGTGTAAAGGGTAGTATTTTTGAACTGTTCTTCCCAAAACTAGCCCTACTCTTTGAATTTTTATGTTACTCAGATCAATTTAGATCAATTTAACAATTGTTCTGTAAGAAGACAAAATCTTGCCAAATAAAAATGCATTTTTCCCTCAATTTTTGTTAAAAAATTAAAGAACTGGGGTGTCCATTTGTTTTAGCTTTACACACTCTTTCCCCTTCCCCCCCCAAATTATCTTTGACAAAAGTGGGGATTTCCAGCATTACATACCAAAGACAGTACCCCAGTCAATCAAACAACAAAATTATTTTCAATTCAAAATATATGCATTTAATTTTTTTAAAAAGACATTTAATAGTAATACATTAAAATTCCCTCTGAACACCTATCCATTAACAAACAGTAAAAGACCATGCCAATAGTCCTTACTAAATCATAAAAAAATCTGCTAGACATGAGCTAACTCCAAAAAAGTAAACATAAGTAAATATTTTATATTCTGTGTAAACAGAAAATTAGAATGAAACAAAACCATTAATCACAAATCTTTTATTAGGAAAAAATTATACCAAACCTAATTAGTCACATTCTAATTATCATTAAGATTTATTGGAAAAGAAAGAGAACTTTGATTCCTTTATCACTTTTTAAAAATCATGTCATTACAGAACTTCTTGAGTTTGTTTTAATTGCTCACACACAGCTGGAGAATATGTTCATTTGCTGAGATGCTTGTTTATACACAGCAGTTGTCCTGATTTATTTTGATTCTGCTGCAAATTGGCACTGTTCCTTTATATAACAATAACAGATGATTTAATGTTTTCTTATATCATCTTAATGCCAATTGGCTACTAATTTATGCAATTCCATGTATATTGCATTAGATTAGGCTTTGATTTATTTTGTCACAGTAGTTGGTCCTTGGCCATACAAACTCAGAAATTTTCATTTTTAGAAGATGTAACAGATTTTGTAAGAACTCTTTCTCCTGACAACATTGGTACATCTAGTCCATGTTCATCAGAAATTTATCTTAGACCAATACTAATTAGGAGAGAAGGAATCAATCAGTGTAAGTTGTATTGGCACCACAGGGTTCAGGCAGCCTGGATATGAGTCACTGTGTGTTGCTCCAGGCACCAAACAAAATTAAAGCCCAACAAAACCCTGTTGTAGAATCATAGTGTTATTGTGCCTTCAGATGATCTAAAGCGAGTTTTATAGGGAAAAGGATCTCTCATGAGATCAGTCCATTTTCTAAGAAAAATAGGTGTCTTTCAGGAACACAAGCTCTAATTCAGGTCTGAGATAGAAACCAAAATGTTGTATATTAGGAATGAAGTAGAGGTATTGTTTTTATAGCATATTGTGTTTTCTCCATGTCTTTCATCATCACCTAGCAGTTTCCCATTTTAGTCTCTGTCCTGCAAGAGCTAAGGATCTTAGATGCCTTCCACTTGCTAATACTCCCTTTTGTTATACCTATTCCAACTTCTTTATTTCTTGGATTGTTTAGTTTATTATTGTAATTAATATAAGCTTAAAGGAAATTTTCTCAACCTATGGCATCTATTTAAGACCTGACCTAAAGCTTGTCTGTTTCTCCCACTCACAATTGTCAGCCTGATAAAAAGGTATCATCCTTTCTGAAAGGTAGGTCATTTTATTAGTAGAAGAAAAACAATGAAACAGTATCAGTAAGTTTAAAAAACAGTGAGCTGGGGTCTATTTATTGTGTTGATTTTCTACTTTAGTCATTGGATGAAAAAAATTGCAGCAAAACTAGACTTTTGTGTTTTGCAAATGACAGATTGTTTTAAACAGTAAAGGTCAATCTGTTTCTCATGCTCTAAAGCTAAAACATGTAAAGTGATTGTCATTAGGTTTGTTTGTATTTAAAAAATACAATGCTTGAATATGTTCAGGGAGTATCAGGGATATATTTGCTCTGATGTAGCAATCACGCAAACTCTAGCAAAGACAACTGAGGAGGTTTTTATACTATGGTAAAACCTTATTCAGAACAAGATCTCACAGCAAGGTCAAAATGTCTGGTGATACTAGCAGCCTAATAGCACTTCAGCTTGATATTTTATGATTGCTATTGAAATGTGACTCCTAACTTTTATAATTAGATGCTCATCTATAAGTAATGAAATTAAAAGGAAGCAGCTGTGAGGACTAGTGTGGCTGGATGTATCCAAGGCATGCATGACTGGCTGCTTAGGTCAATCCTTCATGCTGTTCATCAGGGCTACTCTACTACACCCTGAGCTACGGGGCTAGATATGCACTCAGGAAAAGAGGTAAGGGAGTTCAAACTTCTCTGGCTTCCAGACCATTGCATCCTCTCTTGAACAGATAAGGTCTCTTCCTAATCTGCCCTCACTATCTCTAATTCTTCTCATGTTACAGATTTTTTGCAAGGTTCTCTCTGCTGCCTCCTTCATTTTCCTCAGGAGTTCTGTTTTTCTGCTTGCTCTTCCTAAACTGCTCCCTGGCAGTACTGTTACAGATAGTGTTGGCTCTGTTTTTTCCTACCCTTAATATCAGGCAGCCCTCTGTGGCTTCTGTCCTGAAAGCAGTATAGCTTGGGTCATATAGGCTCTGTTTCCAAGCTACTAAACCTCGTCACTCAGCCATGCTAATGTGACCTCACTACCTGCAGTTCAAGAGCTCGTTTGATCAGACCTGTGTTGGGATAGTTCTGCATGTGTACTGCAGTTCAGAGCAAACATGCTTTTTAGTGAAGAGATCATATTCTACCCTTTAACCTTTTTGCAGTTGCTGTCACATGGACTTGTCTACTCCAGAATATCACACTAAAGAGAATTGCCAGTCTTCTAACAAGGCTGCAGTTTTATCAGTAGAAAAGTTTTTTTTTATTGATGTTGCTGTTTCTTCAGTCTGTGGTGAAGCTATTTGGATAAGAAGTTACAGGGTCAAAATAAAAGATAGAGGTAAAGTGTAGACACCAGTAAATTTTAGCAGTATTTTCTAAACAGGTCCTGCAAGGTGGGTTCTAAATATTTGAGATATTAAAAATTATAGGAAAACTACTATGCAAAGCAGCCCTGTAATCATCATCCTTGACAATATATGAAATGGTTTCTCCAAAACTATTTTTTCAGTAGGGTAGGAGTTTGTGGCTGTGTCATGAACTGTTCTATGTGTGACTGATTTAGTATTTTAAATTTTAGACTTTCTTTTTCAGTCTAAGGATCTTGTTTGATGATAGCTGGCAGATAAGAAAAAATTTAGTAGTGAGAATGAATTGTCTTTACAGTTTTCTAGACTTTTGGTTACACCAGCTAGTTCTGGTACTACCCCATATAGTTCTACATTCTGTCTTTTCTATATCTTATCTGACTGGAGATAACCCTGAAATGTTCTGGATGATACTCCACACAACTGATACATATTGGGGAACACAGATTAATGTAGAGATACATGAATCTGTTAATAAACACAAAATTGGGATGGACGCTTGTCATCATATGAATGGATATAAAATCTGAATATCTCCAATCAAGTAGTATCAAACTTTTTCAAATACACTTGAGAAGTGGAAGAAATACTTATCAGTGACACATGAAATAAAAAGAATTTCTAGTGTCAGTCTGAAATACTTTATATATGAGTATAATGATTGGATATTTTAAGGAGATGAACAATGTTAAAACACAAAGACTGAAGGGCAGAGCATAAGTAGAACTGGCATTTCAGAATAAGCTGTGTTCACATGTCCAGGAATAACTGGACATAACAGGAGTTACAGTCCAGAAGTAGTGGTCTTTAACACAGAAAACATTTTTTTGCTTAGCTTGTGGTAGGCAAACAAATGAAAGGATGTTTGGAACACTGAAAAACAAAGGACAAAAACAGCAGATAAACTGTATTAGAATCCTTTGAGGAGGACTTTGGTAGGACTTAGTTGTAAGGCCATCTTATCATAGCACCTATTTATGCTGTAGACAGCTGAAAACCACTGACCGTCTCAATGGACATAAGATGAGCAGAATTGCAATGATCAGTGGGCCACAGAAGGGTTGCAAAGACTGGCCTACCACAGAAAGTCACTTAGACATCACCAGACATGTAAAAAAACCCCAAAATCAAACAACTGAGCTGTGGAAGGGTATTACTAATGAGAAAAAGTCACCTTAATGTGTGAAAGTCCACAATGTCAAGTTTCTGTGCATCAGTGCACCAGAGTAAGGTAGAGGATCAAGAATACTAGTTTATCCCGTTTTTTGGTTACTGCTTTGTCATGAGTTGTTCCATTCTTGTCATTGACGTGACTGAAGGCATTGAAGAAAAACACTATGTGTTAATTTTTTATTATTGTTGTTATTTCTGGAGCACTGTAATTCTATCTTAGATTCCTCTTTAAAATATTAAAAAATCCCATAAGCAAGACATATATATACACTTTCTGAATATGCATGAAGACAAGGTTTTTATCCTGAAATTCTTGATCTATTACAATTAGAAGTTGCAGTTCAACATACTCAATTTGATGTCTTAAAACAATCCTTAAAGACTCACTAGGTTCACAAATCAGTGGCAGTTTGAACTGAGTGGCTGCAAATGGAAGTTGTTTAAAATAACTTTCTGTTCTTAGCAAACACAAGTAGAACTTTGCTAAAAGTAAAATGTGTACATTTTCAAAGGTATCTCAGTGAATGTTGAATCACTCAGGCACTGAACTATATTTTGTTACTGTAGGCAATCTATATAACATCAGTTTCTTTTTTTTTTTTTATTAATTCTCTATTTTGCAACCTACTGAACTTTTTTGGTTTGTTTGTGTTTGTTGGTTTGGGGTTTTTCGGTTTGCCTTTTTTTAAGTTTCAACATGGACAACCAGTTCAGATACAAGGACAGTAGCAGATGAAACACAAGGACACTTAAAGATGAATCTAAAGATGGGAAAACAATTTCAACAAAAAAAAAGTTAACCACTGAAAATCTAAGACTCCTGGGAACCACCTCAACTTCAGTTGCAAAGGTACAATGTTGTCACTGGGAAGTGTCCAGCTCGAGTGGAGCTATGGTTGCTCTCAGACCTCCTTTCCATGATCTGTCCTTGCTCAATAAGGCATTTATGGTATGTGTTCAAGGACCAGTTGCTGAAGAGAGATCAATTTAAGCACTTGCTTAACAGCTTTCCTTTATGAGGACTTTCAGTCTGAGTCTGCATCTACTGGTCTGGCTTCCTTTGCAAGGTTTTGGCAAGTCCTAGTTCTCTTCAGTGGCAAAGTTAAGGAGGCATTGTATGAACTTGTCAAATATGTGATACAAGCTCTTTGGGAAGACATGTTAAGGTCCATGCACCTTTCGGGTGGTCACTCTCCTAGTTAGTAAAGCTTTGAAGTAAGGACTAGGGTTCTGTGAAGAGAAACAGTGAGAGATGAGCCTAAATTTGAAAATTTGTATCATGGGTTGCATGAGCCTTAACTCCTTTTTAAGAAAAGAGAAGACTGTTCAGTACAACTCTTATCTCTGCAGCCAATTCAGATAAGCAAATACATGCCAACACTTTAGGTCACCCATCACCAAACCCCCAAAAGCTACCTTCCTGAAATAGTACTGCTTTTTAGATATCCACCTGAATAAGAACAAGTACTTTAAAAGCAATCAACACATGAATATAAATTGATCACAACAGGAGGCATGGAAAACTTCTTTTAATACAACAGGGCATTGATAAAAGCGTGTGATGTAAGAAAACCAGTTGAGAATTGCCGTTCATATTCCCATTGCAATTTTTGTGCCCTTTTTCACTCACAAAATCTGTGGACAATATTTGGGAGGAGGAAGAGAAATGTAATAAGACATGTAATGAATGCAAAATATAAAGAAATTGACACCTTGATGAAAGGAGATAGCTAAACCACACAAAGGGAAGATTTTGCCAAAGACGGGGGAAAGAAAAATTAAAAAACCAAACCAAAACAAAACAAAACCACCAAAACAAAACAAAAAACAAACACACACACAAAAAAGACCCCCCAAAAACTGAAGAGAATTTGATGAGCACTGAAAACTGAGGGAATGTTGTACTTTCTTCAAGTGCTGAACTTCCTGTGCTAAGAGTGAGCAGCAGTGGATGATGGCTACACCATGTTTTCCTGAGCATGCAGAAAGTATGCATCAACTACTTTTAAACTGGAAGGATCATAATTTTTTTCTTTCTCAGTTTCTCTTTCTTTTTACAGTGATTTTTTTTCCCTCTGCTTGAATGTGTTCTTGCATGGTTTTGAGTGTTGCTGAGTGTGTGTTCTTGGACTTGTTGATCTTGGTTTTGTTCATGTGGCAAAAAGAGAAAGTATTTTGCTTGCCAGTTGTGCTTTCTCGAAGCGCTGTCAAGGAAATGTTATGCCTCACTGAAACTTATCAAAAGCAAACCCAAGAAGCATAACTTTTTTCTGTTGCATGTATTCAAGAGAGTGTGTTTAGACAAGGATGGTATGACAAGATCTTTCATTGAAGACTTTAAAAAAAAAAGAAATCTAAGAACCTGGAGATAGAGAGAACACTCGAGTTAGAAAAAAAAAATATCTAAGAGTCATTTCAGTGATAAAATGAAGAGAGGTTATTCTTGTACTAAATAAAAGAACTCCAATATAAAAGCTCCTTCTTTTAGTGAAAGATCAGAACTAACTACTGATGAAAGGAATACAATTAAGTAAAACACATTTTGTTCAAAATCTATTTCTTCCTTCCTTGCTTTTCTGCTTCGTCTTTGTGTTTTTTCTTTCTTCCCTAACCTCTCTACCTGTAATAATTTTTATAGTTCTCTTTTACTGGTATCCCTCCTCACCTTTTTTTATTTTGTGTCTCCAACTCTCATCCTCCTTCCAGACCCCACTCTTATAATCATGTCCTTTTCTCTTACCATTTTCTGTAACCAGGTCAAATGTGCCAAGGTCACAGCAGCTACAGTGATAGTCACCTCCACTGACTCAGCTTCAGGGTCTTAAAAGAAGTACACCCAAATCTCCAAGTATGTGTCAGTTTTGGGCATGTGGCTATGCAGATGCTTGTGCTTCGTTTGGTGTTTATTCTTTAGGATCATGTGTTATCATTCAAAGATAAGCAGTGTTATATCTGCAAAGTAGAAAGGGAGTTTAAAGAATGTTCAGGAAGAGCCAACTTCAAGGTGTTTTTCTTTTTTTGTTTGTTTGTTTTTGTTTTTTTTTGTGTGGTTGGTTGGGTTTTTTTGTTTGTTTTGTTTTTGTTTTATTTAAATCATCATTGACTTTTTGCTTTTAAATTTACAACCATAAAGTGTTCAAACTCAAACATGACTTTAAATCAAATAAATGCTGACTGATAGCTAGTTATCTAACTTTCAACAAATTTTCTTCTGCATCATAAAGGAATTAGATGTAATTTATAAAAATTTGAAACACATTAGTAAATAAAATAGTTATAACAGCTCTTCAACCTATGTTTTTTTCTTATACAAAAACACATACATTAATTTTCTTTTACTATCAGTTTGGATTTTCAAAGGATGAGATAATGCTATCCTATACCATCATTCAAGCTATATAATGAATGAAATCCATGAACACAAATTTATTTGATTGAAGACTTCAGGTCTGAAAAGGAATTTCTGCATATGCACGCATAATTGGTTCAGAACGTTACAATGGTTGTATCAGCATTCTGAAACAGTGGTAATGGGTAATTTTAAGAGGTGCTAGGTATTCAACCATGGTAAATATGTAGCATAGGGAAAAAAAAGTATTTGCTGCAGAAAAATCTTTGTTTCAAATACTGTGTTTAAGCAGAAAAATTAAGTCTTGAAGTGATACAACAATTAAAAGAATGGCAAAAAAAAAAAGTCATACTTCTTCCTTAAGGGTTCTAAAAAAGAAATTGCAAGAATGGAGTAGTAATTAAAAGATGATAAAATTATATAAAGTGTCATTTTGGCAAAATAAATGTTTTATATTAAATATATAACACAGCAAAAAAAATTAAGTATTTTATATCAGCTCTTGAAATAGTGAAAGTTGTGGTAAATGTTAAAGAAAGTGCACTCTTGTTGACTGGAAGAGCAGGAAGAAAGAAGAGGAGGAGGAACAAAGAGTAGAAAGGAAGAGGAGCCAAATTAGTGAGTACCCAAAAGCACCTATTCATATCACAATCCTTTAATACCTTTGTAAATATGTTTTTGGTACCTTCATGTTCGTTGCCACAAATTGAAAGCAGACACCAAAATGTTGTGCCGTTAGTGCTGTACTTTCATCTCTTTTGGCCTGGAGCAGTAGTGCCATAGAATTTATATCTCTATCATTGTCTCTCAGTTCTGCTAATCTTCCTTAACAGGGCTGTAAATAACACCACTCAGATTCCCTTTCAAATAAAAAACTAAACGAAGAAGAGGGAAGATCTGCAAGTAACTACTCCCAAGGCCATGACCTCCTCCATTTATCACAAGCAGAGCAGGTAGATAAGGAGATTTGATATGAAAGCAACCATTCTGACTACATGTTAAATCAACAAGCAGATGAAGCTTTGACAGGTGCTGATATGAAGGGCTGGCAAGAAGCCACATGAGGACTGTCTACTACTTATCCATTATTTTCCTGCTTCCCCAGGGTATCTGAAGAAAGGAGAAAAGATGAAAATCTTCCATCTCTATAAGCAGTTCTTCACTTCTCCCAGTAACGGCTGTATAGCTCTTCTGAAGCACTGTAATTTTCTCAAGCCATAGTATTTCTCTCCAAACAATCTTTTGCTTGCAAAGAAAAAGACACTGGGACATACAGCTAACAGCTGGAAAGCTATGTTTTAATTAATTATAACTTCAGTTACTACTTTGGACTTACATCCAAATGTAAATGGCTAACATTTTATGCCATTTCCACATTAACAGATATTTAATGGCATATCTAATAAAACAAAGATAAAATTTTTAAATTCATAAGAACATTTCTTTGATGTACATTTCAAAAATTTGTATGCTTTTTTTGCTGCTGTATTGAACCAACATGACCTTTATTATGGTCATCATCTCATTATAGAAATGAGCAAACATGGGTAGTAATAACGAAAATTTCTTATCAACAAACCCTGCCACTCAGAAAAGAATGTCAAGTTCTACATACTTTTCAAATTCATCTGTTTCATTCAGTTGAAAAGATCATACCTTTGAATCTGATAAATTATGCCATTGTAGAAAACTTCTATGAAGAAGGTAATGGGTAGATTAAAAAAAATAGAAAATATACATAAAAGGGTAATCTTAAAGTCTAAGCCTGTAGTAGCAGCCCAAATGGAATATGCATATAGAGTTTTAATCTCCCAGCATGACAGCTTCCAGGGTTAATTTGAATTCAACTCTTTAGAGTCAGAATATGTGAAACAGGGTAAAATGTCAAATTTTATGGCTGAATACATAGCCTGATTCCTAACAAAGCAGTTAAGAATAGTCAACTTCAAGTTTCTGTGCTACTATACTACTATGGACATTCATGAAATCACACCCTGTCCAGCTGCTTGCTCAATTTGGGATTTGCATCAGGAGCACACTTTTAAAGTGAATATCCCAGTCATTCTCAATTATTGTGTTTGACTGCAAGTCATGAAGCAGTATCAGAAATGACTAACTGGGTTCTTTCAGAACTAATTATGAATTGAAGGTGAGTACAGTAAATGAAGTTCATCTGCTTATGGGCATGCAGTCCATGGGAGCAGATTATCAACTAGTCTAAGTAAACACACCTGATTGTGTTCTTGCACCACCAGTTTGGCTCTACAAATTTTCCCATGGGGCTGTACTACTTGCTCTGCTGATATGAATTCCATCTTCCAAATCAGAACTTTGCTTTTTTGTAGTCATCCTGGTTTTTGGGATTTAAGGATAAAAGTGGGCGTACACCCTTATAGTCCATGGCAGCTCAAGAGCAATGCTCAAAGCAACATAGGAAATAATAAGGAACCTGGG
>VXAU01002125.1:580348-671438 GCA_013399695.1 Formicarius rufipectus | reverse complement strand
TTTTTTTTTTTTTTTTTTTTTAACAATATTCATTTTTGGGACTGACTTGAACAATCTCAAATGATTGTACAAGTTATAAAGTCAGAAATAAAGGCCCATATGTATGCTTCATGGCTTCAATATCACTGAACTTTGAGTGTTACTGAGACTACATCCTGAATTCTTCAATTTAAAGTAATAGATGAATACTATTTTTAGCACTTTAAAATGACTTTTTTTTTTTAAGGTTATATAAACATCAAGTCTCATGAATTTATATCTGTCAATTACCTTTTAATAAATACAAGATTTACATCTACCATATAAACAAAGAAAAGGTTGTACAGTGTAACTAAATCTTTTAAATAACTCATTCAGACTAACATGCAAATTTGGTTCTTAATTGAATTAGAAGATATAATATTTATGTCTAACCACTTTCTTTTGTGGCTTTTTCTTCTGTGTTGAATTGCAAGATCATCTTTGAAGACATTATTGCTGGAATTAATTGCTTTGCCATATACCAGAAGACTGGCATCCTGAAATTTATTACTTCAAAGGATATTGACTGAGAGGACAAATAATTAAATGACCCGTAACACAGGTAAATGATACTCCTGGGATCAAAGGGATCCCCAAGGATTACTGTATGCTGCTTCATTCTGCCAGTCATAGAAAATGTCATTTGGTTGTAACTGCTGTAGTGAGGTAGCTTTTGTCAGACCTTCAAAGTGAGAGGTTTCCAAACAGGATCTTCCTGTTTGCTTTCTAATTATTCAGAAAATACTAACATGAATTTAAGACTTGGACAAATATCAATTCATATGACATGGGTATGTTAGTACTTATGACCTAGTCTTCTGAATCACTTCCAAGTGAAAGAGAGAACAGCACCAGTAGTCGGTTATGGAAAGGGATGGAGATGACTGACTAATTTTCTGGTGTAAGAAAATAGCATGCAAAATGTATTACCTTTAAATCTTATATTAAACGAAGACTGTTATTTTTGGTCTTCTTTGAAAGGAAGTTAAGATTTAAGATGTAAAATTGACCCTTCTCCTTGTGCAAGAGTGCCCATGTAGAAAGTTAGTGTAGAGCAGCTAGTACAACTGTAGCTTGACTGGGAGAGCTTGATTTCATATGTGCCTTCTTTGAGTATGTTTTCCTATTTTCACAGTTTATATTTTCACAGTTATGCTTGTCAGTGCCTCTGTCCTCTCTTTCTTTATTAATTTTTTTGTTTTGTTTTGTTTTGTTTTAATATAGGGACTTTATTCGACTGTCGGGGTTAATACTTGACATATCATTAGCTTTGAACTAGGTTGCATATTTCATTATGGTGCAAATCAATAATGAAACTAAAAATGAGATATTAATAAATGACTCAGTGCCAAGAATCAAAACCTACTATGTTGCCTGAAAACATAAAAACATTTTCACTCAAAATGTAATGGAAGTCTATAGCTGCAGGAGTTTTTTGGAAGATTTATTAAATACTCTATTATAGTAAAACATGTATTCAGGTGTAGATATAAATGATAATCTCATATGGATTTCAACTGTACAAATGTACAAATTCTATACTGTTACAATGCTAATCTGATAAGATTAATTCTTCATGCAATTTGATGCAAAATAAATGCTAAGCACCTTTTTTTCTTTGTCCCTCTTAGTGTTTTTTATTACCTCATTAAAGCTTGTGGCTTTTTGGTCAGGTACTTTCCAACTTTCCATTGCTTTCTAAAATTAACTTTCTCAACTAATGGTACTCTTTCTTTTCTGCTTCTTACTGTTATTAACATAATAAAGCTTAACAGGGAGGACAACAGTTGGAAAGAACTATACCTATCAGTCAGTGTAGAAAGAGTACACTTTATGAGTGGAACTAAGGAGTAATAGCCACTAAATCTCAGAATAAGAAAATAAATTTTTCATGCCTATGGTGCCTATTATAAAGGATTACTTCCCTTACAGGCATTCTTTTTGATGGGAATTTTTAATAAGAAAATAATTAATTTCAGTCCTGAGGATGTGTCTGTTAAGCTGAACAAATCACTTCCAAAATTGCAGGTCCTTGTGCCATGGGTGGGAATGGACTAGTAAGTCTAAGTTGTTCCCTAACTGTAAAAAATCTTGACTTCAACAAAACCAGGTTAACATTAAATGAAAGACTTGTCGGATGTCAGGTTCTTTACTTGGGTCCAGATGAAACACTGTAATGGTATTAATATGGCAGGAAAAGTAGGACTCTCAGGAAGAGCAGAAATTACCTGCAAGAAGGTTTGCAGCTGTGCAAGGTGGAAGGTGGTCAAGGTGTTGTTCACTTACAGAACATAATAAAGCATAATTAGAACAATATCATTGAATTAGGCATAATAACAGAGGACAGCACAGAATATTAATCCAGTAAAGTATAACTGCATGTTCCTGGTGAAAGGTCTTCCACCTCTTTAACTGTGAATGCGTAGTTGCTTCCTGTTTCTTAATGGTTAAGCAATTAGGTGACAATTCTATGACACCTTCAATGTTTCAATGTTTATACCTCCATATCATTAAAATCAGGTTTATTGTGACTGGGAAATGATGTAAGAAATGTTTTTTATCTTCATATAGGGGGTCTGCCAACATGTTTCTGAAAGACTAAGTCTTTGCCTGTACAGAGCACTAAGCTGATTTACTATGAATATTTTAAAGTAATACAACTCCTTTGTGGATATTCTTACTTCAAAGTAGTTTCTGCACAGTTCATCTTAAATGGGTTTGCAATCAGATTCTTAACTAAGAAGGTGTAGAATGAGCTGTTCAGAGGATCTTCTCATGTGGAGAGAAATTTCTTCATTGTATTTAATGTCAGTTTTTGTCTTAAGGGAGTCTTCAAATGAAGTTGAAAAATGTCTTTGCCCAATGGCAATTTCTGTTTGTAGTTTCTTACTTATTAGTAAGAACACAGTATTTTTTCACACACCTCTTTTTATTGTAAGGCAGCACTTTTCAGTCTATATCAGAGTTACCTGATATAATAGTCCTATTATACTTTCCCCTTTCAAAGTGGGATTTTAAATCTTCTTAAAGCTATGACTCAGCATACAGAGTAAGATATAGGCCACTAAAAACATGGATTGAAGACATACACATGGATTTTTACAATTCTTTTTACACTGTAATTTAATTAGTACATATGACATTTTCCAATATATTTACTGTGCTGGGAGATTTGTCCTGTATGTCTTCTATTAGTTAAAAGACTGGAAAGTTCACTTTAGTTCTGTTTAGAATGTATACAAAAACTTGGACTGTAACTGCCAAAAAGGATTGAATGTTCATGCCTGATCTGGCTCTTCCAAGCCATAATTGTGATTTAAGTGCTCTCTTATCTTTGTGTCAACACTGAATATATTTTTTCCTTGCTGTTTCTCCCTATAAACATGAGTTGTTTCAGATGAGAGTATAGGGTGAAGAACTGGTTTCTTTTTAATCAAAATAATTGCTTTACAGATTAAATGTCACCAAAACAGTAATTTAAAAAAAAAAAAAAGAATCAAAACCCAAAGAAACTAAGTTTACAAAGAAATACTATTTACTGTTGCTTTTAAATAAAGTGTCAGAATAGAACAATTTGTAAACAGCTCATGAAACCCCAAATGCCTAGTAGAGCATTTTCTCATAGAAGGCTTTGTTTACATAGAGATCTTCCATTAATTAAGTTTATATGACACCTGAAGATAAAACCGTGATTTCTTCGGTTATAAGTTCTTTGCTTACTGAAAAAGTATTCAGTTAAAGAAAATTATTAAAGTGGTGGACCTTTAAAACATAATTCACCTGGTCGTTTATACACTATGTTGTATGTGTTCTCTGAGCACATATTTGTAAAAATAATTGGATGTTTAAGCAAAGCAGAAGGTATTTGCAGCAACCACTATTTCAATAATTTTTAAATTTTGCTAGTTTTTAAATGTCACATTTTATTTTTTCACCAGTTTGACTGATTTCAAAACTAGTGACATTTAATGAGCTCTAGGAAGGTTAAAACAAAAACCAAACAAACAAGAAAAGAAAATAAACCTGAACCTGTCTCAGCAATTGTATGCACTCTAGGAAAGACAGTTTCAGGGGTTTATGTTACCAAGCCATTTAAAACAGTGTGAGACTTTTTCTTTTTTTAATTAAGAAAACTTGGCTAGAATAATATGACATGGTTTATTATTTATTCTGTTATTTAAGATATAGAAAAAAAATTATAATGCAAAGTTCTATGAGCCACCTTCCTTGAAAGGCAACGGCTCCCAATGAAGTCCTGCATATGCCACAGACATTTCCATGTGCAAGACCAAACAGAGCTCTTCTGAATGATTGTTTCCTCTCAGCTCAGAGTTAAAGAAGTACTGACTGCTGAGATGTCTTTGTCTTCCCCAGAATCAAGATGTGATGAATCACTTTTTAACTTGGTCAGAAGAGGGAATTAGGACATGGCTGACCATGAGACACTGATACCGAGCTCTTGCAAGCTTCCTGCTCTGCATTTAATATATACCTTAGCAGGTTTCTGAACCAAGCTCTGGGAACTCAGTGGGAAGGCCTGTGTGAGGCACAGGCTCCCACTGAGTTCCTGCAAGCAAAGCAGAATGTCACCTGAAGGTGTTGTTTTTTTTTTTTCTGTTTGTTATAAAAAGAGAAAAATAATGTATTTTACTGTAGGAGGCTTTCACAAGGGCTAAACTGGGTAAGTGTACCTGGAATAGTCTACCATTACCAAAAAGGAGTCGTAATCCAGGTATCAGTTTTCACAGTGAATTGATTTGTTTTGGGAAAATAATTTTTGTCCTGGCACTGTACACATATCAGAACTTGGCTGATCAATAATGTTGTGACAAAATATACTATCCTTCCAGCACATGGCTCTAGCATTGATTTGGTAATGGATTGATGTGCAAATTGATTAATTTTTTAATTAGTGGTCAATATCAAATAAGATATTTTATTTACTTTCCTGAAAAACGCTGACAATCTAAACGCAATGTGTCATGATTTGGCTGCTCAACAACTGCCATCTGAAGCTTTGTGATGCAACAGGGTCAATTTTGTGATAGTTTAGTTACTGTGGTGAGGAACAAAATGACTTCCCCTTCCCTGTAAATATATTATACCTTGTAGCCCAGCCCAGGGCTCTTCCAGTCATCTCCTACTGTGCAAAAGGGAGACTTCTAACAATTATTCTATGGGCCATTTTGTCCTTGCCTTTGCTTCTTTTTGCTTGTGGACAGAAGAAGCAGTGTGGATATGGAACTGATAGTTGAGACCTCAGGAAATGGGTAGGATTCAAGAAATGGATTACTGCAGAAATGCTTTGTCTGAAAGGCAAGAAAGATTAGTTTCAACTACAGCCTTAGAAGTTCAGTAGATCTTCTGGACTTGGGGGAGGAAGAGTTATTGCTTCATTAGCCATATCAGCTCTGTGAAGAAACTGAAGACTTCAGTACCAAGACTAGTGAGGCACTTTTGAAAAGCTGCAAATCAACCTGATTTTTGTAAAGTACACTATTTATAAATATCTGAAATCAAAGGCAACACTTGGTATAGATGCCATTATACTGGAGAAATAAAAACCAAAAAAATTTCCTTGATACTTTTCAGTCAGCTTATTAATGTAAGCTAAATAACTATTATAATAGTACAGTCTTATTGTAAAAAAAAATTATCTTCTGATGTTCTGTTGACCAAATAGATAGAACATTAAATACAGCACTGGTAAATATTCTTTATACGTGACTGAAAAGTGGTGAAGAAACCAAAAATAACTTCTGAATGTAAAGTTTCTCCTTTGAGAATTTAGAGCAGATGTTCTCTGTAAAATCAGCCCTGGTACTTTTATTAAAGGCCATGAAGTGGAGTTGTGAAAAGGTGCTGAAGCAGCTTCATGGGTCGTGGTTCATTAACTCTAGTTGTCACGTCTGGATTCCATCTGATGGATGATCATGTCCTTCCTTTTCCACATCCGTTTTCTCACTGCCTTCAGGTGACCAGCTTCCAGAGCTGCCTCTTTCAGAAGTATTTCCAACACTGGACCTAATATATTCTATATATTCTAAACCACTTCAGTCATACTTGAACATCTCTTTTTCTTTTCGGATTTTCTCCTTTTCTTATATCCTTCTTGTGTGGAGCTTTCCTCTGGAGAAAATAAAGCCATCATTAGTGAAAAACATTCTGAGGTTCTGAGAGATTATGTTACATGAAAGTTTTCCTAATTGGCAAGAGTTATTTTTGAAGGTAACAAAATTTTTACATACCTTAAAAATAGAAAATGTAAAAGCCTTATCAAGCACAAAGAACCTTCTGATTTCAGGCTTGATATAAGGGAGTGAAGAAGTAATGTTTTACATAACACCCACGTAAGACAACCATTTAATTTATAGTATGTGGCCATCTGTGTGTTTCCCAAGTTCTTGTGTTTTTTTTAATTAGAATTATCTGTGAACCCAAAGCAGAACATTAACTATGCAGGCAGTGGAAAAGTTGTGGAATAAGGGAAGAATGTTCCTCCCTTGATTTCAGGCTGCTTGTGTCTGAAAGTTGTGTCATGATTGTTCGGAAGAGGAAGGACAATAAACTAATTGGATTAATGGATTTAAAGTAATTAATGCCTTCAGACCAATGTCAAATAGCATTTCTCTTTTTAGCAGTGAATATATTTCCTATGTGCATAGAACCAGTTATTTTCCTCACCAAAAATAGTAAAAAAAAAGTCAGAACTTGAAATCTTTTTAACAAGTTTAATTCCAAAGCATATATAAAACCTCATGTCATGGTAACAGGAGGAATAATCTCTCATTACTATGAGAGATTACAATTTGGTTGGTTTTCTGTGTGATTTAAATACCATTCTTTGAAATAAGGAAATAAATAGTGACATGTTTTCAAACATTAATATCATTAGCATGATTTGTAGTAGGGAGTTTTCTGAAATCAAGAAAAATAAGATCTGTAAATCTGAACATATTTTCTGAGTTTATAAAATCAAAGTTTAACATTCCATAAGGTTGTATTTTCTTGGCTGTTAATATTACCATAAGTATTCAAACCATCTTTAGTTTATATCCCTGATATACTGTGCCAAAATAAAAAAATCAATAAACTCTAAGTATGTGAAACGGTTGCAACAGTTTACATATTGCTGGTTTTAAATTTATTGAATTGTTTATACATGTAGACTCTGGAGTTTTGAAAAAAATTATTATAAATCCATTTTGCCATCAATAGCATACAGATAACTTTCTAGAACTTGCCAACGTTAAATATTTCTAAGTGTATTTATTTTTTCAAAAAATTTTTTCAAAGATATTTAGTTTTTGTTAATGAGTTTTTCTCTTCAGAACGTCACCATTATGGGGTATGTCTATCAGAATTGTCTGATACTGATTTCTCAAAATCCTGTTGACATTTATGTTTCTTTAAAAATATTTCCAGTATTGTAAAATACGAAGAAATGTCACAGATGAACTGCGTATCCTACTTCCTACTTCTGTTAACTTGTTAAAAAGTTGACTTCACTTATTGATAAATGGATTTGCATGTAGCTACCTATATGATCTACGAATGTTAGCACAGTATACTCTGTTTATTTGGGTTTATTATCTGAGAAGTATTTCAATTTTTTAGTTATGATCCTAAAAAAAGACAATATGCATATCAAAATTAAACCAGCATCTCTTATCCCTGTTTCACTATGCCTTGTGACTTTTATTAGAAGAATCTTCTTCCTGTTTTCTAAAAACAATTTGGTGCCACTCTATAGTATAAACTGACTACTTTATTGTGAGCTCTATGTATTTATTTGCTTCTTTTGCAGCCTGCACTTTTTTCTTATTTATTTTAAGTTGGGATCAAACTGATCCTGGTTTAGCCATGGTGTGCTGAGCTCATTAATCTATAAGTCAGCAGTTTCCCCCATAGTGTCCATGTGCCTGAGAGCATTCATCAGAAATAGAAACTGTGGATGATTCAACAGCGTCTCTGGTCTTTATTCTCACCCTACTTTTGTATTTTTATTGCCTGAAAATTGGCTTTTCCCCTGCATTTTATCTGTGGGTAAGGGGCTCGCTATCTTTTTTTTTACTTTTTTTTTTTTTTTTCATGTATCTTAACTTCAGCCTTTTTCTTTAAAAACAGAAGGAAGTGAGAAGTCCTTCAATGTATGCATAAACAATTTTTATGCAAAGCTTTCACTTCTTCAGTCTCCAGTGTTAATTTACTTCTTTGGTTTCCACTTTTCCTTTGGGAAGCTCTACTACTTTCCTTCATTTTACAGTTTCATATGCATCTCAGTCCATGTTTTCAGATGTTTGACCTTTATGAGCTGTATAAAATAGAATATAATTTCTGCTTTGATAGCATTCAAATCCTTAAATTCATCATTAGGGAGTTACTCTATTTCCAGCTCTTTTCTTTTGGATCACCACTAGTTGTTTTAAAATTGCAGTCTTTTCATAAGCTTAACATACTTTCACTCTGAATCTGATCTATACACTCTGCCATCAAAGAAAATGAGGCCAACATGTATTTGACCTATTGCATTGTTATAGTTTTCTTTTAGGAGCGTGCGGAATTTTCCTTTCCCCTACCAACAAACAAGGGGCTAATGGCCCTCATTTTCCCCCCTGCAGGTATCAAAGGGTGAATCATGGCTGAAAGGGGGTTGCTTAGCAGCGGTAAATCACTGGGGTGGGGTAGGGGACACTTTTGGGTTTTCAGCTTGCAGGGAAAGAAGGAGGACTGCTGTGGGGAGAAAGGGAAAGAGATGACTCTCAGGAAAACCTTTGTCCTACAGGTTTTGGTCTCCTTCCTTTTTTCCCTCCCATTTTCCAATCCCTGGAGTTTCAGAGGTCCCGGTGCTCAAGAGAGAGAGAGAGAGAGAGAGACCTCGTTAGCTGGGGCCTTTTACATCGGGCTTCCTGAGGGGGCCAGCGGCTGCTGGCCTGGGTGCGAAGAGCCCCTGCAGCATTGGTGGCTGCTTCCAGCTTAGAGTGGCATTCATCCTCCAGCCACAGAGCAAGGAAAAGGATCTCAGCTCTTTCCCTCCCTGCGCGGCTTCTTCCAACCAACTCCATACCATCCTTCTACCCACCCTCAGGGGGCAGCTCAGTACTGGCTGAGGAGCAACATCGCCACCTGCTGTCCATAAATATTACTGTGCTCAATGGGAGCAGAGACTGGGGGAAGTTCAGGGGGGCATCCCACAAATTGGTCATTTAGTTCTGGTTGTTTTGTTTCTCTTGAATAGATATATAGATACATATTGTAGTTAAGAACTGTTATCCTTTTTCATTTATCATACCTTCATTAAATTTTGTTTTGAAATTAAAGGAGGCTTGTCTCCTTCTTTGGTTTCTAGTCCAACAAAGTTCCTAAGTTCCTCTAAACATAGACATGCATAAATTTGCAGCTAGAAAAAGCATTGTATTGCCTCAGAAGACTGCTGGTGCCTTTAGATATTGTAAAGTCTAGTTTCTTTTCCTTTTTCTTTTCTTTTCTTCTTTTTTCTTTTATTTTCCTTTTTTTTATTTTTTTTTTTTTGGTCATGTTTTTATTTGTTTGTTTATTTATTTTGTTTTATTATTCCATCTCCTTATACTCTGTACTTTCTCTGTAACTGACTGGTCCTGAAGTCCTTAGGCATCTATGTTCTTACCTTTGAAATATCCACCTTTGTTTTTGCATCCTTCCAAAGTGTAGTTATCCAATACTCAAAATATTTGTCTAACCTGTTTTTTAATTATTTTCTCCTGTGTTTGAACTGTTACTAGACTAAGGTCTTTGCTTTCACCCTGATAACACACCTTTTTTGAATTGTTCTCTCTGCTTGAGTTCTTGAGTTTCCTTTCCATGGCCTTAGTTAACAAGTTCCAGATGAGCTCCTACCTGTTCATGTGGGTGTTCTTAAATTGCCCCACAAGCAAAGAAGGTGCTGCTAGTTTGAATCACAATGAAAGAAGTTTCCAAGATCCCTGTATTTAAGTTGAGTGTTAGTTCACACATGGCAGGAAGAGGTAATGTACCTGTTTCTAGAGGGTGGTGGTGACACAGAGTTATAGGAATGTAGAATGGAAGGAGGTGCTTGGAATTGTCTCATCACCACTGATTTTTTTAATGCCTTTGTAATTATTTGACTCACAGTGTTTCTATTTTTATAAGTATTTTTGATATGAAGAGATCACTGAAAAACATCTGTGGTTTTTACCTTAACTTTGCCCAATTTTGTGTTTTTACTTTTAATTCTGCCTCACTGAGGGCCATTGTTTTCTTTTTCTCATGTGCTTCCTGACACATTAGATTGTCTTATACCAAAACTACAATAAGAATCTCTCAATGTAGTTGGGTTGGGGATTTTTTTTTAGAACTCTGTTAGCTTCTCTCAGGTGTAAAATTGTTCTTGAGAAGCTTTCTGGAAGTCAGGAGCATCCTTTGACATGTAACAGGGAGGAAAGAAATCTTCAGTTTAGAGGTTAGTAGATTCCTCACTGTATTTCAGTGAAAGTTACATGAAATTCAATCATAATGAGGAAGTATATTGATTTATTGACATTTTTAAAAAGTGGTTTTAAAATAATTTTTCGACTTAACCTTAGATATTGTTCTTAAATAGTAGTGAAGTTAACAAGAGAAAGGCTGATTTTATTTTTAACCAATGCACTAAAATCTTGTCTTTGTATCAGAGGACAGGTTTGAGTCATTTTCATAGAAATCTACCTCCACCCTTTCTTACCATTCTATCATCCCAAACTAAAATATATACCTGGAATTCAAGGCTATATAGGCAGGAAATGATTCAAGGCAGGAAACTACAGAAAACAAATTTTATTTTGAGGTGTGTTTCCAAGATTCTAGCTAGGTCATGCAAAAGCCCACCCAAGATCAACTGCCTATGTTTCTACAGTAGGGTTTGCACTGCACAGGTGCAGTTAAGCACTGGCCTGATGAGAGCTCCCTGCTCTCCAGGGAGACAGAGGTAGAATGAGAGCTCTGGGGAACAGAAAGGAACATGGTAGCCAAGCAGAAACATGAACTAATTTCAAATTTCACTTGCATTTAGAATGTTTTTAGGTATAAAATGAGTCTAAGTGCATGCTCGTACATGTAGCTTTGTCATGTCTTTAGCATTTTCTAGTGCACAAAGCCAAGAGAGGTCCCTGAGATTGCCAAGCCCTTTTCCTTCTATATTCCTTCAGATGTGAATTCTCGCACACAGAGAGAAGTGGAAAGCCTCTGTCCTCCTTGTAACATATAGTCCTCAAAAAGTCTTTTCTAGACACAGCTTGCACAGGAGGAGTGCAAGAGTGTCATATTACTAAGGGAGAAAACAGAATTAGTAGACAGAGAACAGGAGCTGGTGAAGTAATCTCATTTATTGCCTTCTTCCAACCCAAAATGTTATTTTTTTTTAATCTGGGAAGGACTTCTTAACCTCTCTGGCACTTATTCTGAGATATATATATAAAAGAAACATTTACCTCCCAGGGAGAGAAAAATTGTTGTATACTTCTGAGTTTAATAAGAAAGTCATCCAATTTATCAGTGTTACCCCACAATTCAAAAGCAATCCTATGACAGCAATAAGGACTGAGTTCAGTCCTAAAATAATATATGCCAGTTCCTTAGGGATTCCTGGGAAAGTCTTAATGTTCACTCTAACTCCCACATCATCAATTTGAAAACATAAGACTGCTTTATTTCTTTCATTTTTATCCTCCCCTCTAGTGCTTTTCAAGGATAACTTATTTTCCCCGAGTTTTGCCACAAAAGGGAGTTATTAAACTTTAAAGGAGTGACAGAAAAGCATCCTTGTAATATTTTTCTGTGTGGGAAGACTTGTTGTAAGCCTATTAGGTTTTTCCAGAAGTTTTCTAAAAAAAAAAAAAAAGAAAAAACAAACAAAAACAAAACAAAAAACCCCCACAAAACAAAAGAAAAAAATCAACAAATGCAAGACAAGAAAATTATCTTGCTCCTGGTGACTCAAACCTCTTGATTTTTGTATTTGATGTTAATGTAGCTGTCTCAGAATACTCTGTTTCATTCTGATGACCACGTGGCATTTCATGATCTGCTCATCATGCCATTTTTGAGTTGAAATCATGAATTCAATCTGCACTTGAGGAAGCAGTGGCAGATGATGTTTATGAACAGAAGCATCTCCTTGGTGCTTACACTGAGTAAATGGGAGGCAGGGAGGAAAATCGCTTGTTGCTATGGGATTTTCTTGCCAGACAAAGGATGTAATTTTCACCTTCAGCCACCTGTTACTCTTCTGGCCTCTCTCTATACTTTTAAATTCTTCCCCACTCCTGGCAAATAAAATGGCATATAAATTACGTTCAAACAGAGTAATCATTATAATTATTTAAAATTAAATACATTCTATATTTATTCAGCAATTACCTGCAATTTTTCACCTCAAAGACCATGTCTGTGTTGCCATAAAAAATGGTTGTGTTTCAGCACTTCCTATAGTTTGATCCAGCAGGGGCTCCAATGTTACTAAATCTCTCTGCCATGGATGGTCCCATACAGATTTTTTTTTCTGAACACAGTAAAAGGACCCATATTTCCATTATGCAGTGACAGTCTGGCTTTAGCACTACATCTGCAAATTCTACTATAAGCTGTACCTGTTGCCCAAAACCTCCATGACGCTTAAGAGAAATATAAATAAGTGCAAATATATCATACAGAGAAGAATACGATATATAAATTCTTCCCACAACAGCAGATTCCTTCCACAATTTTTGCCCATTTAAAAATGATTAATTTTAACTTGTGAAATTCAGAACAGAATTGTAATATAGTCTTCCACTTTCAGTGTCTTCAAACACTTGAATGTTTTGATTAGTCAAATTTTGAGAATGTCTTATTCTTGCATTGATCTTCTATTAGGTGTAATACTGATCTTAAATGTATGTTTTCCATTTTGGCTTTAGGATTGGAAGTTGTTCTTTTGTGCATGAATCACATACAGTTTTATTACTGGTCTGTGAAAGGGACATTCAGGTCAAAAGAAGCTGTCTCTTAACCTAAGAAACTGTAAAATGCATTTCAGGCCTTTTTAAAACTGCTTCAGAAGGAAATTAATAAGGAAACTTTCAATTATAAAGCAAGAAATAAGCAAAACCTAGAAAGTACCTCCATCTTCTCATATATATAAGGATGTCATAGCCACTTAGTAGGTGCTCTGATAGTATTCTTAGATGAGACATGCTATGATAGTGGTCAGTCATAAACATGGTTCTGAACGGATTCTGATTCTGAAGACCAAGCAAGTATTTCCCAGTGATTTCAGTAAACCTCATTGTCAAGTACTGTAAGCAGTAAAAGGGACATATGTCCCATACTGAAGGGCCTTAAATGTTCAGGTAATTTAAAATCTCTGTTGTGAAACCCAAGTAATACTTCTGAAGTCCATGATGTAATGTAAAAGCTGTGTTTAAAGGAGCTACTGAAAAATACTTCCTTCCCCCTACCCCAACATCAAACTAGATTATTTGATTTTGAAACAAAGAATACCGATTCCAAATACCCTTTCATAAATTTAAGTGAAATTTTATTGTAATCTCACTTAAGTAGGTAGGATAGTTCTGAATATTTTATGATACAAGCAAAGTTTTGGCCTCTTATTAGAGAGATACTCTAAGTATTTTAAAGAGTTTTCAAACAGGCAAGACCAAACACTAATGAAGGAAGGAACACAGGTGTCACAGGAAAGTGCTGATTGTAGCAAAGCCTAAAAAAATACTGACTGTATTATTCTAAGCAGTGATACAATCTTTAATAAGACCTGAGAGCAGCTTGAGAACAGTTAAACAGCAGAGAAAAAAATCATTAAGTGACTGTGTAATCTCACAGTCTTTGATACTATTAATTGTGCCAAGCCATGGGCTGAATAAACAAAGCCCAAACTGAAAATCCTAAACCTGACTAACTTGCTGGTTTAGAGTTTGAAAATATTGACCTCTAGAGTAGAATGCATCAAGTATTTGAATTGTGCTATTGCCACTTCTCATGGAATGAAACAGATACTAAATTATCAAATGAATGCAGGTCACTAAGGATTGTCACCAAGATGGTGAAAAGTGTCCCTTTGTGACCAAGGGAAGGTCAAACATTAATTCCCCAGGTTTCCTTCTGCAGATCTAACATTATTGTTATGTGCTTTAATTTTCCCTTATGAGAGCAAGTACATAGCCAAGTCTCTTCATTTCTGAAGTTATACTTTGTGGTTAATATTCAGGTGAGGATTGATCTGGGATGAAAATGTGTGAAAAACTTTATCATGTGGTGCAAAGTTTTCTGTTTACACATTATTCAGGAATTCCTGATAATCAGCTAAGAAAAATTATATTATATGATTACATCTTTCATTTTCCTAGTACTTACAGCATAATCAGATTTATTGACTATCATGAAAAAAATGTTACTCTCTTTCTTTCTTGCAGTGCTCAGGTTGTGTCCCATACTTTTTTCTTTCTGTAAAGTAGTAGCTGATGTACGACATTTGTTGTTCCCTTTGGTTGGATTTTGGAAGTGTTAGTTGATGTTATTTTTCTGGACATAGGCTGTTCTTTGTAAATGTGTGATCATCAAGCTTGCTTGAGCCTTTACCTTTATGAGAGAAATAGAAGGATTTTTGTCTGCAGACTTGTTGTACTTGCAGTATTCCATGTCACTCCATGGCCTCATGAGGCATACCAGCAGTTCGCAATCCAAAGAAATTATCTTTAGAGAAATCATGGAAATATTAAACTCTTCTGCTATATACCATATTGAAAATATTAGAAGTCTCTTAAACATTTCAGAGAATGCAAGTTCTTAAACACACTTACTCTTTTTACTTATAATTGTCCAGTATGTCAATACTCAAATCATTACAGATGTTTATAGTGGAATCTTCAAAGTGATCAGCTCAGACAACCTTAGTTTTTATGGTCACTATTCTTAAACATAATGGATCAAAAAAGTCTTACAATCATACAGTTTCATTCTCATGTTCCTCTTTGGAATTTTTTTTCTTTTTTTTTGTTGGTTGGTTTTCTTTTTCCCTCTTTTGTTTTTGTTGTTGTGGTTTGTTGGTTGGTTGGTGGTTTTTGTCAATATAAATCCCATTGTCTCTGCACCCCATGTGAGCAAACTGAAATTCAGCCATCCAGGCACAGATGATGAAACTGCACGTACTGTTGGGCATACTTCAGTAGCCTATGGTATTGCTTATGAGAACAAATTCAAATTGTCACTCCTATGGTAGCTAGAAAGAATATCCGTGTCTTCCTGCATAATATATACTTCAGGTAGTCAGCTGTATTCATAGCTAACATGATCATCCTGGCTTCCAATAATTTTATTTAAGTTCTTGCTGTATAGGAGGCTCCTAAGATGTAAACCGAATGATCTCCAGTCTGATTTCACTGTAGTATGGTTGTGCCTGACACGCTGCTTTGTTAATGTCTGTTGAGGGTATACAGCATTCCCTCTTTACCTTTCCTGAGAAGTGTAGGCCAATAGCTCACGTTACCTCCCAGAAAATGTTCCAAACACAGAGTTGTAAGAATTGTTCAATTAGCATGTTCTTTCAAGAGCAACCTCTCTCTGCCTCAAAGCTGTGTCTGTTACATATTTCAGAAAGAGGAACCACCTATTTCTCTGAGAGAAAAAGGCTCTGGAAATTTATACTGTTTGCTGGCACTTGTGAGACAGCAGTCAGCGATGCCTGGGTCTATGCAAGGGCTTTAATCATTGTTATTTCACATCACAGAAGGCAAAGTTAGATAGTAACTCACTTCTATCAGAAATATTTATGTTTTATTGTTTATACGCTTCCTACATTCTGTGTATATGTTTATACATATTATCTTATGACCAGGTAAATTTTATTTGAGATACCTAATCAGTCTCCAGTACAGAGATCACATTCAAATTCTCCAGCCCGAGGTAACTTTCTCCTGTAATTAGAAAGCCAGGGTGCATCTTGACTATTCTGTCTTTTGTAGAGGTGAACTTATGCCACTTCTGCACAGTGGAGAACCGGCAGCAGTCATTGGAGCCTGTTTCTTGATCTGGCCTTATGGATCCTCCTGGAAAGGCTATCTTCATTCAAATCCTGTCAGAATTCAGTGACTTTAAGCTGATCCATAGCTCCTAAATCCTGTTTGGCTGGTTCTGACAGGAAAAGAACTGCTGCTTTTCAATCTGCATGCTCACAAAGGCTCATCCCTTCATGTACCCAAGCAGGCAGAAAAATGCTAATACTAGAGAGATGGTGAAATTCAGAACTGTGCTTGTAGCTCATATTCTTACTGACTAATCTCGTAGCCACCTTCTCTTCTGTATAGGTGGTGAGGCTCTGATTTCAGAGTATCTCTAGTCCTCACACTGGAACAAGTCATTGAAAATCTCAATTATGGTGTTTAACACTGTTTGTCACCTCTACTTTCACAGGAGGCTGGTATTTGCCTTACGGTAACTGTAGCTTTTCGAAATACCAGTTTATTACATGAATCCCCCAACTCACTCTTCCTGAATACAGATTGAATCCTTCTCCTAATTTCTGTGTTAGTGGCAGAGTTAGGGGCTTTGTACCAGTGAGAAGGGAAAAGACACCAGGCTACCAATATGAAAGAAAGCATCTCAAAAAATTTCTGTAGTATTAATGCAAGTAATTTTTTTAAAATACTGTTTAGTGTAGAAAATCCTTCCTTAATTTCCACTATATGTATAGTTCGTTTTTTTTTTCTGGGGAAAAAAAAAAAAAAGAAAAAGAGAAATAAGTTTTCTGGGGCAAGAATTATTTCTTGCTGGTATCTTCCTTGCTCTCCTACCATTTGGATTATGCTGTGTAAGTGGAACAAAACAGTGAATTTCTTCCACTGAAATTCAATTAGTGCATCTGAAATCAAATTTGCCTGAGGTAAAAATATGCTAAATAAATAGAAGAACTCCCTTGCATGCACCTGTGTTTGGAATAGCTTGTCACACTGTGGAGATATGAATGGCAAGATAGGCATTTTAATCTTCAGACTTAAGATTTCAATTCTAACAGACACTGCTAAGAGCAAGGCTTGCAGGGCTTCTTGTGCTGTTTCTAGTCTTTGCAAGGTAATTCTTCTCCAAATAGCAGAGCTAGTGGCTCACGGTGACTAGACAACTCCCTCCAGTGGGAGATTTATTGCATAAACTCTACTTGGAACCGTTCTTCTGAAGACTGTCTCTCCTTGGTAGCAAATGCATCACAAGCTATCAATGTCTTGCTCCCTTTTACGTTTTTGCAATAAATCTATCATCTTTTATATTTCTTAGAATAAAACTCTGTAAAGCACATTGCACTTTACTTCAAGGAGTTGTGGTTTGATTCCTGAGAGGGATACAGATCAAATAGTCAAGGAATTAAAGTTCAGGCTTACCTGCTACACCCAAGAAAGGATCAAAGGAAACGTTAGAAGATTGTTTCCTGCCCATTATTCCTTATATAAGAGCAAAAATGGCACTGGAGCATGAAAATTATGCTGTGACAGTGGATTTAGCCTCTTCTAAAGGCCAGCAGGAAACAGATGCTGCAGCCTCCTTCAGAATGACACGCCACTACAGATTCCCAGTTCCCATTCTTGTCAGTTTTTATAAGCCATGTCCTGTGCTTCATTTTGTGCCAGGTGCTGGCCTGTAGACCTCTCACTGTAAAGAGTATTATGTAATGTAATCAAAAAAAGGTTTTGCAGCACATGCAATGAGTATATTCTTGATCTCACAGCTAGGTTTTGTGTAGTCTTCTGTACCTCTTTTGGTAGCTACTATTATGTGTAGCATAATGCTATATGCCTCATCTTGCATTCATTTTTCTGAATTAACTTTCCTTATGACAAATCTAGTAAAGCACTTCTGTATTATTTACTTCTGTACCTCTACTTATTCCATGCCTTTCCTCAAGTATCTCAATTGCCTCAATTACTGAATTAATGCTCTGGTTTCTTTTTTCTTTTTTTTTTTTCCTTTCCTTTTCTCAGGTAGAAACAGATTTTTGAAGACTTTATGTTTACATTTGCGTGGATTACTGCATTTCACAAAGGTAGAATAATCTTACAGAACATGCCCTCATTTTTCTGAGGGAGCAAAACTCTTATTTTTTAATATTAGGTAAGCATACTTCCTCTCACTTCATAACTACATTATTTAATATTTCTATTTTGCCACAATTTACCATACACACTCCTCTTTCCCAGGCCCTTTCCATCAATGAAGGGGAAAAATCTGAGCACTGGCTTTTCAGCTGGCACAGGAACTGCTGCTTCATGCTATATGCTCTTCTATACAATGCCTTGATAAAACACTGTAGTACAAGGTGAGATTGTTTTTTAGGATAATTTCCCTCAAAAATTGTTTTAGAAGCTTGAGAAATGCAGCATCATATTTCTATTTCTCATTTTCCTTAATCTAAACATATAACTGAAAAAGACACACTGTGTTCAGTGTTGTGGAAAACACAAATGGCATGCAAGCTCGCTAACCACAAGAGAAAATAAAACAGGCACAGACATTTTCCCACAATCATACAACTATCTCCACTTAAATAACTGAACTGAAATAACTGGATTATAAATTAGAATCCTTCTGTAGCCCTCCTCTTCTGTTCAGATAACATGTAAGACAGAAATCAAAGGATGTTCCTTTCAGCTGTGAGTGGAATGTACTGGCCTAGGGCTGTATGAGCATGCTAAAATCGCTATGAAGAACATCTCACCGAAACATCTGTTTCAGTTAGCTTTGTATTAAGACATGTTTCTAACAAGACACCCGTCAATGTTAGCACGAAGAGGATATATGGTTTTCATTCTCTTGTTGCTACTGTATCTTAGACAGCAAGTTCTTTATAGATTTCCTGCTTTCTGATTTTTCCTCTAAACACAGATTTAAAAAAAAAGTTGTAGGAAAAAGACTTGAACATGGTTATGAGGTTCTGTTATTGCAGAAGGACATTGCCTGAATTCAGGGGGTATTTCACTAGCATAGTAAGCATGATTTGTTCTCACAGCAGTGTTGTCCAAGATTCTTGCATGCAAGGTACTTTGAATACTGGGAATGTGAGAACTAAGCCTGCTGAGGACACACCAAGGCTTTTGAAACATTTGCTGCCTATAAGCTCTTACATCCAGAGTTTGTTTTCATATAGTGCTCAGCAGAAGATTCGGCTTTCTCTTTGCACACTAAAAGTGTGGTTGTGGTGATGAAAACAGTGTAAGTTAGAAGTTCTTGTGCAGTTTTGCACTAAAGAGATGCTGTCAAAGCTACTCACGCTACACCTCTGTTGTAAGTTACTGTGGAATCTGAGGGCAAGGTAGGAGACTTATCTTGTCTTTGCATAATGGCAGCATAAGTTGAAAATCAGTATGATGTCATTAACTTCCCTTTTTAATCTCGTAAGACACATATCAGTTATAGGCCACTGAAATAGGGTCTCAATTTCAAGGTCATGCCTATGCCACAAGGACTGCATTCCCACATGCTTCCCCCATCCTCCTTAGAGCTGAGGAGTTGCTGTTCTTGCCACGCTAGGACTTCTCCCAGGGAAAATTGCCTGTGTCCATGCTGTCTGAATGAGGTTAGTTGTCATGGCAACCACACTTTGTTTGCAGAATTGTGCACTGTTTATGGATACTTTCCCTTTCTCTGTAGAAATGATGTAAAATCCAAGGGAGCAGAGGAGCAAGAAAGAAACCTAATTGACATGCAAGAGGCAAGCACTGCACCACTTCCTCACCTTTCATTGTTAGCTATTTTTTCACAAATTATTAGGCAGCCCAAAGTTTCACAATATGATACACATGTTAAGAGCACTCCATTAGGGCAGCTCGGTGACATGCCCATAAAGTAAATATTATTTTTTTAGACAGAAGTCAAGTTAACACAGGATTAGTTATTGTCAGATACAGCAGAAACTAACAGCTATATTGTTGAGGTCTTCAGGAGTTTATTTCAGTTATTTTCTGCCTATCTCCTTTTGTTCCCACCTTGACCAGTTTGAGGAAGCTTGGCAGGAGTAGGATGATCCCACGGGAGGCTGGGAAGAAGAGAGGACTCCTTTGTTGTGGGGAAAGCCAGAGTTCCCTGCTCCCACTCCACTCCAGCAGCCCCAGTGATGCTCCTTCCAGCAGGGGATTAGATGGAAGGACGGTGGCTGTGACACCACTACTCCTGTAACACGAGAATTCTCTGCAGATGGTGTAAAGTTATGCTAAATTTCCTTTGTAGAACTAGCAGGGCATTCGTTTTGGTGCTTTTTGTCCAGATTTCAAACCCTTCTGAATCGGAAAAAGACACCCACTGTGCTTTTAATGGCATTTTCACTCTTAAAAGGGAGCAAATTCTTGGCTTCAGCCTAATGAAAACAAACATTTACCTTGATTACAAGAACATCCTCAGTTTTGCCAGCCTAAGCATCTTATAACTTCTCAGACCGTGAAGCAGAACTGCTGCCAGGAGAAAATCTTCCCCTACAGAGGACAGCGACTTATTCTCTCAGAGATTACTTATAGCACTGATCTCAGCTGTGTGGCACAGCTCCTTCCGAGTGGGCAGACCCATCTCAAAAAGGTCTTGCCCTCATACCTTATCACAATTTCTATGCTTGTGACTTTTATTGATGCCTTAACTGATTGCTCTCTGCCCTTCATATAGTTTTCCTAAAGATAGTGCCAGTACTGTAAATCTACCAGCAAGATTAATCAAAATCTATAATGAGAATATTAGTTAGTAAAACGTGTAAAGTACTATGTTTATTATAGATTATTACCTTCTTTGTTGTCATGGGAGTCACTGTAGATAGAAGCCAGGGTAAACAAGGTGAAAATGACAAAAGCCAGCAAGATGAAAGCTAATTCAAGGTTTGTGAAGGGCAGCTCCATGAACTGAAACTGCTTCGCCTAGGAAAAAGTGTAAAGGTTTACTTGGCTGACTGGATGTGGAAAGGCACTGCCCTCAACAGAGCAGTTAAATCTTTACTCAGGAGGATACTAGATCCTGGTCAAACTGGTTAAGTAACTTCAGTGGTTAAGGAGGAAACAATACTGTTGGCTCATACAAGAATGTAAGCTCAAGCCCTTTCTACTGACTGTGCAGTATGTGCTGTTACTCTGGGGGACATTGATAGCAGTTATTAAAGTAAAGCTGCACTTAACTTTATATCTGTGTACATCTGTATGGTATATTTATTTTATATATATTTGTATGTAATGCATTTAATAATAGGAATATATTTTGAATCTGGGAGAGTAATAAAAAAACAGTTATTGAAACAAAAAGTATTTGTAATGATCTGTAGGAAAGCATAGGTTTTCTCTAATGGAAAAACTCCTAGAATATAAAAAAAAAATCTACCTTCTGTGTAGTGGAAAGTTTGAAACATATTAGAGAAAGCCAAAATACTACCACCAAGTTACTAATCAAACCCCAGTCAATAGTCCAGGAATTTTGAAGTCAATGGAAATTTAAAGTGCTCAGTTGCCCATAGGATTTAGCTCTAAAAAGCAGCCTCCCTGAAATCTTAAAACAATTGGAAGGAGTCCTATACATTTGTACAGTTTTGTGAAAAATCAGAAGCATATACATATAACCCCCCCCAACCTGTAGTGAATAAAGGAAAGTCAGCACTTACTGATTGCTGGGGATTTGTCTATATATTCCATTGGGGTTACTTCAAAATCATCCCAGTTCTATAAAATGGACTGAGTTAATCACTCGAAGCTGGAAGGATCTAATGTAATGTGATTCCCCGATCCTTTTCAGTTGCTGCCTTGCTCTCAGACAGGTACCATCCACACCAGACCAGAGGGTGGTGGAAGTGGCAGGAGAAGGCACAGCTCAANTTTTTTTTTTTTTTTTCTTGGACCTGCCTGCAGGATGCGGGTGACGTGCACTCAAACTGAAGCAACAGAAATTGTACCAATGCCATTTGGGCAGTCAAGACTGAAGTTTGTACATTGTAAATTACGTTGAATTTTAAGCCCTAGTGAAATATTAACACAATTGTAAACAAGACTAAGAAGTATAAGAAAGAAACCCAGCTCAGAAAATGTATCAACAAGAACTCTGAAATCCAGATCCATACTGATGATATAAGCAATAATTAGTAGAATGATACAGCTGTGTGAGCAAGAACCAAACCTGTATAGATGCAACTTATATGAAAAAAGATTCTTTTGAAGGGCTTATCTGTTTACGTTGTGAGGATTTTGTTTGCTGTAGAGTCTTGGTTTGAAAAATACAAATATCCTTTATCCAAACTGAAGCATCAGTCACCTCTGATTGCATTAGCTACATATTAATTAGAAGGAATTTCTAAAATGTGTTTTGAAATATTCTGATTATTCTATAATTAAAAAATATCAAATACTTTGACATTGTTATTTCTGATCTTTTGCCTAGGGACCTAAGCAATAATATTTCCACAGCAAAGGAGTGATGCTTATGAAACTCCATGTCAATAAGTAAAAGATAGAATACATAAAATAGAATAACTCCTAACTTAGAAGAATGTGGAGGTGATTTGAACTTTGTCACATCCAATGTGTCTTCTGCTGGATCATTTTTGCAACAAACTTTTAATTAGTAGCTATTATAAATCACTCTTTGTGATTTCTAAATGTGAAAAAATAGTTACAGATATCACAACTTCATTGCCTAGATGATGGATTAGTTACCTATACATCACTAAATAGTTAAGTATCAGTCACAAAACCTTAAACATTCATCATAACAAGAAAATATTAATCTGAATTGCCATCAGTAAAAGAAATGATGGTTGATAATGCTTTTGAAAGCTGCTAAATCCAATTGAAAGTGTTGGAATATAAGCTCCTTAGCCATTTAGTACATCAGGGTTTTTTCTCTTAATTGTTGGAAGCTCCAGCCAGTTCCTGGGTGCCATCCTTTCAAGAGTGGATACAAGAAGAGCTGTTGAGGAATCACTACCACTAAAGAGAAAGGCAAGTCATAAAGAGTTAAAAAATATTTTAAAATTGTTAACTCTGAATATATACTTATATATAAGGACTTATCTAAACTAAGACAATTCTTCTTTTAGGAAAAATAGGCAGTGATCAGAATAAAATTATAAATTGATTTGATATTAAAAACCACAAACCATTATGATTATTAAATTACCATATTCATCTATTTGTACATTGTCCATTGTACAATGAAAAGGTACCACATCCTTCTTCCTGGAAACTGGTTCAATGGAGACTTGTTCAATGGAACATCAGTCCTCTGTCTATGTCCTGTCTTTGTCACAAAAAGACAGTACGAAATAGTTGTTAAAAATAGTAGATTTGTGCCTCATATTGAGATCTTAGTAATAGTTTAGGAAAGCTTTACAAGCAGACAAAAATTCTGTTTAGATATCTACAATGAGCATAAAGAACATAGAGGTTTATCCCTTCGTAGTTGTCTGTGCTACGGACGAAAAATTGACACCTCCCCTTTGCGTACTTAAAACTACCAAACAAACTTGAACCGAATGCTAAAATTCATGAGACAATCAATTCCATATGTTTATGTTTCATTTCATCCAGGTAACATTATGCAAGGCTAACATAAAAAGAATTGCTTACTAACCCTATATTTTTGTGGCAGGTGAAAGGTGAAGATGTTTCATACAAATCTTTAACTGCCTAAACCAATATAGTAAGAGGCAGTGAACAACTCTATTGGGGTTTTCTAACCATGCTTGTTACCTTGTTTTGCCATGGAAAACAGGAATGTTGTCAAAAGTCTCAGGAACATCTAACAGTTAAACAGAAAGACTAAGATGGAACACCAAACTCCTTATTCAGTATCATCACACGGCAGGGAATCTTCACAGCAAAACTGGAGGTGCTAGGGTGCAGAAGAGAGCTATGCCTCCCACTTCAAAAATGGCTGGGAAGGTGTTAATAAGTAAACTGTCTTTCCCATGGGGAAGTCTAATATGCCACCAGTTTATTTGGAAAACTGTAGGAATTCTCACCCCCATAAGATGCATTTTCTTCTGCATTTGTTGCAGGGGCCATTTAGTATAAAGGTTATGTGAAAGTTTCAGACTGTCTTAGAGGCTGGCAAGTCTAACATATTTTTTCAGCTGAGACAGACCCTTGTTTTGGGAAAATGCCTTTAAAAATACCACTACTTCAAAAATAACTGGAAACCAAACATGCCTTTTGAATGTACATAATCTTTCAAAACGTGGGCTCTTCACTAAGTTTCTAACAATATTCTCCGTCAATGAAAGCAAATTGTAGTGAGGTGGCTGAAAACAAGGAAAAGAAGAATGTGCAGTTGTGGGAAGAGGTGTGGTGGTGCTAAATAAAAACAAAGATTGATACTCTTGTAGAGGAATCGGTCTAGCCCTCACCATAACTCACTATTTACAGGGATACTATTAAAATAATGTAAAATCTCCCCAACAGCTGCTGACATTTTACTGGAGACTGATGAAACCCCAGACCTTTATAAAAAATTCTGATAGCTTCGGAATTGGAATAACTTGGAAAAAGATAGGGAAGGTCAAGATTATTTTTGAAAGGTTGTTACAAGGTTTTCTGTAAGTATGCCCGTGGAAACACTCTAAACACAGATGAGACTTACAAAATTATCAGTTGTAGCCAGAAACAAGTGATATGTTTCATGATTTATCAGTTTAGTAGACAGGGGAAATAGAGTCAGCACCGGAGCTGGTGTTCAGTGGTTTTGTAATGTTATTTTGTCTTTCAAAGAAATGTGTGTGAAAGCAGTTCAATGACCAGCTTCTGTGGACTCCTTTTTTTCCTAGCTGAAATTCTGGTCCCACTGGGATTTGTAGAAAGCTGATCCATTACACTGCTGTGGCTTGAATTTCACTAACTTTGTACCAAGTTTCTCCACAAATATGTTGACTTGTGTGCATGTAGGAGGACTGAGAAAATAAGGAAATAATGGTCAGATCAAAATGTAGATATCATGACCCTGGAAAACATAAGAGACTGAAAATATCCATCATTTCCTCAAGCATATCTTTCTCCAAGCAGAACTTTTAACTTTAGAGGTTAGGCAAAATGGAGATGAAATTAAGAACTCTGCAGAGCTGGACAGAATTAAATACATAATATGAAGTCTTCATTTTTTTTTCCTNCTGGTTTTGTTTATCTATACACATTTTTTTCTGGTCTAGGTTGCTTCTTGTCAACAAAAAAAATATCATTCCTTTTCTATAAGAATGATAAAATTTTAAGAAAAAATTAATATGGGACAGGAAGAAAATATAAAGCAAACATATGCTATGTACTTACATGCCAGTTCCTGTCACTGGAAAGAATGTTGCTCGTGAAGTGGAAATATCCTTCATGACAGTGCATCTATTTGGTGCATATTCTTACTGGTTTTGCAAGGCACCTCCTTATACGCTGACACTGCAGTCACAGCTGTTGCTGATCCCTTCTGAAACTGAACTGTGGACATGGCCTTGTACATAATACATTCCAACCCAGGATGTATCAAGAAAAAGAGGAAAAACATTATCTGAATGTTCTGCTTTAATTAAAATCCAGCTTTGCAATTGATGGAAATAATTTGATTTCTTAAAAATGGTGACTAAACCAAATAAAGTGCCACTCAAAAAGTGACTTACAAAAGTGACTTAGTGTCTACAGCTTCAATCCATTGTTCCTATGGTGGACAGCCTGGAGTACCTACTTTACACAGGTCAAGCTAAGCAGATATGAGCTTTGTATAATATTCAATTTAGAGTTTTTTTCTCTTAAGGCAGGGGAACATACCATTGGTCTCAATTAAATTTCCAATTGTTGTCATTTTTTACATCCATCACATAATAAAATTTTGCCACACTGCCATTTCTTGAGAAATATTTATTATGTGATTGTGTATTTGTTTGCTTTAAAGTAACAAATGCTATGTTAATGAGAATAATAATATTCATACATCAATTTTTTTTTCATATAAACAATCCTTCCATTTTTGTAATTTAAAATTCAGTAATGAGTCAAGCTTCATATTAAAAGAAGTGTTCACACATGGGACAGAATAAATGTGAAGAAGATTCTGCTAAATATGGTTTTTGAAGCACCACCGCTAAAATCATTAAATGATTTGCTATTGTTATTGTTTTTGAATCCTTTGCTGCTTTTAACTGTCATTCAGTTCTTGGCAGGTCTTGCAGTTATCTAAATATTGAAAAGCTATGACATCATCTCTTGTAAATTAGCATCATTTGCTAACTTAAAGCTGCTGAGATTCTGATGAGGTGCTTCTTCAGTGAATTATAACTCGATACCTCGTGTTATGGGAATAAAGGAGTGAATTCATTTAAATCTGCTTGGCTATTTTTGCAGCATAGATACACTCCTGCTCATTAGATCAAGAATGAACTGAAACTGAAAAAAAACTAATTCAGACGCAGTGAAAAAGGTAAGGGCTGTGATAAAAAACAGCCAGAGAAGTAAAAAGAAAGTAGAAAAGAGTTGCCAAAGGAATAAATGGCAACATGTACAGTGTGTGTTTATCAGAGAGAATGTAGCATTTGGGCTTACATATCTGTAGCTTCCTAGTTATCTCAGTATATCCCAAATATATAGTGGGTGTGTTCTAGAGTCTTGTTTGCTGAAACTACTAATTGTGTTTCCTTAGCTTGTGTTTTAATCTTATAAAAGTATAGCTTAAACCATGCATGTTAACTGTGAAAAATGCAATTAGGTATAACTGTTATGATATACTGAAAAATAACTAGTTCTGTGGAAGGTAAGACATTTGTTCCCTTCATAGGGTCTACCTTTATTAACTGTTTTGTAAAAATGTGAAATTATAAAGATTAACTGCATCTTTCTCCATAGGCTTTGCTGCTCCTATGATTAATGACTGAGGAAAACATGGTTGAGAACATACACCCTTCAATGTTATCTCATTAAAGTGAGCCAACAATGACAGTGAGTCAGCAAGGCACATAAAATGGCTTTTGCTAAATAATAGTAATAAAAAAGGGCTCTTGTATTACTATAATGCTGTTACAAAAATGTTGACATTTCTCTGAGTCTGTCTTTTTCCTGCTTGTGTTTGCGGCTAAACAGTGTTCAGTTCAGGGGCATTTTCTCCTTGTAGAAATTGCCAGTGACAACTAATTTTTCTAGCTACCCTTGTTCAGGTTTTTCATTGAGTTGGTTTGTTGGGATTTTTGTTTCTTGATTTTATTTTGTTTGTTTGTTTTGTTGACTGGATGTTATGTCCAATGGATTTAGTATTAAATATACCTATATGCCTTTAACTTTGCTGTCCACATATTGTAATATGTTTTTACCTGTCTAAGAAACTAGCACAGATTAAAAGGTGAAAGATCCTGCCACATTTTTTATTTATTTCTGGGATACTGATGACTTCATAACAGCTGTGGAGTGAAATTTTGGTTATAACACTGAACCTAATGCTGCTGATTTACAGGAACAATTCTAAATATGAGTGATTATTTTTACAATTTTTTTTTTGTTAATAACAGCTTGAAATCCTCATAGGACAGAATATAGATGAGTTCAATGCAAAACTTGATTACTTTTTTTCTGGCTCATATGACATTCAGTTGTACACGCAGTGATAAGCATATTTTTATATTTTTTTCATAATGCCTGAAGACATTTTCTGTGCAATAATATCATAATAAATAATTGATACATATTCTTTTACAAAGAAAAGACATGTTCCCTGTGAAATGTGGAAGTGTAGCAAAACTTTTAGAGTGGGAGCAAGGCTTCCCCTTAACCAATATAGACTTGAAATCACTGGGGTTTAAGCCATTTGAAAGAAATTATTTGCCGAAATGAAATTTTCCTTATCCTGATGACAGTCACATATTACATAAAAAATTGGATGAACTTGCAGGCAGAACAACCATAAGATACCTCCAATATTCAGAAAATACCACCAAGGCCCAGAAATAAATCATAGCCGCGAGATTCTTTACTTTGTGCAAGACAAGAGCAGCATTAGCATGCAAACCCTGAAGTCATTCCCATGAACATCTTCTCCTCCCATTTCAAGCTCAGCCCTTTAGACAGGAAGGAAACATGCTCTTAGCAGTCAGCAGAGAACCCTTTAGTACTGGCACACGCAAGAGGTACTTGCACATGCAGAGGACAGATCAGCTCGGTGCACCTCAGCTCCAAAGGCCAGGAGAGTTCAGCCCATCCCAGTGCGTGTCGTGCCAGAGCACCTTGAGATAAATCAGCTGCCCAATGGAGACTGTCATCGTAGTCTGGGATGTCCAGCTGGTTTTACCCCAGGAAGAATCAGCCTACCAAGCATTGCAACAAATATCTGTGAAGGGGGAAAAGAAGGGGTTCTTTGTATTCTGTAACAAATAAAATAACAATATTGTAATAGTGTATGTTTTAGCTTAAGTGACAAGTTTGACTGTTCCTTTGAGTGGTGTTTCCACTGTACGTTTTGGAGTTATATTGAATTTGTATGGAACAATATTCTCAAAAATATGTACGCCAGATATTCTTTGCTTTCAAATGGTAAGAATTAAACAGCAGAGAGACGAGACCTCTTTCAGGGGTCTTAAATTAATTAAATTTAATTAAACCTTTCAGATTTAACAAGGTTTAATTGGTCAGAATTTTCCCAACTTTTTTTATTTTTTTATTTTTTTATTTTTAACACTAGCAATAAGGATATATTTAATCAAAAAAGTAGCTCTATAATAAGAGAACTATTGGGAAAGAAAGAATTCAAACTGCTCATATAAATGCGATAATTTGGTTTCATTCAGAATCTAAACTTTAAAAGGAAATAAGTAGTTTTAATGTTTTTAAAATTTCTTGTTTTCAAATTCAGGCAGCCTTTCTAAGAGAAGCTTGGTGATTTGTAGTATGTGTAAATTGTGGGATGCAGGATATACTGACAACTGAAAACCAGCAATTTTCCAGTTGTGATATTTAGCATTGCTGAAATATCCTCTTTTCAGTGTCCATTTCTTTTATCCAGTATTGTTAAGGCATATGTATCACCCTTATCACACTACATTAGTCAGTTAAACATCTGAACTATAGTTCATTCCCCGCCTCTCCCTTGATTATAGGTGAATTGCAGGTCCAACAGTTTGGGCAGGGCTTTAGTTTGTTCCTTTTCTCTGTAGATACACTGTTACATATTTCTCTTTAGGAAATTTATATTAGATAAATTATTCTAAGTTACTTCTTGCTCAAAGTTGATGAGCTTATGGTAGTACATATGATGATGTCTTGGACTATATTAAGTAGAGAGACAAACAAAAACTTTGCAATTGTATAAAGAGAGCTTTCTGAATTTCCCTCAAGAACCTGTGGGTTTGGATTTTGACGATTTTGACAGTTTAAAAAAAAAATTATAATACATTGAGAACTGAGGCCACATCAGAAGAAATACAAATCCTATCTGTGAGATATTAGAAGACATAAAGAGGAACTGTGTATTTTCCAAGTCACTGCTAATTACTCAATCCTTTCAATATAAAAGTTAAAGAACATAAAATTATGATCTCAATTTGCAGTGTAGGACATGTGCAGCATAAGTTGTGAGGAGGAGGGAGTTGGCTTTGTCTCCCGGGCAACTAGTGAGAGGCCAAGGGGAAATGAGTTGAAATTGCACTAGGGGAGATTCAAGTTCATTATTAGGAAAGATTTCTTCACTGAAAGCGTGGTTAAGCACTGGAACAGGCTGTCCAGGGAAGTGGCTGGGTCACCATCTCTGGGAGTGTTCAAAAAAACGAGTATATATGGCACTCTCTGATGTGGTTTAGTGGCCATAGTGGTATTTTGTCAAAGTTTGGACTTCATGATCTTGGAGGTCTTTTCCAAGCTTAATAATTCCACGAATCTATGAATGAGAGCCATACAGGAAGCATGGCTCCCTTTCCAGTGAATAATTAAACAATTTTTTTTCAACCTAACTTATCAGACTATGCAGTTTTATGGGTTGTCCTATCAACAAATAACATCTTTACTTTGCCAAATCAGGTGGCTGCTTACCTGCTGACAGGACTAGCAAGGTTATTTTTAATTTTCCATGGCCAAACTGTTTATTTGTGGGGGAACATCTTGCCTATATAGCAGTTTCCTATTTAAAGCCACGGGTAGAATGAAGTTAGGATTTGGTAACAGCAAGTTGCACTTGGTCTTCTTTTTTCCTTTCTCTGTTTTCTCACAGTTGTCTGGAACTGATTTTTACCTCACTAAAATTTGAAACCAAGAACACTTCACAGCAAGGAGAACTCTGCAAATATTTAACCACTTGGAATACACATTCACAGATACATTTGCAAATTCACAAACATATCCATATGCAATGCAAATGATGTGTACATAATACATCATTAATACATAATACATAAAAACAGTATTTGGGTTGGTCAGTAGATTTATGTCAGCTTTCAACTTACTGTATCACTAAAATGATGAGGTAGAAAGAAAAGCCTGAAAAATGAGTTTTCTTTTGAATTAGAGGCAAATGACTGAGATTCAGTTTGATTTGTCTACTTATCTCAGGGACGTAGAGAGGACATAAAGGAGCTGGAACTGGCCAGTAATGAATCCTCCTAAGTTGTCAAAAGAGAGTTGAGATAGCATATCTGTTTCCTGCAGCCTCAGATCACAACCCTGGCAACGTTTCCCTGATAGGTCCACAGTCCAGTAGTGCCTGTATACAAGGCCTGGGCAGTTTGGGCTCTGCCAAACTCTTAACTCCCAATTCCTCCATTACAGCTGACTTAAAGCACTAAGTTGGCCTTTCAGATATCCTTGTTTGCTTCCAGTGATGAGAACAAAAGAACTAAAATTTCATTTTTTATTCAGCTAAGTATGTCAAGTGTGACCAAAGCTCTATTTGTGTGATTGAAATTATTTTAATGCATCTAATGAGAATTTCTGGGAATAATTTGGGCTTGGATAAAAAATAAAGGGAGATACTTGCTGATTTGATCTTACATATACTTTTCTGTTGAATCTCTCTTTTTATAAAACCTTGTTACATATGTCAATACTTTGATACCTTACAACTAACTCCAATTCTGTAAAAGCTTAAAGGAGATATTTTGGAAACTCATTGTATGCCTTGTGCCACTTGGACTCTATAGATATCGCCCTTTTGACTATTTCAATGGTGGCATTTTGCTGGTAAATTCATATGAAGGAGGCATTATGATTTATCTGCTTCACCGTGTGCTTAAAATATACAAATATATGAATTTACATGCAGGATTATCTACTCTCCTTCATTTATTGCCATTATCCTAGGAACAATAGATGAAGTAAAAGACATAAATATACACTTTATAATTTTCTCAGAATGCTAAAGCAATAGTAATTATTTGTATAACTCAGTCTTGTGCAAGTCTGCCATTTCCCGCAAATGGATGTTTTAAATGCTCCCTCCAACATATTGAAAAATCAGACTATGGTGTATTAATACAAATATATTTTATTTGTTTTTAAGGAGTTTAGGACAGCCTATCAATTTGAGCTTCCCTGCTCTCCGCTCAGCCTCCCAAGACAGTTACGCAACTTGAAATCAATGAAAATAGAAGCAGCACTGCATTATTTCCATATCCCAGTTTCCTTTTCTTACCTATTTATATTGCAAGTAGTCTGTTGTAATGAAAATGGTTAGGCCTTCCTGGACAGAAACTTTGCAGCCATAAGAAACTTGATTGAGATATCTGGGGCTTCACATTGGCTCCAGTTCTTACTTTGCTGATGAATCTCAGATTGCAAATTTTTTTGGAGGTGACTGCCTACTTTAGTATCTGAGGAGATCCTACACAGCTTATACAAAAATACATAGCTGGTGATGTTTTTACGGAAAAAATACTACAGCCAAGTATACTTCCAAGGTATTTTTTAGAAAAATCTGCTTCAATTTGGCCCAATTTATAGATAATTCTGTATGCAGTCAAAATTTTTGAGTGATTACTATAGAAAATTATACCAAATAAGCTAAAAGAAGTGGTAGTAGGATGCATATGTTGGAGGAATAAGCCCCTTCATAATTTTGTTGTGAGAAAAAGCCATCTGGAACTGATAAAAAGTGTTCTTTTCCTTGAAGACAGCATAGTGTCAATATTAAATCACTTGAGGGAGGCAAATCAACAATGAAAAGATGTAAGAATATCAATACTTTATGCAGCCAGCTATTGGATTTAGGTGTTATTCCTGGAATTCAAAGGTTATTGACATTGGCTGCTTCACTCAAGCTACTCTGAGCCATCTATTCATATCTTTTCAGTTGGGCACTTATGCTAATACTTTAGAGATTGTATCCTATACAGTACCTACAATTGCAAAGGACCAAACCAAAGGAATAATAACAAGAAAGGGATAATAAACTTTGTATTTCCACAGTACTGACACGCTCTAATCAGCTGAAAGGGCAGCATGTATTCAAATAATCATCTGCCTGCAGTATGTAATTTCCATTTTCAATTAGTTTACATTTCAGGTAGTGGTTGAAATTAGGTTTTGTAGCTGTTTAGGAGATATCTAGTTGTGTTCCTTGGTTTTGATCTCTGAGAGGAGAAAATAAGGAATACTAGGAGAAATGTTTATTCAGGAGTCTCAAGTTTCCTAATGCCCACAAAACTTAGAGATTTTGTTTTCCCTAATCTTTACTTAGGGAATTGTTGGCTAGACTTCGCGAACGAAGATTTTGGGACAAGCCTGTGCAATGGATTTTTTAGGTGAGGCACAGTGTGCGCGGAACTGGCCCCACCCCACTTAGGGAATTAAATTAATTTAAACCAACATGGCAGGATTTTTATATTTGTGTGAAATGAGAGAGTAGCATTTTAATTATTTTTAAAAGGGAAAGAGACAATGTGGTATAGATAAAAGGGCATATTAATTGAAAACATAGTAGAAATAATTCTAGTAAGTCCATGAAAGGAGAACTGAATGTACATAGAAGCAGTTGTTTAAGAACTCTGTCCATACATCAGCACTTTGGAAAAATTCCAAACAAAAATGTCATAATTCAGTTTTATAGGGTTTTTTTAATAAGTTTATAGGGTTTTTTTATTAGTACATTCATGTTATTGATAACAGGTTGTTTTGCTTTATAACTTCCTAACTTTGTAATTAGTGGACTTTTATTTATATTGGATTATTATTTAATAAAGGTTTAGAACTGTTCTCATAATTATCATAAAAATCTATGTGAACAGTCATATGTCATTGTACATATTTTTCTGCTTAACTTCCCAGTCCTGTTACAAGTGTACACATCCTCAACTTCCAGAGCACCATTCTCTTGACATTCCCTAATTGCTTAGTGAAGTATTTGCTCATAAATTAACTATGCAGCCTAAGGTTCGAGCTATTACAAACTGTCTGCTTCAGAACGAATTCAGTACAGTATCACAAGAGGGAGCCCTTGTCAACACCAAAAATTCAGTACGTGGTTTTGCAGAGCTACACGAATCACTTTTCAAGAAAAATGTAGGTTCTGTGCACAGGTAGTAAAGGTAGTTACACTTTGAAGAGAATCTTCTGAGACAGATTAAATGCAAACTGATTTTTTATGTGGGAAAAAGACCTAGGAATTATGGTTGAGCCTTTGAATAGGTTTGAATTTGTGATTTTCAAATTACTTCTATTTCTACTCAATACTATGACATTCCTGTTATTAATGGAATGTTACTGAGGAATGAAGATAGACCCTTCATTTCAGGTAAACATAGTAAGAGCCTTCTCAAGAGATTCAAAACAGCCTTCATTGTAGGAAGATTGCCTGTATGTTATTAACTTGACACTGATTATTGTTTTTTTAAGTCCAAATGAGTGGAGAGCTCTGGGTGTTATGGAAATAAGTTCAAAATGAAAAAATAATAGTAAACAGATCAGCTTGTGTAAACTAGATTCCTTCATCCTACTTATGTCTTTTATTCTTTCAAAAGAATAAAGTACAAAAACAGAGGTAACTTCTTGATTCCTTTGGGTAAAAATACAGATGTGGAATAACCATGAGAACTCCATATTGTTCCATCGACATTCCTGAAGGTGTTATAGATACCTTGCATTTTGTCAGAAGTTTTCAAAAATATAAGGCCCAGAAAAACTTAAAATTGCATCTGCAAACTATTTCCATAATGCCTCAGCTATTAATAATTTCCTTCAACCTTCGAAATTATTTATGTACCCTGAGTTCAGATGTGAGCACCAACCTGAGAGTTAAGATTTTAATCTGATTGTAATTGTGTCATAGTGACACTTTGACGTACAAAAGATGGCTGGTCCAAATGGTCCACGTCATGCTTGGAATTCACTTATTTGTAGGAGTGATGCAACAAAGAGAGAAAAGAAGTTTTACATATTTGATCTGTTCTGAGCATGCTTTTTACCCAAGTTCAAGAAATATTTTTTTGAATCAGTTCTTGTAGGATATATGCAAAGATATAATAAAACTCTGACAGTTTGTAAGTTACTAAATCAAATGAGGTTTGAGGCACTGAAAGGGGCACATAGAACATTAACCCTTTATGGGATGACGCTTCTGAGGTTCTTTCTTTGATCAGCAACTGTATTGTATAAATTAATTTTAAAAAGAGATTATCTACTGAGGAGTAGAATTTGTATCTCAAGAAGTATATCTCAAAACCATAAAAGTCAAATTATGTTCTCCCACTCCCCATTTCTCAGTCTTCCTAATAAAAACAGGAGGTAATTACATTCTTACTAAAGTTATTTATTATATTATTACTACTACTACAAATGTGTTTTGAAAATCAAAGTATTATCCTCTCAGGTGCTCATTTTGCTTTCTGTCTGAAACTTATGTAATGTGAAACACTTTAGAAGAGAGGATTACAATCAGTATTCTTGTTGAGATATGTGTCCTTAGAACTACAAAGTTGAGAAAAGTGTGACCTTACATTTTCTCAAATCTCCATATGTGAGGAATGATGTGAACAACTACTTGATAGAAAACATTACAAATATTTTTGGATAGCAAGATATATGAGGCTAGAGCATTATCACTGGGGTTTTTTTCTGAGATTTTTACTTTTATTATTGTGGCGCCCACTGACTAAAGGGATATTCTATACCATGTCATTGTTCTGAACAACAGAATGTGGGGAGTTAGCCAAAAGTTGGCAGCCCACTGGGAGTGTCTGGGCATGGGTCCTCAAGTGGTGAGCATTTGCACTGTGCAGCATTTGCTTTGTATATTCTTTTACCATTAGTATTATTTTCACATCCTTTTCCGTCCTCTTAAACTGCTGTTTTCTGAACCCACAAGTTTTACCTTTTTTTGCCAATTCTCTCTGCCCTCAGCCTGTGGGGGGAGCAAGTGAGCAGCTGTGCAGTGATTGGCTGCCTCGTGGATCAAACTACACCAGCAGGTTAAGTAGAGCACTGATTGGCTTTTAGCTGTATTTCATGTCTTCTTACCAGAAGGCCAGAGAATGATATAACTCCACTTGACTGACATATCCATCAGACATGCTTTGTTCATAGCATGGACTGCATGAAACAGAGACAAGTCCTCCTTTCCTCAGCACCAGGTCACTGGGAACAGTTCTGCCATCATGCAAAGTAGTGACTGGAGGGCTCGTTCAAGAAGTGTGTCTCATCCGTCCTAATTCCTGCTTAGAAGCAAGAACAGCATAGGAGTCTCTGCTCTGGAAGCTTATGATTAAATAATAAATATGAGGGAAACAGGCTCTGTATTCTCAAGAGGAGCTCATGATCACAGAGGCTAGGCTATGTCCCAGTTTGTATTGTGAAAAGAGGAGAGCTGTTTGCCTTGGAATACTGGATCTTGATTAAACCATGTAGAATAGCAGGAGGGCTCACACAATCTATGCCATTGACTCAGCCCCACTGGGGAAATGGTCACTTGAACAATGGTAGTAAAGAGGTTAAGTTGATAAATTCTAAGCTGCCTAAGCTATGTGTTTATCATGGGAGTTGTTAGCTCTTTACTCCCATATAGCATAATAGTAGTTAAAGGAACCCCCATATAGCATAATAGTAGTTAAAGGAACCATGGCTTAAATTGTGTTCTTAAATGTTATCAATACTTTTCATGAAGAATACGAAGTTTTCATTTGCTGTAATTGCTGGAATAATGAAATCATACTATGCTATCACATATGAACAAAAAAAAAAAAGAGAGAAGTGGTGGGATTACTAACAAAAATAATTTTATATTTCTTCTTTATATCTGTGCCTCTGTGGAGGAATTTTACGTGTGGGAGATGACAGAAATATAATATAGATATTCAACTGAAGGTCCATGACCAAACAAAAGGAATATAACAGAAATAAAATACAAAGATTAATGGTAGCAGCAGGATGAAAAGGTCTAACTATTGTTATTATAGTTAAACATAAAACATTTTTCTTTCAGGTTTCTGTTTTCTGAAGACAGGGATGGTAACTCATTCCCTAGCCACTGTCACACTGGATAAAATGTTCTTTTTATCAACTTCAGATCCAGCCAGTATATCTCTTGCAAACTTGCTTCTTGTTTGTGCTCTGCACAAAATTATTTTCCAGAAGAATAACTTCTGGGAAGATCAAGTGGGAGTTGCTTTTTGCAAGTTAGGATCAATTCAGTTATTTTTTTGTAAACAAGTTGAAAGTCATACTGTGAAAAACATTCCCTTGGAAAAATTAGTTTTTCTTTGGATAAAGACTTACCTAAAATTTTAAATGAGTTGGCTTAATCCGTCTTATAAAGTACCTGTCAGGCAAATGCAGAAATTATCTAAATTGTGGGTCAGATGTTTCATTTGATTTCATTTTGGAATTCCAAGATGTATATTTGCCTTAAATGAGGGAGTAAATTTGATTTATCCCAAAAACTGCAGATTGAAAGTCATAAAAATATATACATGTGGTTGGACCATGTAAGACACAATTTTCAGTTTAATTTTGGAAAATTGTTTCCAGTTTTATGAACACATCAACTCCAATAAAAGACTCTGAATAGTGTCTTCTTGTTCCTGTGTAGATCAGTAGGTTATGCCTCCAAGTTCTATCATATCTAGTAAAGTAACTCTGATTAAATTAAATTTTTACTTTTTTAAAATTTGTTCTTGGTTTTACTAATACAGGTATTTCAAGTTATCTACCTTTTCCCATGACACAAAGACATAAAACTTCTCTAACAGTGAATTTAATTGAAGAAGTGTAACTGCCTTAGGCACACAACATAGGAGATTTTAATCTCTTAGACCTGGGCATCCAAACACTTTATTTAGTCTTATGATCTCTACCACTACAATACCATTCATATCCCATATTACTGTAGCATCACTGATAAGAGTAATTACAACAGACAAAAGATAGATTTTAGTAGTTGTGGATGAATCTCTGAATTTTGTGAATAGAAAATTAAATTAAAAATTCTTCGTGCTGAGTTGTATTTTCACTGAAGATTCCAAACGTAGCAAAGTGGACAATTTTCATCATGATAATGTCTGCTAATTCAGGTCAGTATGTGGTAAGCCCACAGAAAAGTCACTTTAAGTTGTATCTTGAAAAAATGAAAGTAAAAAATGGGGTTTACTGTGCAATTTTTACCTTTTTTTTTTTTTTTTAATAATGTATTTAGAGATACTAATAAAACTAAGTCTTCAGAAGTGGTATCTAAGATGCTATGCTAATTTCCAGTGATAAATATATGCTACAGTATCAGGTCATAAATACCAGAGTGGTGATGGCCAGGTGATTCTTATACCCCAGTGTAGACAGAACTTCAAGAGGTGATCTTAATATTCTCCTCTGGCATTAAATATGAGTCTCTAAACTACATATTCCCTTGCTCTCTAAAAACTCTCCCAAAATGCTGTGAACTTCTAACTGTACTTATAATCTACTAGTGGACCAGAGATACATTGTATTATTAGGCTTAATTACTGAAAAAAATGCACAAAAAAGAAGAGAATATAATTTATTTCATTTGATTCTCACCAAATCAAGACTGGTAGCAATTCAGAACATTCACTTTTCCTTCTATTAAGCATGCTCAAATGCTTCCAGTAAAAGAAAAAAGGAATAAAGATCTATTGAGTAACATGTGAAACAAAAAATGATTGAGGATAAACTCCCCCACCTACCAATTCCTTGCAGGTTAGTACCTCTCCTCGGACTTATTCTAGAGTCCAGCAGCTTTTCAGTGACTTCATGAGTTGCACAGTCCTTTGTAGGTCCTACAAAAAGCTGATTCTGTTTTGTGAGTCTTCTCCATGTCACATTTAAGCCTATTTCATTTCTTCAAGCTGTTTGTACTTTTTATTTGGTTGTCTTGTTGCATAACCCTGCTAATACATTGGATACAACACAGCAATCAATTGAATTATTGTACACTGAGATGAACCCTGGAGATACTGATGTGAGAGTTGGAAAAGACATTTAGAAAACTATAACTTCAATTCTTCCATATGCTGTGCTTACCTAGAAAGGAAGGTAAGCATATTAGGTAGGTTATGGCCAAATGGATGATGAGAGTATTAAATCCTTTAACTGAGATAATCTCTAGCCACTGTCTTAAGTGTGAAGGAGGGACTGATAAATACAGTGCTTTAGGTAATTGAAAGTGAGTTGAACTCTTCCTTTACAGCCAAAGCATAGAAGCAAATAATGCTTTTAAGTAAGATGAAAAGGGCTTCTGAGAGACAAGTAGTTCAAATTATTTCCAACCATTTAAAAAAGGAAAAAAGGAGTATCTTTAAGAGAGAAACTTTAATTATTATATTCTCTATCTACCTAACATTATATTCTTTTTCTACCCAATATAAGGGAGAGGAGATATGTATGACCATCCTTCTAAGCAGAGATTTCTTTGCTGTTTATGTCAAAACACACAAAGAAACAGAAAAAAGATGAAAAATCTTTCACAATAAAAAATACTTTAAGTTTTGTCTTGTTTGTTTTCCTTGATTTACTTTTCCCATCTGCCTGTAAAGGGTTGAGATAATGGTCCTAGCATGTAACTCTGGAAACATTTTTTAACTCTAATGGACATGGATGCTCCTTGTTACCATGGAAGCAGATAAAACCATTGATTGAGAATATCAGCATTTACCAGTGGACCTAGCAACCTAACAACAGATGATAAGAACAAACAGCAACGCTAGAAAATTCTGCAATAAGTGGCATCTGATTTGCCCCCTTTGTCTTGGCTGCTGCAACAGAATTCAGGCAGTTGTTCCAAAATGAAAATTATCTTTTGAAAAGGCACTCTATGTAAGTAGTGGTCCTTTTCTTAGGAGGACATAGGCTGCTGTCTTCCACAGCAACTCCTAAATTCCTGGTGGTAGATAGGATTATATATCTGAAGGCAGATTTAAAAAGTACTGAATTTATTTCTGGTGTTCCATATAGGTAGCACCATTATGCTTTTTGGGTTCTTGTCAAGACTGAAGTGCTAAAATACCCAGGTGTGTGTGAAATGGAGTTAGAGATATCTAAGGATTAGTAAGTACACACATTGTAACAAAGTAGTTTAAGATTGTGTTTTGTATATGTACATGACCCAAGCCACATAAACATTATGATAAATATAGCACCTAGTCTTGAGAGGTGAAAAGATTTTATTAGGATTAGTGATGCTTTTCAGGACTTTGTGTTGTTTTGACTTGGTTCAGTGTGATTCAATTCAAACACTAACTCACTTAGGCTTGGAGCACAGCACGAATCCAAGGCAGGCACATCAGAATTCCTGCATTAAGTCCTGAGTGAGGTTAGTGATAGGAGGTCATTATGGTGAACCATAACTTAGGTTTTGGTAATACTTTTCTGTCTTGAGCAGTTAACTTAAAATATATCAGAAAAAAAAAAAAAAAAAAAAAAAAAAAAAAACCCAAAAAACCAAAACAACCCTAAAAAAAAAAAAAAAAGGAGTTTGAATTTGAAATACAGAACTTCATACTCCTTTGCTGTCTCAGCTTCTCATTTCTTGTTCTTAAGATAACAAAGATGTCAAAACTTTCCCTTGAAGACATCATGTTCTTTCTTTACCATAGAAGTTATAAAAATGTCAAGAAAAATCAGAAACTGCTCAGAACCCATAAAATAGGACTACTATAAACTCCTCTGACACATTTATGGAGAAAATGATTTATTTAAAATATTTATTTTGGCTCTAACAACCCAATTTTTACTCCACATGTGATACTGTATCTTTTTTCAATGATTTCTCCTATAGCACCAGATAGTAAGGTTCCAAAAAGCAGCTACTTTTATCAGCTGGCAGCATTTGAAAATGGAAATGGGCAGGTCAGTGTCTCGTATCATAACATGCTGCACACACTAATGGCACAGAGAAAAATGAGATTTTGCCCCGGCTACAGATTGAACCTGTAAATTATTCTACAGCCAAGTTGACACTTGTGCTGGGTTCACCCTGGCTGGCTGGGCACCCAAGTGCCCACCAAAGCTGCTTTGTCACTCCTCTCCTCAGCTGGGCAGAGAGAGAAAATACAACAAAAGGCTCATGAGTTGGCCACTTACCAATCATTGTCATGGGCTAAACATACTCAGATTGGGGAAATCAGGTAATTTATTATCAATCAAATCAGAGTAGGGTAATGAGAAAGAAACTCAAATCTTAGAAACACCTTCCTCCCCATCCCTCCCTTCTTCTAAGGCCTGACTTCACTCATGCTTTACTCTACTTCCACCCCTCCAGTAGTGCAGGGAGACAGGGAATGGTAGGGGCTGCAGTCAGTTCAACACACACTGTCTCTGCTGTTCCTTCCTTCTCAGGGGGAAACTCCTCACATTCTTCCCCTGCTCCAGTGTGGGGTCCCTCCCAAAAGAGACAGTCCCCCACAAACTTCTCAGATGCAAGTCCTTCCCGTGGGATGTGGTTCATGGGTCCCTTCCACATGGTTCAGTGTTCCAGCGTGTGACCTCCACAAGGTCACAAGTCCTGCCAGAAAGCCCTCTGCAGCGTGTACTCCTCTTTCCATGGGCAATAGGTTCTGCAGGAGTCTGGTCTAGTGTGGGCTTCCCACAGGGTCACCCTCCTTTGGGGTTCCACTTGCTCCAGTGTGTGGTCCTCCATGAGATGCAGGTGGATCACTGCTTCCTAGTGGATCTCCATGGGCTGCCGGGGGACAGCCTGCTTCACCATGATCTTCATCACAGGCTGCAGGGGAATCTCAGCACTGATACCTGGAGCACCTCCTCCCTCTCTTCCTTCACTGACCTTGGTGTCTCTCACATATTCTCACTTCTCTCTTCACTGGCTATAAGTGCAGTTTGTGCAGCTTCTTTCCCCCCATCTTAAATCTGTTATCCCAGAGGTGCTATCACCATCACTGATAGGATCGGCTTTGTCTTGGCCTTGGCTCTATTAGGCATGGAGGAAGCTTCCTGATCCCAAACTTGTCACACAACCCCACACAACTCTTTTGGTGTTGTATTTAGCCTGCTGATACCTCTTTAACTGTTATGTCTCTCACTAAGCTGGATTTTACAATGACGTCTCAACACACAGGTGAGAGAGCGTATTCTGAATCGAGATCACTTCTAATTGTGCATGATGTGTAAGTGGAACATCAGTGACATCCTGTGGCAGCACACAGGCATGCTGTGTTTTGTGCACCTCGACAGATGAGTCTCATCAGTGTGCCTATTTTCTGGTGATTTGGCTCAAGGTCTGCTTCTGGAGAGCTCAGGCACATTTTGGTATAAATGTGTTTTGTGCTTAAATAGTAGGCCAGCAAGCTGTTACTACAGCATCATTTAAAAAATAGTAAAGGATGAACAAGATTAATCTCACTTATCAGATACCAACTCAAAGAATAAGTCATCTCATATACAGTGTGGTCTCATCCTGTGGGATTTTTTTTTTAAATACTTGAGCAGAATTTACCAGAATTGCCAAGCACTAAAGAATGGGTTTTACAGAATTGTGTAGGAGAAAGGGTGAACTAGGTTAGAATATTATTAAGCAATATCGACAGCAAAATTTTTTCTTTATTTTCTTAAAGTGACAGAACATAGAGACTTGAATGCAGTAGTACTGTGCTATTTGAAATGTAGTATTATTTTACTAAATAAAATTACATTTCCTTCACCAGACAATAGTGGTTATTGTAAACACAAGATACAGCTGTATTTCTACCAAACTTTCTTCATTATGCTACAGCAAGATTTTAACCCAGAACTACTTTGAACTAATCAGTTTTTGCAGAAAAGAATTGTATAGTAAAACTACAGGAAGCTATAATATTTGAAACAATAATTCTATGTTAGTAGGCATTAACTGAAGACAGCAGGCTTCTGTTGTAGTATTTACAAAATATATTTAATGAAGAACTAGTAATTTTAATGTTCTATTGGAAGGATTTTCTCCTTTATGCTCTTCTTTCTCATTGTAAGATAATTCTAATCCTAGAAGGTAAATAATTAATAGTAGTAAATTTTTAATGGAAAATGATGCTCTAATGAAGCAAAAATATTCCAGGAAAACATTAATTAGACAAAATTTTGATGGGACAAGAACTAAAGAAATTATGGTAATTTCCTAGTTTTTAAAATCTGAAACTTTTTTTTTGTAATGTATTTTCAGTTCAGTAGAATTGTTTTATTCCTTTTAAATAATTTTAATATTTTTTGTATTAAACAAAAGCCATTGTTAGATTTTTTTCTTCAGAATCTTGTTTTGGAAAATTTTGTAGTTTATTCTGAATTGGAAAGCAAAATATCAGAACTTACGTTATGCTACCTGTATTCACCATATTTTATACAGGTTCCTCCGATTAAGTATCAGTCATTTAAATTATCCTCTAAAATAAGAAAGCCACAAAAAATATGGCATTAGTTACATACTCTGTTCTGTTTGCCTTTGGAGAATTGCTGGTTACCTACCATGCAAGCAAAATGCAGTTCTGCCACCCTCTTTTCATTAGGAGATCTATCAGATACAGTAATATTTGTATAGTAGGTAGCAAGTCAGGACTATCAGATTTCTCCTCCCAGTGACAGCAAATGGCCTCAACCCACCATGCACAGAAAATTCTGTTTCCAGAGGTATTTCAATAATTTAAAGTTTCGCTGTTCTGGTTGGGGAAAGAATTATACTTTCAAAATTATCAGAAAAATTGGGGAAACAAGAACATCTTTTTGTTGTCAGAACTTTTTGGTGATTCTAAAATGTTGTTTAAGATACTTCACAGGTTAATAAAATGCTTAGAATAAATCAGGTTCTATTGGCCAAAAAACTTGTTTGGCTGACATTTCTGTTACTGTGCTTGCGTGTGGTAATGCTGGAAACAGTAGCGTATGAGTGGGAAACAGATCGAATTGGTTAAGTGAAGATAAATCAGTATCTTTTTAGATATCAGAGTATCAGAGATGGAGAAAACAATGCCTTGAAAGGAAAGGCTCTGTGTAAAGTGAAACATAATATTTTATTCACTCTATTATTTATATTGCAAAAATATATAGAAGGCCAATCTAAGGAACTAGCTCTAACTTGATAGATTGGTTCAAACTGATACAAAAGATGGTTGCGGTATGGAGGACAAAGAAAAAGAATGTAACCCCAAAAATGAATGGGATAGTTCTACAATATTTTAATGTTCAGCCAAGCAAATATCATGAAGGAAATAAAGCCATGAAGGTTAGACAAATTTCTGATTTCTCAAGAGAATTCAGATTTGTTCCAGTCCTGTGCTATGAAGATAAATTCTCCTAATTTTCTGTGACAAATTACTATTTCTACCTGTTTATAGGAAAGGAAGATGTAGTCAGAAGACAAATTTCATATTATAGCTGCATTTGACAGGTTCTTTGTTTTACTCAGATTTGTTTGGAAGAGTGAGGAAATAATACCTTATAAATTCATATGAATATGATGTCTCCAAAACAATACAAACCACCAAACAACAACCAAGTTTGATGCAGAGGGTGGTAGAAGTTTTTTTTCTGAAAGTGGGAAGTTCATAAGCTATTTATGAAAATTGTTATCCATCTCTACTTATTTCACAAAACCAAGGAATTCTTTTTTTTTTTTTTTTTTAATTAAGGGGAAAATCTTTGAAACACACCTGTCACATTGACTCTCCTGACTGCTTCATAGCTTTTACTACAAACGTTTACCATCTGACATTGTAGATTTTCAGACTGTCCATGTGGCTTCCCTGCTTTTCTTCGTATTCCCTGCTGAATCAAAAAACAGGCCAAAAAAAACCCCAAACAAAAACAACACCCAAAACCAAAACACACACCCAAAACCCCAAACAAACAAACAAACCCACAAAACAAAAACAAAAACAAACAAACAAAAAAAAACCCCAACAAAACAAAACACCAAGCTTAATTTTGAAGGGTTCACTCTAAGTACAACTTAGTTGTTCACTCTATAAGAATTCAATGTCTGGAATTTCCGTCTCCTATTTTGCCAGAGAGGTTGTGGACTCCCCATCCCTGGAGATGTCCAAGATCAGGTTGAGTGTGGCTCTGAGCAACCTGACCTGTTGGGAGATGTCCCTGCCCATGGCAGATGATCTTTCTGATGCCTTTCAACCCAAACCATTCTAAGATTCTATAATTTTTTTTAGATGCCAACAATTTTCCAGATTCAGAGCATGACCTGCAAAATCCATTTTTGAGCATTTTGAAACACTTTGCTTCTGCAAACATGAGTTCCTTTGGACCTTGTGACACAAGGTAAAAAGGCTGATATTGGTCATTTCTCCACAGAAAACATTCAACACCTTCACTCCTATAGCAGAGCTAATTCCCTACATTTTCCCAGATGAAGACAAGCTATACCTTTACAGCTGTTACCAATTAGGGCAGCTGGCTCCATTGCTTCAAGAGCAAGTGGAAACCACATTTTATCCCCGTTTTTGCTCCTTTCTTTTTTGGGAGTATTTCTTTTTTTCTGATCAGTGCTGTCAGTCAGTTTCTCTGATCTGTAGATTGTTACAGTCAGAGGTGATTCTGTTCTCTGATCCAGCAATATGAAAGTTGTGATAGCACAGCCATTTTTATTCGAAGCTTGATATAATGAGGCTTAATCTGGATGAATTATTGGTATTACCACATAATTCCAGAAAATGTGAATGGAGAAGATGTTTTCAGCCTGAAACTCTCTTTCTGTTCATTTTGAAGGGTCATTGTGGTGAATCTGCAACCATGTTCATCTTTCAAGAGATAATTAAAATTGGTTGGACTATGAAATGTGGCCTAATTAATTACATCTGTCATGGAATTGACTGAAGGTGTGAAAAAAACTACAAAATCCCATTTGAATTTATCTATACCATGTTTTAAGTTGACAAAGACAAAATGTCACAGCTGGAGTGTGAGAAGACCATTTTGCTTTCTGTAGAGGCTCTTCTGGTAAGAACAAACAAACTTTGGGTACTTAATAGCATAATGTCATATGCTTTGTTTTTTTCTCCATTGCCCAGGTTTTACCCTGATCTTTAGATATGGTCTAAGTTATTTTATAAATTTCAACCATGGTGCAGACAAACATATGCCATCTGTAGAAATAATGATAAACAGATGCTTTTTGTCCTGAAAACAGGCAAAATATACCTTAAGTATAAAAGTTCTAATTTCTGAGTTGTTGTGCTGTTTTTGAGTCTGTTTTGATGGCTAAAATTTTTGAGTGCTGATAGTCTCCTTGCAGGTAAAAGAGAGTACTCTTACTAGTAAATAGTCAACTGTGTATCTGAAAAATAGAGGTCAGAGTGAACTGGAAATCATATATAAACCACTGAGGAAGTATGTAAATTTATCCTTGATTATGTCTTTTTTTCTTTCAAATATTTAAGTAAAGAATGTATTTGAGAACTTGTTTGCATTTTAGTCCACCTAATTTCCATCTGTTCGTGTATGTTTTTGGTGAAAGATCATTTCTTTGTATGGGCCTATAAAAATTTTGTTCTGCTGCATTTCATAAGCCTGACATTTCAGAGATTATCCTGCAATTTACTTTCTACCTTCTAATGTTAAGTTTGTCAGGAATAGTCTTTTAGGCTAAAAATAAGCTTTTTAAAGCATATTTTTAAAAGATGTGTTTAATGTTACATGAATGATTGCTTATAGTGAACAAGCTCAAGAATGCAAGTGCTAAGCAAGACTTTCATCCAAGTTGGTTCTTTTGATAACTCTAGCAGACTATGTTATTGGGTACTCGAAAACAAGAAGGTGTGCTGTTTGTTTTTACTCATCTCCTTGAGATTTACTAGAGAAAAGCCCCTCTTATCATCTTGCTAAAAGGAAGAAAGGGCAGAACCAGAGAAAAGACTGAAACAGATGAGAAAGGAAGGTTTACATTGACAAAACCTCTATAGTATATTACAGGTTTAGTGCAAAACAGCAAGTAGCCAGTGCTAGGAAGGTAAGAGCTGTTCTATTGCATGAGATGCTTAGGTTTGAAAGCAAGAAAGGAGAGGATAAATGAGCTGATTCAGAGATAGAAATGAGAGAGATGCTGAGACTGTAGTAAAAATCCAGCAAAGGAAAAACTGTTCAGAAAGGTTTGAATTTGGGTTAGAGGGAGCAGGAAGGCTCATTATTGCATTCAAAATCCATATTCAACATATGTAGGTAAGCCTGAATTTCCAGTCATCATTTCTCTGCTCCAAATTTTTAGTTTCTCATCTTTTTATGACTTGTTTACAGTAAGCCATCCACTACTGTAAAAACAACAAAATTTGCAACTGTTACAAGTTATTTTATCTGATCAAGTAGGAAAGATCTGGGCAGTGGTTTTAAAAGCTCAAATTATAGTAATAAAACATAAAAGGTGTCAATATGGTGCAAGAAAGAATCTGAACTTTCTGTATATTGTTTTGTATCATATATAATTGGAGATACACTTCATTTGAAGAAGGCATCAAGACTGCAAAGACAAATATTGGAAAGCTGTGAAATGCAGAACTCATTATGAATATTTGTTTTCCTTACCCTTTTTAATTACAGTTATGCACCTCTTCCTCATGTGTTCTTCACTTCTTTATTGGATAGGAAGACTGGGTCTAATTATAATTCATAACTGTCTCTGTGAAAAGAAAATGTGCACTGAATCACACTTTTGTTGCAGTAGAGGTAAGAAAGAGCCCTCTTCCTTAACACTTGTCAATTTTACTAATTATGAGTAAACAGAAAATAAGCATGGAGGGAAAAGGTTTTTTTCTGATTCAGCAAGTCATGTTCTTCCTTAATCAGGACAGCCAATGGTACCAGGGCAGCGTTTGTTATTAATGTATTCCAACACTGTCTTGAGTATTTCACTCTTGGATAGGAGACCTAGACAACAATGCTTTGAGATGGCCATTTCACTGAACACAAATCACATACCTAAAGAGTATGTCTCAATACCTTTCTTGATTTCAACCAACATGATTATTTAAAGATCTAGCCTAGATTCAAAGTCCTCATATTCTGAGACTGACTCAGAAACCTCATCTGCTTGACTCCTGTGTTATCTAGATGAATGACTGTCATTATTTAACTTGCTCACTGCAAGAAAGGATTACTAAAAGTACATCTGTCAGACTTCAGTGTTTCAGGATGTGACTTCCTTGTAGTTAAAATGGTTCTTTGCCATGAAATATCAGTGTTTAAAATAACCATTAAAAACTAAAAAAAAAAAATAAATTCCCTGCTCACTAAGCATGCCATTCTAGTCCCATCAGAGCAAGCCAAATCTTGTTGACTTCATTGGGATCAAGAGTAAGACCTGCATGTAGCTTTAAAAACTGTATTAGCGGTATCTTACAGCTTTATGGCCCAAAGATTCCCTAAATCCCACAGAACTTTTCTGAACAAAACTGTTCTTAAATGTAAGTATGAACAGAGCAACATGGTGATACTTGACCTGCAAAGCTGAAAAGAATTAGACTCTATGTGGTCATGACAGTATAATAGTGCTCACAGCTTGTAATATGTGGTAGACGCTGCTACTTCAATAAAGAAATAATGGTCTTCTCTTCAGAGAGTACAATATCAGAGCAGAGAAGGAAGCTGTCACACCATCCTTCTGCAAGAGGTGGGGAAACTACTGCTGAATTAAACAAGGAGCCATAAGTACCTCAGTAATCATGATGTGAGCAATGGCATCGCCTCTTAGCCAGTATTGTGTATCCTCACTGGTCTGCAACTTCCATCAGCTCCTTAGGAACTGTAGCACGTTTGAAAGGTCATGATTTTGTGGTGAAATGTATTCAGAGAAGATGAAAATTCCCAGTGCACTGCAAAACTGCAAGGAATATAGATGTGGTGACTTCCACTGTGAGAGAGATTTAGTATCCCAGCTAAAACAAAATGGTGAAATGTAAAGGAAAAGTCTCATAGAGAAAGAGTCTCCAAAGTTTAATAGTTTTTTAGTATAAATAGAATTTTGGGGGCATTGCAGTGATGTCCTAACCTGGAAAAGGCTTTCAAAACAATATTAGTGGAGACAGATAAAGTAGCCTTTTTTATTAGAAACTTCTAGGTGCCCAATAAAAGTTTGCACATGCATGCCAGCCAAATGTTACAGTTTTTATATCTTTCAGTAATTAACAAATGTGATGACTATATCCAACCTGTAATACCATTTTTCCCCTGGTACCCATCCCCAGAACTCCTCAGAACTGCCTCCTGGAGCCCCTCTCCAAGAACTCTGAGCTGACTCTCTTTTTTGACTACAAGCTCTTACTGCCTTGGTTGAAGTTCTTGCAGGTATTCTTCAAAACAGCATGTCCTCAGTAATGTATGTCTAAGAGAATTTCAGGAATGTATGAGAAAATGTTCAGTAACTTCTAAATGCTGCTTAAAATGTGAGAGAGTTGGGAAAGCTTATTCAACTTATAACACTATGAAAATCTATAAAATACACATTAAAATTCTTAGGCATCAGCAGAATGGAAGTGTAGATTTGTTAAACCTTGCACTATATTAACTCTACAATTTTTTTTCTGTATATTTGTCAAATGCAGAAATGAAACTTATCATGCAAATACAGTCACTTTGTGTGTATATCTATAATATATATAGTCACTTTTATAAGTATAATTTGCTTATGAAAGGTTAGGTAATGATTACTTGACCACTAATACTACAGCAAGTCACATCAATATCTCTTCAGGATGTTTTACAGGCCAAGTATTAAGTTAAAGTTTGATATTATGTGTATTCATCAATAAGAGATCAGATAGAAAGTAACTGATAAAAATGTTCATTTAATAGCTTCAGCTTTTTATATCACCCATGGAACCACATTCAGGGATAAAATTTCTATATTGCAATTGTAATGCCTCCTCTGCCCTCGTTCACTTCTCTTTAACATCATTTCCAAATCCAGTGTATCGAAACAGAAGTGGATGATTGCCTGTACTTGGGCTGATCAAGGTGTACAGGACACAGTGATTTTTTATGGGATTAACTTGGCAGATAAAACCTGTTTCAGTTACTGATACAGGCTCTTTTTCAGGGAGTTGTAGTGACCTTGAAACAGCAGGGATTCTGGATAGTGTTTTCAAAACTAAGGATTAATTACTGACTTTTAGGAATATAACAAGCATGCAAGAAGGTTAAGTAAGAAAAGCTGATGTAGGCGTTGACTTAAATTGCAGCAGAATGGCTAATCTTACAAACATTTGATCAATCAATAGTGGGATTTAGAGACATATTTTCCTCTGCTGATGGACATTGTTTTCAAGACTGACTTCTTGCTTTGAACTGAAAGATGGTTATAAGACATTGATTTATACAATTTTAAGGTCTATTCCAGAAGATCTATTAATATTCTGATAAGGAATCTTAAGGCTGGTCAGACTGTTTCACACAGCTGATCCTGAGGAGATGTAAAAATGTCACTGTGAATCTCCTTTTTGACAACTTGGATAGTAAACACTTTTAAGAGTCATTGCTAGTTTTCTGCGTAGTCTCACCTTCAGATAAAATTCTGGAGTTGGACCTTTGGATTCACAAAGCTAACTGAACAGAAACATTGACAGCACTAATTTGAATTGTATTATAGAAAAAAGTATAGAGATTATTCACTCAAAGTCCTAATCATGTTCCTGATTAGGCTAAGACATAGCCCTGAAAATAAGTCTTCATGGGACACATCTGGACATGTTATTGTTTGTATTATTGCTTTGGTGAATCCTTCTGAAACAATTGTTTGTGTGACACCAGCCTGTCTAACTAATGACAATGCAGCCTGGCTTTGCCTCCTGCTTCCTTTCCTTAGGAAGCTGAGGACAATATGGTAGCAGCAAATTTCTGACCCTGAAAAGGAGAGATCCATCAGCTGTAAAGTAAGAGTTATTTTGGACAAATTAAGCCTCATAATATATTGGTTTTAAGTATCAAAAGTTTATTAATGACTGAACAGTGAGACTTGGTTAATAGATTGCCTTGAAATCACCTAGATAAGGCAAATAGTTTTTTAAATGCATTGTTTCTTGCAAGATAATCCCTACCATGCAAAAGCTACAACAAACAACAGAGTAGTAAAGAATCAGTTAAAATTTTCCTTAGAAAAAGCTGCTAGAAACTTACTCAAAACCAAATATTGCTATTGGTACAAATTTGTCCCTAAGGGTTTTGGCTAAAAGAAGCAAGGCTTTTTAATTATTCTGAAATTGATTTATACACAGATTTATGCAGCTGGGAATTTTGCAGGTCTCTACACTGTGACAAGCAGTTGAATTTTGAGTAATTACTTCTTTATAACTAGTATTCTGAAATAATTGGGTTAATTACTCCTCAATCTCTAATGAATGTTTTTAAAATTATATCTAACATTTAAGACAAAATTCACATTTTAAAAATGGAAGACTAGAAAAATAAATGTTTCCAAAAATTCACAGGTAGAAAAGTAATTTTTTTGAAAAATCTGTTAATTTCTTGGAGAAACTAATTCCTCTTTTTGTCATTTTAATAAATGTTAAGTGTACTGAATACACACTGTATTTTCCGATATAATGTTTGTCTGGTGTTAAAGTGATGTGTATCTTGGAAAAAGTTATAAGCAAAAATGAGTATCTGGATGAACACAGTACTAGGTCAAAATTATTATTTTATTTGTATAGTTTGGCTTATTTAGAATAGAGATCAACACAGGTTCGACAATGCTCTCAGTCACATGGTGTGATGCTTTGGGTTGGTCCTGTGCAGGGCTAAGAGTCGGACTTCATGATCCTTGTGGGTCTCTTCCGACTCAGCATATTCTCTGAATCAAAGTTGAAGCATGGCTGCCCATCATTTTTTACTGTATTGAACTATATCTTCATCCCTTAAGTCAAAACAGGAATGTACTTTCACCATATGAAGTATAAATCAGGTTAGAATATTCTTGTTACATGTAACACAAGCCTACCCTGTTGTATTTAATTATGCTATGCTATATTGTTATTATTGTATTTTATGTAATTATATTGTTATATTGTTATCCTGTATTAAATTTCCATGAAAATCCATAAAAATAATTTTGTAATAAAGCAGCAGCTTTGATTCTCTGAGGAGATTAATGTTAAGTCTGCATAAATGAATCACTATTCAGCAAAGCTGTTTCTCTACAGGCCTGCCTAGACAAGACATATAATACTTGTGTTAAGTTCAACACCCTTCAGCAGGAGTTTGCTTGAAAATACACAGGTAGGAGACAGATCACTAAGTGTCAAATAAATCCAAGTGCTTCAGCTCAGGAGTTAAGGACAAGAAGATAAATGATGCTCTTCAATATGGCTGGTAATGTAGGGAAGACAAGATTATCCAAAAGGGCACCCTGAGTGTGCTGCTCTTATGTCAGCATGTAGCTCATTTTCACATTAAACTTCTTAGTTATTGTATAATAAAAGACCACTTACAGACTATTACAATTTACTAAATGGATTGTATAATAGTGAAAGTTTTTAATCTGAAAATGTAAGGTATAGTGTCAGAACAGTGAATAATTATAATTGCACCAGGCATATCTTAGTTTACAGATGAAAAGAGATAAATTCTTATGAAACCTACCAAGAACACAACACTACTTAGGTCAACTTCTGGGACAAAATTTTAATTAAAAGAGAAGATATTGCTATATTATCAAATTAATAAACTTATGTTTTGACCTGTATAATCATAACTATTTGTTTTGCCAACCCATAATTCCACCATGGGGAACAGTATTTTTATGTTCATCATATTTAATAGTTGAAGATGTATGTGGTCATTCATTTGGTGTTATATTATTCTTTCATTGTGATTGTAACTTTCCCAAGTAGCCTCCAAATTTCACGTATACAGACTTTGAATGTGTAGATTTGTGGTGGTGAAGTCTGTTCAAGTAAAATTCACAGGAGGAGAGTTTGGTTTAAATGCTGGATACATCACCTGAGGAGACATTGAGTATTTAGCAGAAATGTGATTTGGTAAGGAGAGTAGAATTTGCCTTGTCTCTTTTCTCTTCTTGGGAATGTAGAGAACAGTCTGTTCTTACAAAATTTGAAATATCTAAATCTTGGCACACTGTTACAGAAAAAGGAATCACTCATTGCATTTGCCAGAAGTAGCCCTCCTGTTAACTCTCATGTGAAGTACCTTTATATGCATTCAAATATAAACACATTGCTTTAGTCTTCAGCTATGATTGCTAGACTGGAAAAAGGTGACAACAAATGGGGAAAAAGGAAAACAACAGAGAAGATACAGAAGTCTAAAGCAAAATCTGAAATTGAGCAGAGGACCATCCTGACTTATCTGTTACCACTGCCTTTTTTTAGCAGTCTGCTCCACACTCCTCTTCCTCTATTTTTTCCTTGACTTCTCCATTAGGTATCTATTGCCCTTCCACTGTCTCTGTATCCCTATCCTGTCTTTGGTACCCATCTCAGTTCTTGCTCTTCTCTCATTCATAGTTATAGCCCATTTCCCTGCTCCTTCCTTCCCATTTCTTACCTTTCCACGCCTTCCTGACACTACCAACATGCGCTGCCCACTATTTTTCAAGATGTTCTTCTCTGTTGCCTCTCAGTTTTCTTATTTCCTTTTTTATTTTCTTCCTTACTCTGATTTTTCATTCTGTTGGTTTTTTGTTTGTTTGTATTGTGTCATTAGTGATTGTCTAACTTCATCAAGCTTCTGCCTGTTATTTTCCATTTACCTCCTTTATTAGCCCTTTATGTTTTTATTCCCTGTGCACTACTGTTCTCCACCACTGCTTGTTCTCCTGTTTTTCCCTGTATCTTCATTCTTCAGTAGAAAACATTACTGAAATGGGGCATTTTTGTATCAGCACAGCAATGTTGCAGACTTGATCCACTCTGTTTGAATAGTAATTTCCATTTCAGTGTACACAGCTTTTTACTACTAATTCCTTTGAAGTGTGAAATCTATTGTTCTGTGAAAATACTGCAGTAATGCATTGTGGGGAAAAAAAGACCTATCTGGAATGAAATTTTAACTTGCAAAATCAAAATCACAATGTTGGATAGGTAAGTAAATGAATTATTTATACTACCTGTCACTCTACCTTATCTAGAAAATGATTGAGTAGTTCATATACGCATTGTTCCTTGCACGTATTTTGATGTGTGATACCTGTAAAACATTATCAGCATCAGGAACTGTGCATATTCAGGTTGTTTTTCACATAAATGGAGCTGAAAGTGCTGAGAAGAAAGCCTCACACCTGATGCAAATCTTGTCATTAATACAAAGTTTGAAGTATGTTGTGCACAAGAGAGACTGGCCAGACTTATTTCAGGAGTCTGTAAGCACATGCACTGGAATTTGTATCTGAAAATGCAAATAAAAAAATATCTTTACTGTTTTGGAATTGATTAGGCCTGTATCCAACTGGTGGTAGGGATTCTTTGTGTGCATTAAAACTAAGCATTCCAAGAATTGTTAAGCATATTGCAGTAATTTGCTAAATATTTGTTGTAACTAGTTTCTTTCCTTCTACTTAAGAAAATCTACCCTAATGTAGTCATTCTAACTCATTTTGTATGTTTGCAGAGACTAAAAGGTTTCTGCATTCTTGGAACATATGTTCAACCAGTTTTATCGTTTGCTCCTAGTTTTCTTTTTTCCCCATGTCCATTTACTTGCAAATGTCCTCTATACATACAAAGCACTAGGAAACCTCTGTTAAACAGGCCATGGAAAATGATAATATCCCCTTTCAAACTGTGGCTATTATCAAATGTATACACAGAAAGAGATCTTTATGCCTGTCTGTGCAAAGAGTACAGAATATCTTGACTCATTATGTCTTTGCACATGAGATGAGCTAATCAGGAGAGCAGTTTGTGCTGTGAAGGAACGTGCCTGGATGAGTTCCATATTCACTTGCTGGCATAAACTGCAAAGCCTGCTTTGCATTTCCTCTGCTCCCCACTAGCTAGCCTGGTACTGTTACTTTTCTCTTAACACTGCACCCATAAATAAAACACAGATTAGGATAGGAAGACGTAGTAAGACAATGTCAGGGCTGCAGATTTCTGTTGAAATTTAACAGTAAGGTGAAAGCTGAGTGGAATAAAAGAACAGACTTCCCATATGTTGTCCTCTGGTGGAGGTAGTCTCTTTCCCTCAATGTCCATTTTAGCTGTAGAAATATCCAAATATCATAGAGTGGACATTCAGAATCTTAGGAATGTCATATCCCAGGTGACATAGGGCATACATGCAGAATCCTGCAAAAGCCACATATCCCAGAGAACCAAGATCAAGGTCAACCCAGTCCAAGATGCTCTGAATCCCAATGGGCTTTTCATAGATATACTCTAGAACCAGTTTAGAGAATGGAACTTTACACAAAGTAATTATACAGTCTTTCAAGCATCTTGATTGGATTTATTCAGTGTTACCCCACCTACTATGCTAAAAGTATAGTCAAGCCAAAGAATCTAACACAGAAAAACAGAATAGACAGAGGCGAGATACTGAAATTGTAATTCTGCTGAACAGCAACAGAAACTGTTGGCTTCAGTAGGACAGTTTTGGTCGAGACTTCTTATTGTGAAATACACTTCTAACCTTTTATAAAAAAAAAAATCTACAAAAGTTGAAATATTTAATGTGCAATATTTATGTAACAAAGAATTGTTTTTCTCTTAAACTTTCTGTTATAATGGGAAAGGCACAGGAACTTGTCAGGCCTCTACAGAGGAGTAATAAAATGGAATTTTCTGATATGTGAAGCATTTTTAGATTTTGAAAACTTGTTGATTTGCCTCTATATTTTTTCTCCAGAGAGATATGAATGTCATTTCAGAGGAACCAAATTAGTGGCCATACCAGGTTCCTACTATCTCACTACCTATGGAAGAACCAGGTAGAGCAGAGATAGAAGATTTTATAGGATATACTGTAATATCTTTGGTTTCTTTAATGTCAGGGTAGCTCAAACAAGCAAACAAGGATACAACTAAATTTAGATGGGACTGTACAGAAAGTATTTATTTTCTGGAATAAGCATTTTTTTTCCCAAAGTCTAGTCTTGATCTTAGCCTGCCTTCTCTTGTGTAGGCTACATGGCCCGAGACGGTGAGTAGCCTGCACAGTGCCTTTATTTTTTTCCTTTCAAGTCTCTCATGTCTCTTTGCCTGCAGTCCAACAAAGCTCCACAAGAGCATTTCTGTAGATCACTACTGTAGGTTTGTGTCATTGTTTGAATTTTTACAAGATGTGNGACTCAATTCTTTCTCACACCATTTTCACACTCATGCAGCAAAATTAAACTGTCGCAAAATGTTCCTCTGCTTTCTCTGCTGATATTTTGTGCTCTGAAATGGAGAACTACATCTATTTCTCCTTTCATCTGTCGCAAAGATGCAAAATGCCCTGAGGTTTGGCATAATGATTTGAAACCATAAGGAGTTTCTTGTGAGCTCAGAAATAGTTCTTGTGTATGTGAATGTAGGTGTATGTGAATGTGTATGCATGTATGGAGATGCATCCTGTGAGAAATGAACCTGAAGGAAAAACAGTATGGGTTTTTCTCAGTTAGCATCTGCTTTGCACAGAAGGGCAGCCTTAGGCACAATTTCATGTTTTACACGGTGTCTGTCTGTACGAGTTCCCGTGCTCCATATGGAACCAGGTTGTGACTTTGGTCAGTTTCTTGTCAGTAAAAACTCATCACTTCATGTTTTTATCCCATTTTGAAATACTGCACTGGTGTTTTTCAAGTGCCTTCTGCTATATACTGACTAAGGCACAGCTTTAAAGACGATCATTTTGAACTCGGTGGCTTGTTCCTACTGTTCTTTTCTGCTTGAGATAGGAGATAGAACTATTTCATATTTTTCTGACTTACCGTCAGCTGATCATGTCAGGAATGTTGAAGTTATAATAGGCACCTCAGTAAAAGTAAAAATCTCATTGCTATAATCTCATTAACATACAAAGTACCAAAACCTACATGTCCTGGGAGCACTACTTTTGTAATTTCATATTTTGAGTGATGAAGAATTAGAATAGTTGGCTTAAGAAAAATTTATTAGAAAATACGTGTGTGAAGTATTTGTTGAAAAGTCATCTACCATTTTCTTCATCTACGTAGGATGAACTCTCTTCTGCTTTCCATGATGAATCATTATGTTGCTTTGCAGTTTTTTCCCCATATCACACAAGATCCCACGCAAGCTTTGAAAAAGTCGCCAAGAAGAAAAAAAAACCAAAAAAATCCCACCAAAAAACACTATGTATGAGCAGTTTTCTATAAATCTTATGCTAAATAGCTGTTAAACAAGAGAATGAAATTCCTAAGGAGGAAAATCTGCAAATACCTTAGAGAAAATACTGCTCTCTGATGAGTTTTATGAAATTCACGGAAACTTTCTAGAGTTACAAAGTACTTTGAGGTAGAATACCTTCTTGAAGTATCCAGGTTGCTGCTAGGCAGCAATCATAAATTGCAGAATGCATAGATTTTCAGTCCTCACACCATTTTTATGTCTGACAGAATAACCCTGTCTGTTATATCTTCTTGCTCCCCAAGAAGATTTATTGAGGTGAAAAGCATTGTATCCTTACTGAAAGAATAGCAGAGTACACTTACTATATATATGTCCTATCTATAGCAGTTTATATTTGTGCTGGAAGTTTATACAGAGAATTTTGTCCTGACTCAAGTGATAAATTTTTGAAAGTCCTCAGCAAAAATGATCTGCAAAACGTATTTTCCCCACAAGGCTCTAATAAGTTTTTAGTCAGTGGTTTCGGTGTCCCATAAATGGTACACATTTTTAGCAAGTATAAAGTGGTTTTGGAGACTGTTAAAGGCAAGTTAATCCATGCTCCAAAGGAAGAGATTTTAAAAAATCTTATATAGTCTTTTTCTAAACTTTCAGCATTGTGATATTTTGCTAGAGGGTCTGAAAACAGACAAGGATCACAATATCTTAAGATATGGTTGTGCCTTAGATAGTCACAATTTTGATGATAACAATCTGCCCCAACAAAATTAGTTTCTAGGAAAAAATTGATTAGTCCTTTTGTGCATGTTCACAGCTGTAGCTATTCCTGCCCATTTCCTATCCCAATAAGGGTTACTGAAACAATACATGTTGGAAGAGAAAAATAGGTAGGATTATTTTTTTTATTTTATAAAACTCTATGACATATAGCTTGTATAGTTGTTATGGTGAGGTCATTAATACAGTTAAGTGACAAATAAAAACTGACTTTTTTGATTAAACTGTCTTATCTGAAAAAGTGAGGGAAAATATTTCCCCACATTTTTTGATTTCTGTTGCCTTTTTAAAGAAAATATACTTTTCTTGCCTAGGAGGTGATCCTCTGGTGTAGCAGTTATTTAGTGTAACCTAAAGAAAATTAAGAAAAGTCATTGACCAGAAAGCTGAATATTTCTTAGCTCTACCACAGTTACATTAACTACTAAAGTAGATTTTTCATCATCTCTGGAGGCATTTAAAAGATGTGTATGTCTGATGTTTAGGAACATGGTTATAGTGGTGGACTTAGCAGTACTGTTTATGGTTGGACTCAGTGATCTTAAAGATCTTTTCCAACCTAAATTATTCTGTGATTGTGCATAACTTATTTCATAAACTCTTGTGTTTGTTTTTTCTCACCCCCAAATATCACTCAATTGTTTGGGACTATTTTAATTTTTTATACCTTCTTCAGTGCCCACTTGCTCTCACAACTACAATTCATATTTTGTTATACGAAGCACAATTTTATAGGAAATACTTAAAACTAAATGACAAAATGATCTTGAAGGAAAGTTTTACTACTAGACAAATAAACTTTCAGTATTTTTTCCAACTGCCACTCTTACATAAAATAAGAATGCTAAACAGCAGTAAGAAAAAGACCATATGGAATGTCTATCTTGAGAATTATGCTTGAATTGTTTTGCCCTGATGAGGTATTGCTACAACACATCGATAAAATGCAATTTCTCTGAGGTAGCTGCTACTTACCGAATACTGCAGTCTAGGAAATAACCACTGCTTGGTTTCAGCTGAATGATTTTGGGAGTAGAATGGTAGTAAGTAGGCTACAGAACTCTCAAGAATGAATTTTTATAAGTATGGTTGATAAAAAAGGCAACTATTCGAATTTCAGACATATTGAAAAAAAAAAACAGCATATAAAAATTTAGATGATTAAACCTTTACTGGTTTTTATTTTTTGCATATTTATTAAGCTACACTCCACATGCATTTCTCCGATATATGTTATAGTGAGACAAAGTCAAAGATAGATTTTTACAAGCAAATTCTCAGTTGAAAAATGAAATTATGTGAAATATTCCCTGGAAAAAGAATTCATACCTTTTAAATATATTCAAAACATAAATAGATTTTAATATTTTCAGTAAAACTGAGAGTGTATTTCAAATGACATATTTTACTGCGTCCCAAAAGAGGCTCTGAGTGACTGAGGTAATTAATACAGTTTTGCTCGAAGTAACCTGAAATACTACTGGTGTTTTTCCTAATTTTATAGCACAAACCAGAAACAAGGATCCTGTGTCTTTATTTACAATTAATTAATTAGAATTAATCTCTTTTTGATCCCTCATGCTTTCCTTCTTTCATATGCACCCTTTCCCCCTTACTCTGCTACTGTACTATTACCTTTTTCAAAAACTCAGTGTCAATCCTACCTTAGCCACAACCTCTGTTTCAGAGAATTGTTACTCTTCCATTTCTCTAACCCCATTTCTATTTCAGTGTAGTTATAGCATGGAGGAAAATATTAAAATTACCAGAAGATGTATATTTCTTATCTTTTATAGAGACCTTAGAGTTTTTATCATCAATGATCACTTTCTTGTTAGTTTAATGAACATGTGAAATAATTCACCCTTACAAATACACTTCCATTCTAGACCAGTGTCTCACAAATCATGCAGTTTTGGCATGATTCAAGTTACATTAATTACTTAGCTTTGGGATCTTCTGATAAAGTAATAGGTTAATATTTTACCTGTACCAGCAGTGAATAAAATTCACCCATGAAATGCATCTAATCCTTACAGTCACAGTATGCTATTTGACAGAATATGCTATTATTTAGAAGCCAACTGACAATGAAAATTCATTAAACAACACAGGTATGAAAAGTAAAATTATGTATTGTATCCAGATCAAATATGTAAAGGTACTAAATAAAATACAGTTACCAGAATGCTGTAATTCTATCTATGCATGTGATTTATTGATGCATTTATTTATTTAATGCAATTTTTAATGCCAAGTCCTTGTTTTAATTCTCTGATAAAGCTCCAAAAATTCAATGTTCAATCTTTGGGTCACTGAATCCTGCAGCTCAACATTTCTTGTAATGTATTTGTTTGTGGTTTTGCCTCTCTCTTTTTGAATTTTTTGGTTTGTTTTGATTTGGGGTTTTTGGGGGTGGTTTTTTTTGTTCTTTGTTTTTGGTTTGTTTGTTTGTTTCAGTGTTTTAATATGCACCAAAGATACTTTTCAAATACTTAGTGACTTACTTTGACGAATAAAGTAGACTGCATAAATGATTACTTTCAACTGGATTTGTTATGACTTTCATATGCTAGAGGCATCAACATGGACAGTGTATTATTTTAGTGCGTGCTCACAGGATGGGAAATAATTGATGATGAATTGAATACCCATGTCAGGTTTGCCTGTAGTGCTCACAGGATAACAGTGATCCTAATCCCGATGAAGAGCGGGGAAATAAGCAGGAGATTAGGACTCTGGGCACGTGGGGACAGTTGCCAGGACTCTGGGAGCTCTGGGCAGGTGAGATGGGGACTGAGCACAGTAACACAGTCAGCAGAGAGAGTGTCTTCCTTGTAGGTACCAAGTGCTATGGCACCAACAGAGACAAGCAGGTCTGGTGAGGGTAACCAGACATGGTCCATTGATTTCTCAGCTGCGCAGTGTCACCAAAAGGAAAAGAGACAGCTCTCAAGTGTGCTGTATCTGCAGTTCCTGACCCCTAGCAGCCAGACCTCGTGGAGGTGGAACGCTCTTAGGGCTTTGCCGTCAAGACTGGTCTGAACGAAGCAGCATCAGTAACCTGCTATTCTTCTGGTGACAGAAGAGGTTGTTGTCTCTGTGCCATCCTACTATTCAGGCAATTCAGCTTTCCTGTATGCAGCTCGTAATTCCCACATGATATCACAAGCAGTAATTAAGAACAGTTGAAATAAGACATGCACTTTCTTCATTTAGCAGATTAGTTTGTCAAACAAAAATGCTTGATTAGCCTGTCATACTATAGTAAAAATATCAAATATTTATCCTTTTTGCTATTTACTTTTTGTCCTGGTTTTAGTAGCCAGGATCAGTTTGTCACTGGGTGGGTGTGCATTCTAAACTGTCTACGTAGTTTTTCTCATGAACTGCTCACAATGGCCCATTTGCAGCAGCTGCCTAAGGCACACCCAACCCCTCAGGCTACAAACTGGGTGTTTAGGAACTTCTGTGGGATAAGGATGTTTTTCCTGCCTTCACACCCACCTGAGGGGTCATATCTGCTAATGGGCCATCAGGGATGCCAAAAATATGCCATTGTTCACCTCACAGAGTAAATCACCCATTGTGAAAGTCTCCACCCAGGGGGAGGGACTGGGCGTTCCCATCTGAGCCCAAGCAGAGATAAGCTTGGGGTTTTGGGACTGGAGGTTTTTTCTTCAGATTCAGAGGACCAGAGCCTCAACAGGACTGAGACTGCCCCCAGACTGCAACCTTCATTTTCACCAGCAGGTATCTTGTTTTCTTTTTACTTTGAACTCAGGGCGGGGGGCATGTGGTGCTCAGCACAGAGGTTGGTGAGCTCCATTCTGCTTGTGCCCCACTGTGCTGGGCTGTACATCTGGTGTTTTTGTGGCACAAAGGAATTTTCTTTCTGTATCAGTGTATTTTGTGATCTTCTATTAAATTGTTATTCCGACTTGCAATCCTATTATGAATTGGATTCATTTCTCCTGCTGGTTTAACTCTAAATCAGCACACTTTTATTTCTAGAATTGTTTCTGCAAACAATGTATCTGAGACTGTCATGTTACAGAACATGCAGCTGTTGGGGGTCATATTTCCTTTTTTCAGCTATTATTTCTGTGCTTGCTGTTCATTAATTCTGTGCCTAGTTCCTGAATTGGTAGATTTATTATTAGCCTTAATAGATGATTTAAAATTATACTCCACTCATTTATTGTCTTAAAATAGAGATTATGTGATGTAGTCAGGAAACATAAAATCGTCTTCAGTTTGATCTTACTGTTGTTATAATTTCAGTTTAATATTATTAAACTGTCCTTGCACCTTTGACACCCCATTGGACAACATATTCCTTATGGAAAACTGATGCAAAGCTTTCATTTCAATTCAAAGCATAACCTCAATTAGCTTCAGGTTCTAGGCTGTCTTTACTGAAAAGATGCTCCAGATCTTTTTTCTTATTCTTTGCTTTAGTAAATCGACCACTTTCAGATTGTCTCACACAGTCCAGTTGAGCTTGTTGTATGGTTACTTTAATTTCCCATGTTCAGCTTCCATGGCACACCCCTTTTGATTTTTTTAAATGTCCTTTTCCCATTCCAATATATTTATCTATCTGTTTATTGGTATTTTCAATCTTCATTTAACCAATTTTTTTTTTTTTTTTTCAAATTTGTACTTTGGAAATGTAGATGCTCAGTTAATTATTTTTCTTTCACTCTTCACTAGTTTTGACAATCATGTATATCTTTTGAATACAATGAAAAGTTCTCTCTGTCTATCTAGTTTGTTGATCATATGTGTTTTATCTGTCTCCTCCTACATCACTTAAAATATGGCAAAACAGGATGCCAGTATAAGAGTCATGAGACCATACATATGTTTGTATTTTTTTGGGTACAGTAGGAGCTTAAAACAGGTAACTAAAGAATGTGCATTTTTCAAGCGCATAGTAGATGGAAAAAACAAAACAAACAAACAAAAAACAACAAAAACCCCCAAAGCAAAACAAAACCCCAAAACAAAGCAACAACAACAACAAAAAACAACAAAAAAACCCCAAAAAACCAAACCAAAACAAAAACCCCAAACCCAACATATTTTATCTTTATTCTGATAACTGATTTTTTCCCATGAGTAATATATTGATGATACTTGACACCATCACGAGAGAGAAAATTCAAGTGCTTCAGATGTATAAAATTTGTTCTGTTCTGCAAGCATCCTGAAAAACATTAACACTCTTTACTATTATTACTCCATTTTTTGACACTAGGACTCTTTCACCTCCCCTAGGTCCAAATTACTTTCAAACAGTATAATGAAATTAGTTAATCACTTGCCACTGAAATAAAGATAATGGAGGCACACCTGGGAAGTATAGTACTAATGTCTGGGCTTGGATCAGGAATGTGCTCTTGAAACACATCCCTTGCTCATCCTCCTCTACTGAACCTTGGTTTGCATCTCACAGCAATCTTGGACCACATGCAGTGAACTGCTTTGGGATAAAATTAACCTGGAAGTTGTGACCTGTGAGCTCACACAATGTGCTTCAGCTACAATTCGGCATGCAATTCATTGCATGATGCCCCAGAAAAAGCAGCTCTGATGTGCAGAGTACAGATTTTAGCTCTTCATCTCTATTGTTCTCTTTATATTGGCCTACATTACCTACTAAGGCAGGCAGAGCTGCTGATCCTTTGGAAATTGTGAGTGCAATATTTATCTTAAAAGCTTCAGGAAGGAAACATTTTACAGGAGAATAAGATAGTCAGTGTTAACCCCATGATCATATCTCTGTTCCTCCAGAACACTAAGATGTTTTCTAAGGAGCACTACAGGACTTTCAGAATCATTACTTTAACTCAGGTCTTGTTAAAACAAACTGGAACTTTTCCTATTCAATCAAACAGAAAGATTGAGAAATTAAATACTGGGTTGATATCTGTAGTATTTTCAACATTAGCTTCAATAGGCATCGGTATTTAATTTTATGTTTTTAAAGCAAAAATGTTTTTTCAAACTTTTCAGGTCTGAAACCATAAGAATGAGTAGCAGAAGGGAAGTGTAGGAAGGGAAACAAAACCTGTAAGTGATACATTATGTTTAAATCAATCCCTACATTCTATAATCTGTGTAGCAACATATTGAAAAATGGAATATATGAAACTCTAAATAATTAAATTATATTTTCTGGCAACTGATGCATAGTAATCGAATGATAAATTGATGCAGACTAGAACCACCTCCCTCTGAAAGATATTTGAAGCCTGAATACAGATGTTTTGAGTTTTGTATTAACTGAAGTGTGAGATAAATACAAAGAAACAGTTAAACACTAAAAACACAATTAGGAACAGAAATATTTAATTTCTTTTTAGAAAATATTTTTTAGATTGCCATTTTTTTCTCAAGTGAAAGACTGACACCTGGAGAATATGGCTCCAACTTAAAAGAGTATGCACATTATTTCATGGTCTGGGTAAAATCATGATTATATTGAAATCTCATGCACCTTATTTACCTCTCTCTATATCAGTGACATGCATGCTGTGAGATACAGAAAAAAACTTCTCCACAGACCAGAGCTGTGACCTGTTGCAGGGAACAGATCTCTTTCTGGATTTTAAAAATGTAATATTTTTGGAAAATTGAACTTCATTGACTGACCTTTTGTAGGACTGCTGAGAAATGTACTGCAAGATCAAAACACCTTAATTTTATACTGGTCAAAGTTTTAATTCTTCAGAATAAGTTCTCCTTTTGAGTTGAGCTTTTCCTTCCTCTTTACTAGTAACAATCGAAAAAGTGTACCAAAAACTCTTGAAAAGTTTCAGTGGTTATTTTTAACATAAAAACTTCAGTGATTACTGACGACATATTCAGCTGTTCACATATACATCCATATAGTATATTACTTATTCTTTCTGTTGTTCCTCCAAGTGATTGATGGTCTTCCTTGCTGACCACCATTTATCAATGACTCTGCACTTTTATTTTGCAACCTTCTAGGTAACAAAAAGCAGTTTTTTAACCTCCAGGATGAAACAAAGCACCAGTTCAATCAAGACTTCACACTGCCATTGCCACTGTGGGGAGGAGGTGGGTGGCAGAGGTGAGGTGGACAGCCTGCTCATGGAGCTACCCAGATGAGAGGCAGCTGGAAGCCTGTGACTTCTGGTGACAGAGAGGCAGCTCCTTGTCCATCCACAGACCTGTGTCTGCAGAGTGGGCTTGGTGACCTGTGAGAGCAGGGGGGAATGGCAAGTCTGGGAGTGCAGACTTGGGCTGCCTGAGCCTGAAGCATGCACCAACACCACAAGGCAGCTGCAGTTGTGGTTGTGTGGGTATGACTTGGACCTGCAGGGGTCCTCTGCAAACCTGACAATGCCATCTTCCAAGATATTTTTCTAGCCAGGTGCTCACATCCAGGACTCCAAAGAGAGATTGCAGAGGCTTGTGGAGCCTTCAGACTATTAACGGTTCTCTGTGTCTATATGAGCACAAGGGATAGTGCCTGGGGAAAGCTCAACCTTACCGAGACTGATCACAAAGCTCTGTAGAGTGAGGAGAGGTTGGGGGAAATGTGTTTTCTTCCATCTGGAGAAGAGAAGACTTTGGGGAGAGGAGTAACACCTAAGCACAATTGCCTGGTGCCTATAAGAAGGTTACAAAGAAGATGGAGACAGCCTCTTCACAGTGGGGCATGGTGGGAGGATCGGAGATGAGCATAAGTTGAAACGCAAGATTCAGGTGGAGTAGATAGAAAACATTTTCCTGCATGATGAAAAGTCAGGCACTGAATTAGGTTGTCCACAGAGGTTATGCGAACTCTGCCCTTGGCAGTTTTCAAGACTTGAATGTGAAAAGCCCTGAGAGAGGTTGTCTGACTGTGTAGTTCCTCCTTTGTGCGCAGGAGGATGGATAAGAGAGGTTCTGAGGTGCCTTCCAACCTGCAGGCCTAGGACTGAATCATGAACCTGTGTACTGTGTAGAAGTAAAAACTAAAATAAAATCTCTGAAATGAAAAGGGATAGAGGTGATCTGGCATGCCAAGTGCTGTTAACTTAATTTGTCATGTGTTGTCATATCACAATGAGCCATAACAGGATATGACTGAAGCAATCAAAAGGTACCTACAATTCACCTCACAAGGTGATAGATTTGATGAAAAGTACGAAATCTAAATGGTTTTTGGAAAGTGAAAAGCATCTTTAAAACAAATTCTATCCTAAATACTTTAAAACAGATTTACTGTAAAAAAAGTGAAACCCCTGTGAATGCATTTGCAGGATATAAGATGCAACTCTCCTCAGTGTAACGTTTTCTATGCTGGTTTAGCAACCATGTGCCTTCAGTCATCAAAATGTCTGCTAAGATATTAAGAATATTTTGAGCTAAAAATTTTGTTCTGGAAGGCAAAAGGACACACTTCTCACAAAGTAAAAAATTTCCCCTAACTGTGTGAGCAAAAGGTTTCCTAGATTAACATTTGGACTCCTGTCAGGGAAAAAACACCAACCAATTTCACTGCTGTCACCACAGTTGCAAAGACCAGACTCAGTACACTACCTGAAAGTCATTGCAAATATATGATATGGAATAATTATTCTTTTCTTACACTTAAAAGAAATGTCAAGAAGATGAACTCAGTTTCCACATTAACCTTTAAATCTGCTTTGTTTTGGAGAAGTGGAATCCTGAGCAACATAGTCTCTGTCACTGAATCTGCGAGGAGCAGTTTAGGAGTAAGGCATGGAATCTTGATTTATGGATGACTTCAGCTGACCTACAGACAGACCAGAGTGCACACACCTTCCAGCATGATAAGCTGGCCTTCAGCAGTTGCATAGCAGCTGGCCCAGTTATGCTGTACTACCCACAGCATACCCACTCTCTTCCTCACATTAAAGGAGCGACTTTGGTATGTAAAATATGCAAAGATCTTATGTGCAGATCTTATGTGCCTGTCCCTTGTAGGCAGTGGAAATTAAATTTTTGTGCATAGTTGAATGACTAAAGGGCTAGTTAAAATACTATTTTATCATCTTGTGTGTTTTCAGACGGTAGAACAAACTAGCTGAAATTGCCATGAGCTAAAATAATTTGGAACTTCCCCCAGTAAGCTTTGTTTCTCTGTGTGATGGTGTATGGACATATCCATCATGTGCATATTATTATTGAGATATAATAAAGAAATTATTCAGATAGGACTATGCATGGAGTAGTCAGAATTATCTGTTATTTCAGGAAACAGTTTTGATGATTCAAAGGATCAACGGACCCTGAATAGGCACATTATAACCCATGCACATCAGAAAGAAGCTTTGTCCACAGTATTCACTTAGCTAAAACAGTTGGTGTATACACTTATAGTCTTGTATGTAAGAGCAGAAAATAGCACAATAGTCCTGGAAGTCTTCAAATCTACTCATGTTCAGAATTCTCCTATTTAATGATTCCACAATATGTATTTTAAATACATAAAATGAGAATTCATAGTAATTTAACCTTTTCTGATGCCTAAGTTTATAGGGAGCACCTTATTCAAAAATTCTAACAGGGTTCTTACCAAAAGCAAAGGATAGCATGTCATATGTTGTGTATGATGGGTGTGTGGGATATGTATGGTTTTTTTATTTATTAGAACTCCATAAGTCTCAAGTGGTTCTTTAACAGTCTCAGAGCATCAACTGACTCACTTACAAAACCACATAAATACAAAACACTATTAGTCAGTAGCTGCTTAGTGTAAGCACCAGAGATGTTAATGCTTTCTTCTTTCCCAGATGACTGGAACATACTAGGAAGACCAGCTATTATTGTGACTTGAATTACTAATTTGACAGGATCATTAGTAAAGTGTAAGGTGCCTATAGACTTCACTTCTATGTTTCCTCTTCAGTTGGACATGCATTCATTTTTCAAAGAGTGGTTAAGAGGCAATGCATGCTTACTGATTTAGTAGACTTAATTTTAATATCCATACAAATATACTGACAGGTTCACATAATGTCATTAAGAGAAACAGATATTTTGGCATTTAGTTTGCATTTTAGTCAATTGAACAAGTTAGTTAAAGAATTGCTTGAACCTTTTTTGTTGACCCCCACAGGACATCAAGTGCTGGGTTAAAAATATTTTCCTAATGTTGTGCCTGTGCTAGAAAATTTCAGAGATAGCACAACTGATTATATATGCATATACACATTACTATGGCATGTACGTGATTGCGTTTGCCAGTATTTCACATAGCAATGAGAAGTTGTACTGGCAAGGGATTTGGCATCTGGTATGTAGATATCAATGCTCCTTGGTTTGCTGTCCAGCACTTTGGTTTTATGACATTTTTACAGTGTGTTGTGGGACAGCAGTAGAGTACTTAAGGAAATGGGACAACACAGGAATTAGTTATCACAGTAGTTTTTAAAATGGATATCATTTATTTATGTGTTATTAATTCTCTCAAGCGTGAATCCCAAGAAAACATCTAACCCCTTGTCAGTGGCTGGTTATGCTTTGGTTAAAATGAGACCAGGAATGCAGGATGCCGCTAAGGCATCCAAATGTTTCATTTAGTGAAGAGTAGCGCCATTTGTGGTAAAAAATGGACTGTCCTCTGCTCCTGAACAATTGGAAAATCAGAATGTGATGCAATTTGGGGCTTAAGAGCCAGTCTGGCTAAAGGAAATTGCCACATTTTGTGAATTTCTGCTGAAGTCCTTCATCCATTTAGAGCAACAGCCCTGTCCTGTGACAGGTGGTGAGTGGGTCATGATTATGCTCTGGAAGCTTAAAACCTTATTAGCTCTTACTCAGTGGCCAACCTGTCCACACAATCCAAAGCAGAAACACTTGTCCTACAGTTGTGCTCTCCATAGTGATACACAGAAATATCAATCTGAAAAATGTGCAAATCTGCAGGTATATGAAGCAGTTGAACTCCCTCAGGGTGCATAACCAAATTTTTCTCTCACCCCTGTTCTCTCTTTCAGCACTAACCAGAACAGAATGCTTTTAAATCACTCTGTCACTCCTGGAAAATACTGGGGTTGGTCTGTGCATGTTACCACTGACTGGGAAAGTGTTTGATGATTGCAACTTCATGAATATTAGATTTTTTGAGAATAAATATGTGATTATTTTTCTAGAACAGTGTATTCACATTAGTGAACAAAAAGCGTTAGCAAGGATGGTTATAATTCAGTACGCTGTTTAAGAAAATCTGGACCACACTTCTATTCTGAGGCAAAAAAACCCCAAACACCAAAAATACTGTATTTTTCTGATTAAAGCCAATTTATAATAATGCTGAAGAAATACTTTCAGGGAAGTCATTGGAAGAGAAAATGTAAGTTCCACAAATCCCTACATTTTTGTTCAAAAAACTTTCTGAAAGTTCATACAGAAGCTTCATACAGAGCTCCATGAAAACTGAAGGACATTACTAAAAATTGGTATTTGGAAAGTATTAGTGCAGGAGACTTGCATATTCTGGTGTCATAGCATGAGATTTGTTCAGGAAATGTACTTATGAAAGAGAGTGTGAGATTCTAACCACTAACATTACTGAGCAATATAGTTGAAAACTGTGAAGAGGATAGTTATTCAGGAGGACAAATATACTGTAGGACATTTGTAGGAGATCTTTGTTTGAAATATTTTTTGTAACAATAAAACATTGGGTTTTTCAACTGTTCAACTCCAGTGCCCATAGTTTACAAAACCAACATATTAACTTCAAGTTAATTAAATGTCTTAAATTTTTGTTTACTTATGATCACTTGTAAGTCCTTATGACTTGTAAGATTTGCTTTACCAAAAAGTCATATTGCTTCATGATGATAGAAAGAAAAAAGGCTCAATTTAACTGCAAAAGTCCAGTTCTTTGGAAAGGATACTGCTAGAACCTGCCAGAAAGATATTTAGGCATTTTTATCCTGTTATGAAATACAAACATTCAAACCTGCAAAAGGAAGTTGGACTGGATGACCTCCTTCCAGCCTTACCCATTCTGTGATTCTGCCTCCTCTTTTGATAACAATAAATGTGATATGGTCATAGCTGAAGAGCTGATGAAAGAGCAGGTATGGCTTTTCTCACACTTGTTCACTTGTCAGTTTACATGAGAAGCTTGCTGTGTTGGGAGGAAGAAAGAGAAAATAGTGAGGGATGTTCTCCAGTGTGTAGGTTTATAGTATCTGAAAAGCAATAGTTTCTTGTAATGGGTGATCCAATGTACCTTCTCTGGAGCAGTAGCCACAGCAACCACTTTCTACTGGGCCAGTAGCTCTAAAAACAGTGAGAGCCGAATGAATTTATGCAGGACATTTGCATGCCTTTGCTGAATACATGAAAATGCAATTTTGTGCTTCAAAATTAAGTTCCTTATATTTTAAACACAGTCAGTCTTACAGATATGAGGACATTATACATTTTTAATCTGATAAATCTAGCCCTAATACAATTTGTGAATTTTCCTGGCAATGTATATTCTGATATTTGTTCAGTCTCTTATTAACTGAATCTGCATTCAGACCTGTCAAGCAATTGAAAAAGGAATCCAACTTGCATTTTACTCAACCCATTTCTCACAATGTCACTTCCTGGCTGTCACCATTCAGTATTGCCCACAGCTTCCGCAATGTGAACCTTCTGTGATGTGAAGCCCTTACTTGTCCCTATGATCCCCTGCCATGTGAGAAGAAAATGACATTAGTGTTAATGCATTCAACCAACCTGCACAAAATCTGCCTTATTCCTGCATACTGGAACTGTCATTAAAAAAGAGCTCTGAGGTGAAATCACATAAAGTAGTTTTGTTATTCCTGGTATTGTAAATTTATATAGTGTGAACAAGGGGTCAGAAATTGACTTTATTAGTTCTGATAATACATTTCTTTTACATTTCCTTTTCATAGATAATCTTTTACATAATCTTTTATGTAGTCTTTTCTCTCTTGTGCAGGAGGTAATCAGGAAAAACACTTCTGTATTTTATTTAACACTGAAAATCCCATTGAAAGAAAAACAAAATGCAGTCTACTGAAAGGCATTTCACTCCAAAGACAATAAGTCAGATTCTTGTGGTAGGATTGTATTTTTATGAGGCATTTTTTTCATACCTTTTATTCTCTTAGTGTCAAAGAATCAGCACATAATCGTCTTTATCATCCAAAAGGTATTTACATTTAACAAGAATATTTAATCATTTCATTGCTTGAAAAAAACCAAACCAAACCAAATAAAAAAAAAAAAAACAAAAAACCCCCAACAAAACAAACCAAACAAATTAAATACAATGGTTGACGCTTAATCTGCCTGAAAATTTTGCTTGCAGTTATTCCCTGTTAGGAGCCAGAGAACAAACACCGTTTTAAATCCCTTTTTTTCTACTGTAATCAAGAAATGGAAAACAACTGAGAACTATTTAATGGTTGAAACCCTTCTATTTACAGCTAAAAGACTGTAACTTTCAGAAGTTCGTCCTCTTGCATCTGAGGTAATTATACAACAAAGTCTTTACCTTCAGATCTCTTTTCTATACTTATGAAATATCTCAGTTATGTTCTTATATTACTTCAGCAGAGGTTTTGCTTTCAGAAGGGTGGGTTTGCCACTCGTATTCAAGTGATAGCTGCAGGGAGTGGCTGATTTGGCAATGTAAGATCGCAGTTCTCAGAAGAAATAAAAGCTCACTTTTCATTTTGGGAAGCAGGACTCAGAGGGCTAAAGATGACTGTGCTGAATATGAGGCTGTGTTTCATTTTTTGTTAGAGCTTATGTAATATGAAATCACTTGCTTTGAGTGCTCCTTACATGTTCTTTGTGACAGTGACATTGATTGTAAAATCCTTCCAGAATATTTAGGAGAGGAGAATGGGCAGGGAGGCATGCAGAATATTTCTGCTGATTGTGCTCCTACACTAGTCAGCATCTGTTAAAAAGCAAAACAACTCAAACCTGAAAATGGATTCTAAATTATAAACAAACTAATCTGTTTGTGTATGCTCAGGTGCATAGGATATATACAAATAGGGATTCTTCAGGGTTCTCCTTGAATTTACCATTGAACCTGCAGAAATACCAGAATAATACTGAATATTGGCACACAACAGAAGTCAACAAGTAATTCCTTTAGTTGATATTTATATTTTAATAGCATAGAAGATTGCCACATAGGAATTACTGACAAATATTAAAATAGAATTCCCATCCCAAATGTTTTACAGACTAAGTGTCAGATTGTGGAATCATCTCCATACTGTCTGAATTAAAACTGCAGCATAGAAAACTTTGTGCCATTAAAAAAGCATAAGCATGCAGGGTACATGGTTATGCATGTGATGAAAGCCAAATCTATCCTTCACATGTCACACATGATTATCAGGGCCTGACAGAAGAGATATCCTACAGGACTAGCATCATGGCATGCAGTAATAGAGATAGTGCTTTGATCATTTGCTTCGAATCTGGGACTATAATAGCTCCTGTTACCACAGTGGCTACAATTATACTACCTTTATATTGAATCTTTGTTGCAGGAAGCTGCAGTATACTTTAGTCTGTATAGTGGTAATGCAAGTCACATTTTCTTAGCATCAAAATTATTACAAATTCCTTTCTAACAAAACCTAACCTAACCTGTTTCTGTTTATAGTGTATGTGAATGAAACATTTTGATTTGATATAAAGTATGGTAATACCTTGGTGAGGCTATGCTGAACAAAACATTTTACATGGCGTTAAACCCCAGCAGGTTTAAAGCTTTTGTCCTTTTGTTTTGATAAAAAATAATTATGTGCGTCTTCCTTGATTTTTTCTTTCACAGTGAAGAACTTAGATCTTGAATTTTCTAGCTGGACCCTTTAGTCAGACTGTGTCAAGGACTTTATTTACCACTGATTGAAAATTCCTTTTCTGCCTTAGGATTTCTCTGCATAATTTTGAGAACTTGCTCTTTATCAAACACCTTGCATCAGTCTTTAAAACTGTTGCTTTCCTTATTTACTTGCGTGGTTTGAACACCAAGATCCAAGAGGAAAAGAAAAGCCATATAAAAAAAAAAAAAAATCAAAAAAAAATCAAGGTAATCTAAAATCAAAGGGATGAGCAATATATTTTTCAGGTACTTCCAAGCTTTGAATTCCTGTTTTGCCTTTCAGTTACAATTCTCTGAGTTTCCTTTGGGCTGTGCTGATGCAATATTCTCGGCACTCCTCTCCTTTGTGTTCCACTTCTTTCCACCAAAGCAAGGGGAAATCATTATTGTGCTTAATAAGTATATAACCTTAAATCCATCGTATAGGATACTTATTTAGTGGGTCCTGTGACTGGTTTTCTTGTGCAGGACTCCTCAACTCTCTTTTTACAAAGTTTCCAGTGAAGCTAAAAGTAATATTTTTGATCCTAAAAAATCTCACTCGATCTGGAACCTCATGCACAGTGGTACTGCCAGTGGTGTAATTAATGAGTAGCTGGTTGGATATTCTGTGGTCACAGGTGAGGAAATAAGTATTTAAGGGTTATTAACTTGAAATCTTTGAGAAAGCACTGATTTATGCAATGAGCTTTCATGGATTTTATTGGAACATTTCCTTCTGAAACAAGGATGTGTTCCTGAATCAGGCAGGCTCTTGTTCTGAAATTGCTTGAAGATGTGGCAACTGCAGGGTACTGTAGATACTATGTTATTTATCTGTAAAAAAGGGAGCTTGGCTACCACAAGTATTCTCAGTCACAAATTCACCATGGTTTGTGTGAGTTAATTTACTGTATATTCCAGAGCACAAGCATTGCAGAGTAAATTAGCTTCTACAGAGACCTAATCTGCCACTGACTTGTTGCTTCTGATGCCCAAACTTGTGGTTTAGGTATGCTCCTTATAAGTCCTTGACCTTCAAGTTATGCTTTGGAAAAAACTTAACAAGGAGGCATTTGTGGGAGGCTAAAGTGCTTAAGAAGTGTTCTTTAAGGAAACAGCTGAGGTGTTTTATTACAACATCTTTTCTGTAGTGTGCCTGTCTTTTGAAAGATCTGAAATAACATTGCATGGTGATTGGTTTTGGTTTTGTAGTTATAAATTGATTTCAACAGATGTCACATCTCTTTTGACCCGGAAGTTAAAAAAGTTAAAACAAAACATGAATAAATCTGAAATGAATTTAAGGGAGGACTGACAGTTATATGGTAGTAACAACTTTTCATCATTTATTGAAGTAACTGTAAAAGGTATATAATCACCTATATATACATCCAGAACTAGTAACATCAAAGAGCATTATGTGCGTGAATCACACATATAGACCTTGTCATAAAAATGCATGAACAAAAAGAATTAAATGCAGAGGATAGCTGTAGAAGTGGTACAACTCCTTTGCCCTTTACCAGAAAACAATGAATGGAAACTTAAGAGGCTGAATCAAAGACACATACTTGAAGACAAAAGCTAATAAAACTTTTTAAAGTCCATTTTTCAAACCATACCTTTCCCTTACGCATGTGCCTGTCCAGTTCTAAGTCTATCGAAGAGTCTATTATGAAACAACAAATACCTGTGATTTTCTTTCCTTTTTGCAGTCTGTCTCTAAAAATAAATATTTATAAAGACTAAAGATATAACTGATATATATATATAATACATAACTAATAAAGACCAAAATACTATATATAATGAATAAAACTGAAATATTTTTCTGTTGAAGGAGAAGGGATGGGAAAGAAAATGAAGGCATCAGTCCTACTAGGTACAATCTTATCTAAGTAGACTCAAATTAGGTTCCATATCTTGATGTTATACCATAATACAAAACATATTGCAACATCAGAAGGATATCACATAGCTCTGGAGTTGTTTATAACCTGAGTCTGTTCATGCAGTTGTGCTCAGATGTTTCCTTAATTCTCTGCATGTCTATATGCGTGTGTGTGTGCAGTCATGTATGTTTCTCAGCTTTCCATGCTGGTGCCCTCGCAAAGCAAATTTTAAGGGCTAATATCAGCACTCCTAGGAAAAAAAAAAAAAAGAAAAGGTGTGTTTTTTTTTCCCCTAATTCAACTGAAAAACTCAAATTGACCTTGGACGAAATTCTAAAACAATTTTACATTCTCTTATTTTATTTTGCTCTTCTCATAGCCATTATTTGATATCCCCTTGCATTACCAAACTGCATGCACTGAATCTTCTTCTCAATGTTATACATCACTGTTGATTTATTAGAAGGAATTCAAGGTCAGTCATTAGCAAACACTAACCATACTTTCTTGCTATGTAGTTTTCAGTAGTGGGAAGAAAATTCCCTGACAGAATTCTCTGCTCTTTGAATGCCTCCCATAGAGAGGTAAGAGGGAGAGAGAGATTCTCTGAACAAAAGAAGGAAATCTGCTCTGACAGCTGCCTGTGTAGCAGTGTAGACCACACCACTTCAAAGCTGTGATGCTCTCTCCCATCGGCATCACTATCGGTGCTGCTGGGCTTTCTCTGATCACTCCACAGGGAGAGGATAAGTACCTGAATTCTCAAGTATTTTCTGTATTCTCACTTCCTCCTGACTTAGGAGAAGACGTGGTGCTGAACTGTTATCTGCAGTCCTCCCTCACTGACACAGGCAGGTAAATTTGTAAGGTTAGTCTGTTAGCTAGTGATAAAAATTATTTCTAGGTACACAGATAAATGAGAGGTCCAGAACATAAACACTAACAAAAAAAAAAAAATAATTAAAAAATCACCAACTTAGCTGATGTCTATTATAATCTATATTCAACTACTTAAACCCCTTGATTTTGTGGTGAGATAGTTGTAATTTCTATTCTTCCCTTTTCTCTCTTCTGGGAGGAGAAAAAATATTTACTGGCAATTAACTCATTGAGTGATTCTTCCAGTCTTCACAATTGTGTAAGTAAAGCAACTACAATGCAAACTGCCAGAATTGTGCAGTGAGTCATGTCTACTGGCTCTTTAAGTCCTTGTAGTGAAGTTATGAAGGAAGAAGTGAAAAATAGCCTAATGTCTTTCGAACTGCAAACATTGCAGTGGGTTCACATTACATCACTGCCATGCTCTGCATCCCCAACAATCTACTTGTTTATGAATTATGAGAGATACAGAGCATCTGTCTCTTTCATCAACTAACTCATCTCTCTCAACAATTGCTGGTAACATGAAAACAGGTTAAAAAAAAGGAAAAAAAAAAAAAGGAGTTGTGACTGTATCTTAGCTAGCTGTGTGCCTGAGCCTATTCCTGGCCTTTGTCAGGCCTGGGTATTTTCCAGTATAATTTTTCAATGTTTTCAACTCTATTGTGAATAGATTAGGTATCCCAGAAAATGGAGCTAGCTATGGAGGGACAAAAATGAGGGAAGGAACAGCTCTGATTCAGCTTATTGTTACTAAATACAGATATGTAAAAATAGGGTGAGTTTAACCGACATGATACTCAGACTATGGAAGGTAAAAATAACACTAATTTTTTTTTCAATGGCAATAGCTAAGGAAATCCAAGATTATCTTAATTACTTTCTTTGAGATACCCTAATAAGCAGAATAAATATTTTAAAAAAACTTACACAGCACTGCATGGGGTATCATCATAGAATCCTAGAATAGTTTGGGTTGGGAGTGACCTTTAAAGGTCATCCCTTCCAATTCCCCTGCAATGAGCAGGAACATCTTTAACTAGACCAGGTTTTTCAGAGCTACATCTAGCCTGACCTTGAAGTGAATATGAATAACGTGAATATCCAGAAGTTGTCAGTTCCTGTAGTGAAAGGCTGTGTAGCATGTCACTTCTGTTCTTGAGACTCTCATGCTAACAGAGATACAGGCTGGTAAGTCTCTATGTATCAGTCTGCATTGGATCCACTCTTGGGCCAAAGAGCATTATATCCTGGTTTTGCATGTAGGCTTGAGTATTCCTGCACCATGTTCCTCCCAGACTTTCAATTCCAGTGTTAGCACTGGCAACACCTTCTGTCTCTATACACATTAAATCAATGTATGTCTGTCATACAAGATGCTGACAAGAAAATTAACTACACTTGACAGAGCCTTCCAGTGTTTCACTGCTCAGAGGTGTTACTTGGAATAAAGATCATAGTTATTTTTTTTGCTTGATGTTAATAAAGATTCAGAAATAAAGCACGTCTTGTGATGTATTATAAATAAAAAAAAATATTTTCCAGTATCATAGTAATAATAATCCATGTTGTCTAGATCATTAACATCAGAAAAAGTATCTTTTAGGTATAAAGAGAGTGAATTTCTGTAGAAAAAATTAATGTCTAAACCAAAGCTTTTTCTTGGCTTTGTCCACTGAATACCCTACTGTTTGTTTCAGTATACAATTACTGTATTTGTATTGTGGTGTAAATGTATTTTTGAACTGAGGTTACTACATCACAATCAGTTCAGAGCTGTGCTGTATGTAATATCCCTGTCTGTGCAGTGATATTTTCTACTTATTGTAACACACCTGGGATTCTTTTATGACTTACAAAATATTTTGAGTTTCTGAATTAATTATTTTGAAAAAGCTAACACTTGTCTGCACTTTGCATGGTTAGAACGTGTAGAAAGGATATTTAACAATTGTCTTGTGAATGCAAATAACATGTATTGTTAGAAGATGTCATGACAGCTTGGTATTGGGTAAATGGGAACTGAAGAAGGTATATATTGGTGCCTCCTTTTTTTCCTTGGGGGGATTCAGGAGATGTAGGTAAGCTTGGGGGTTTTTTTGTTTGAATTTTTGTTTGCTTTCTATTTCATACATTATCTGTACGCCTGAGCACTGCTTTTGAATCCAGGACTTATTTTAACACCACATAGATAAATGTAAGTGGTCATGTTATGTTGGTGGAGCTTTGTGCTTAAGCCTTTTATCTGTGAAACGAAGACATTGGATACTGGCTCACCTTGTAGGTATTATAAGGACAAATTCTCCAACCTTTGTGAGATAGAAGTGCATGGGTAACTTCAGGTTTCAGTTGGAGAGTATTTTTTAATTTTATGTGTATTGAAAATCTGTTTGTCTTAAAATGTGTTCTTTGGGGAAAAAACTGATGGTTAAGAGCACAGAGACAGCACTCATTTATATCAGCCTTGTATTCAAGTCCAAAAGATTCTGCAGCTACAAAGTGTGACATGATTATTCATCTTCATTGGATCACATGCTGTGATCAAAACATAAGAGCTGGGACAATGCATACAAGATGAGATTGCAGGCTGCAGGACTAAATGCAGTAACAGAGATGGGGTAGATCTGAATTGCCTCTGTCATAACAACTCAGTGCTTTATTAAACATATCTGTGCTATGTCTTGCTCTTTCTAGTGACTAGAAAGGCACTGCCAAAAGTTTTAGCTTTAGCAAATATGGCATGCAGAACTCCCCACTGGATAGCAGACTAAGTGTATTTAAAGTCCATTTCCAGCTGTGTATTTTGACTGTGACTGACTGAACCAAAAACCTCTTCTGGTTAGTGGCTGAGGCAAGTTCATCATGGAAAGTGCATTTTGACCCCACTGCAAATATAAGAAAAAGTTCCCATCACCCCATCACGTGTACAATTACTACAAATATATCTTTTTAACTTTTTAGTATTTTTAAATCCTGAACATGTGAAGTGAGAACACCAATCTTATCTCTGAAAATTGCAAGCCGAGAGAAACAAGATACCCTACTTTCTGTTCCTAGCTCTAGTATACCATGATTATGTTAAAAGATCCAATTTAGCCAGAAACCAAAATATATGTCTATATTGTGAGGAAAAAGAACCCCAAACATGATCCAGTTTTATTTCACAGCATAGAATAACATAAGACTCAAGTCACAATTACATTTTCTTACACGTTATTTAGAGCTTACATTTTCATTGTTTAGGTTCCTTTCTACAGTAGCAGAATGTTAATCCAAATTCTACTTGTGGTTGTCATACAATTAATAATTAGTGATAAAAGTAATTGCATTTTTCTGATTTTCCTAGTATGTTAGAGCACTTTTGGCAGTTGTTAGCTGAGGAAGAACTGTGTTCTCAGAAATTATTCACTGGAGTATATTCCAGCTACAAAGATGGAGTTCTGGGTCATCTAAAGTGCGTGCGGAAATTAAGTGAGGGAAGAACATAAAAATTGCTGCAGAAAACTAAACTTACTGAACCAGAGTCTATGTGATGTTCAGAAGTAAGGTTTTTTAAAAATCTCACTTCAAACATTACTTTTCCATGGATCAGCGACTGTTTTTGTGATGTAACATATCAACTATTTATTATTTAATAAAAAAACCATTTCACAGAAGGATTATAAACATAGTCAAAATTATAATGAAATTAATTTTGTAAGATGCAGTGCATTTTTTGAATTGGTAAACATTATTGAACAACATTGATACTGAAACGATATAACCCAATTTTATTAATCTATTAATCTGTGGAAATCACCTCTCTTACTTGTATAATTTTTTCTAGTAATCATCAATAAGATTTTATTATGAATTTGATGATATATAACAGGTGCACATATCAAAATATGGGAAGAGACTCTCCAGAATCTGTGAACTTTCCCCTCCAGAGGCTTCATAATGCTGACAAAACAGGATCCCTGTTTTTTTTTTTGTTTGTTTGTGTTTTTTTGTGGGTGTTTGTTTGTTTTGTTTTGTTTGTTTGTTTGTTTTATCCTGGACCCTCATTTGAAATAAGAAGAATATTCCAGAGTTAGGATCAACTGATACATTTTAGAGCTGGATCTTAAAGAGTACAAGACTCTAGAAATCCGTCCTTTTGAGAATATGGTGGCAGAAAATTCCTGCAAAGCAAATTCTGTACTCATGCAAATAATTCTAAGTTTTTGTTTACACAAGGAGCAGACTCTTTCGAGAACCAGAGATAAATGTGCAATTCATTCACATTAAAATAGATGTGCCATCTATTTTAATAGCTGTAAATTGTTGCTAACTGCCTTTGTGTGGCAGCATCTTCATTGTGTGGTGCAGGAAGAAAATTGATTACAATTGAATGGCATCTTAAAACACTGTGTCATATAATATAAAAAGTTAAGTTTAATTAAACTGCAAAGCAAGCTATCACAGTTAGAAAGATTGCTCATAGGGAATAGACAAAATGAGACAAATTTCAAAACAACCTGTATGAAAGGTCTGTACTAACAGTATGCTGAAAGGACTAGAAAAACACACCTGAATTCCCTGCGTCCTGTAGAACCAATCAAGATAATTCAGAGGAATTCTAAATAGAAATGAGATTTTTTTTTTCCTCTGGTATAATAATGAGATTGAAACAAAAGAGGGAGAAAAGGCATACGAGTCAGGAAGTATTCCTTCTTCACAGGTCTAAGAGGTCCTGATGTCTTGGGAATGTGGAATATGGCATTTCCTCTGTTCTCACAGATAAGTTATTCTATAAGGATTTATATCTCCCTTATATTTCCTACTTGGGAGATGTGATCTGAATATCTGTATAAGAAATAAGTACAGTAGATATCCACATATGCTGAATTCACAAGATGAGCTGGAACAATTTCTTAATCTATGACAGTCTCTGGATGCTTTTGTATCTCATTTGGTAAAAAAGGCTTTTAGAGTTTAATGCAGTGATTTTGATTATTTTCGCATTTGTTGTTTGTCATCAGCATTGGTCTTATGACATCCCTAGCATATACATGACACTCACTTAACTAATTTTTTTTTCTTACACAGGTGTAAGATAGTTCAATCCTCATTTTCAGTTTTCACTGTCTTATTTTTAACAGACGATCTAGTCCTGTGCAGAATCCGTTAACTGAACACACCTGCATGAAATCATGGAGAAATGAGTTTGCTTTCATTTGTTGAATCATCTTTCTCAACCCATATTTGTTAGGAAAATCACAGACAGGACTCAGAACAATGATCTGTGGCAAGTATAATTTAGTAATAAAGACAGAAAAAATAAAATAAAATTTAGTGGTTAAAGTTGGAGTCGTACAACACCAAAACCCTCTAGAAATTCACAGTAACATCTCCAAATATTTGTCAAAAACAGTGAGGGGAAAATTCAGGAACTCTAGGTAAACAACAGGTAAAAAAATCCCATGATTTTGAGAATGGGCAGAAATTTTTTCTTACATTGCACTAGGAGATGTAAAATTTATTAAAAAATGGACATTTGGATTTGCATTTTAGCAGTCATGCATGCTAGCACTGTAATTTAATACTGCAGTCACCGAAGATTAAGTTTGAAGTTAATAACCAGAAATAAACTCTCTTGGGGTTATATGCAGACTCCCATAAAGCCAGACACTTAGGCAAATATATTTTATTATTTTTTTAAGAGCAACCACAGTAGACAAGATGTATCTCCCAGCATCCTCTACTTCTTGAATTCTTCACACAGTTGATGTAAAAGGTTTTTCCCTTTCACATTTACGTCTCAGAGGAATACAGAACTCAAATTCCTGAAATGTTCCAAGAGAAGTAAAACACAGAAACAGCAGAGTTATTTGGTATAAATTTGTTATGCTGTTACTTTAAGCAAAGTTCATACAGGAATGAGTTACACTAAATCATTATATTACCCAAACATTATTACATTTGCTGCTAAATTGAGGGCATGAGGATGGAGAGGAAAAGAAAGAAATCCTGCAGAACTTCAGGGTAAAATTTATAAATAAATACGTGTGTCTTGTGCATATCTATCTATCTATCTATCTATCTCCAAAATTACTTTGAGATCAGATAGAATATCTATTTGGTTTTGTGTGTAGCATTTGGTTTTACATGTAGAATTTTTAAAAATCTTCTACACTAACAGAAAAGAGTCATAAAAGTGCTTGAAAATCAAACTGAACACTGAGTTAGTTGGAAACAGCTCTACTGTCTAAACAATTTGAAAATACTTCATTTCATTTAACAATTAATCTCAAGGTTTGATTTACATTCTAGCCCATTGTGGATTCACCAGGCATGGAATAGAGTAGAAGGGACAAAAGTTTGCTTCTGAACAGTTTAACAGATGTTTCAGCTGCTGAAGGTCTGAAGTTATTGGAGGAAGGAAATAATCAATAACCTTAGGTGTTACACCCTGGTCCCAAATCCTCAAGCTTTAACAGGTGTATATTTTAATTTTAGCTTCAAGAGATTTTACCTACACAAACCCTTGAATCATGGTCAGGGAAAGACTACATATTTTTCTCTAAGAGATTTCTTTTAATTTGGTGAGAAAATAGATGTTTTGGTTTTACAGAAAAAACATAGAACTTCACAAAAGCATTATAGCAGATTTCCAGGACTAACAAGCATTGCTATAGTAAGGAACTTCTGTTACACTCAGCAAACTCCATGTAACTTTAATTAAGTACAGAAAGTAGGTGTTTAAGTGACCCACAAAAGAAAGAAAAGAATAAAGGAAGAGAGGCTAACAGAAGAAAGAACTAAGAAAGGAAAATAGCTACCACTTAGAAGGTCACATGTTGATGGGTCAGGAAGGCAGATAGAGAGGAAAAACAGAGATCTCATGAATGCCTGTTTATAGACTTTGGTCACTGTGGCAACTCACTCCGGGCAGGATGTTTGGTTCACTGACTGCTCCCTGACCCTCAGCCAGAGTGAGGGGTGATGCAGTCAAACAGGGGCTCCAGGGGCTGTGGTGTGGGTGGGTTACCAGGCAGGCCTTCCTCGACTGCCAGTCCAGCCAGGTGGCTCCTGTGGCCACGTGGCTGCAGCTGGTGTGCTCTGGGCGGGACTTGTCAGGGATCTTCAGGCACAGCCCAGCCCTTCACACACACGTACTGAGTCCCAGAGATGCACTCCCACAAGGAGGTTCTGACCCAACAACTGACCTGGTGTGTAACATCAGGTTATAAAGTCATGGTAGTGCTCCTTCCTCTAGAGTGTATCATAATTGTTAGGCACCTAATACTACCACTGTTAGTGCAAATTTTCTGTCAACATGCATAAAGAGAACCTGAGGAAAAGTTCATAAACAGCCTTTATTCCAGCTGTCATGTGAATTGGGTTACGGAATTTTTCTTCTCATAAAGATGCATGGTGGTGGCTATAAAAAAAATGATGTCAGTTAGACCACTGCATTTAGATACAGCATCTGCCTTCCTTTGCCTTGGATAGGAGCTTTCAACAACTGAGCTTTCCAGCTGTGTATACCATGTACTTCTTTTGAGACCAGAGTAGTTAAAGGTAGTTTCTGTTTCCCAAGATGGTCTGTACCATCAGATCATAGAAATCTAGCATGGATCATAATTATGGTGGTGGGGTTTTTTGTTTTGTTTTGTTTGTTTGTTTGTTTTGTTATTGTTGTTTTTGTTTGTTTGTTTCTTTGTTTGTTTCGGGTTTTTTGTCTTTTTTTTTGTTTTTGTTTGTTTGTTTGTTTGTGTGTTTTTTTTTTTTTTAAACCTGAAAAAATGTCAGCAATGAAGTATATCCTGAGTAAGCTGGCTATATAAGTATGTGTACCTATACACTTATTTCTCAAGAATTTTTGTTATCTGTGGTTACTTGGTAAAATTGTCAGAGTTGGCTACAGATTACTCCAAAGTAAATGATGCAAAGGTTGTAGAATCCAATCAGTAAATGTCAAAACCTAAGGACCAGCTTGAAATGAGATAAATAAAGTTAATTACCAACCTCATTAATTCAGGTGATTTTAGGACGATTGTCTCCATGGCAATGCAGTTTGTGAATAATTAGTATGATAAATAGATTTGATGGAAATACAATGTTTTGCCTACTTTGTAATGGCTACTGCCTAGTGGCTGATGTCACTCTGAGATTTCAAATTGATCTGTGGATTAACAGCTAAGTAATTAATAATTCTGTGTTAGGTATCTGTCACTTTTATTAGATGCAAGACCATTAAATGAAAACAGATGATCAGCAGTTTTAAGGGAAAAGAAGGTAGTACAAAACTGTTTTGTCATGGCACATATTGAGTTTTCAAAGCACTGGCAACATTATGACAGGGAGAACAGAGATGTATATCGAGGAGTGGTGGGGTTGTGATTGGTATCAAATAGCTGAATAACCGTTACCTAGTTGATAAATCTCCTGTATTGGTTTAGGATTTTTCTAGTTACCTTGATATCCTCTTTATTCCTTTCATCACTGCTGAAAACATACTTCTGGCCGTGTCAAAAGCACAGGATGCTAACTTCGTATGTTTGTGGTTTGGGGATAAATCTTGCTGTACTTCAATAAGAAGTCCAGTAACAATGGTCTGTCTGTGGAAACTAATAAAGAATCTATATGACATTCTGTGTCCTTCTGTCTTCTCTCTGAATGACAGCCCATTGTTCATCCCCTCTTATAGATTCATTCTGAAGGGAAAACCCTGGCACACCCACCTACTCTATCTGGAGCAAAATAGGGAAAGAATAGGGACAGAGAAGTACACTCAAGAGTCTCGTTCCATCACTCGATTATGAAATTATGTCAGAGAGGAAAAAAAAAGAAGTATTACATGTGATTCTGTGGCCAAAATGATAGTTCTCCTCCTCCATACCATCTGTAACATCTGAGAGCCAGGCTGTTTTGAGTTACAGAAATTTGAATTAACTATCTCAGATAGCACTTGTTTTGAGCCATTTAAATTGTGACAAAATGTCTCACTTCTGCAGGCAAAAATGGTAAAAAGAAACACAAAAATTCGGCTTTCAAAATGTCAGAGAAAGGGAGCAAATCCTTGGCTACAATTTCAGCTAGTTGAAGTAGAAACGGTAAATTCATTGGACTAGTAAATATTTTTGTAGGAATTTTTTCTCATAGCCCATGTATTTGACTGATGCAGTTCTGGCTAGTAAAACTAAACAAGAGAATACTAAGTCATATTTATGTGACAGAATAATACTTATTTAATGTAGAGTAATCTTTAGTGTGAACTATGAGCAGTAGGTATCCATATGCATGCATTTTGCTTATTTAAAAAAATGTAATATTGTGACTACACATTTCAACACATTTAATGTAATCTATTTTTTAATTATTTTTTATTACAGACAAATGTTTAACCTGGCTGGCCTGGGGCTGATGAGGCTGATTATATATGTATATACACACATATATATGCACACAAAAGGTGAAGCCATGAGTCTGGGAAATGGTACTGTGAAATTTCTCCTTGGAAAATATTTTTTTTTTTTTTCCTGAATCCCCCCTTAAAAATAAGTATTTTTAAAAGTTTTTGCCTTGCCCAGTTCCAGTTTCAGTGATTACCTTGTAGTAGAAAATATTTTATGGTATTATCAAAGGACAAGCATGCAGACAAGAACCTCATACAAGTGTCCTCTTGTACTGGTGAAAGCACATAAAGTTGTGTCTAGTCAGATATTCAAACATACATTTAGTTTGGGGTCATATATTGCAGAGATTTGAATATAGCAAGGAGTTATGTTTTAAACAAAATATGAGTGCCCATGACAGTAGTTAACAAAGGCCAAGTACAGTATTAATGAATAGATGTGATTTTTATAATGGCAGTGGTACTGATCACTGCTGATACCTTGAAGTTAATGTTTGTTTGTTTGTTTGTTTGTTTGTTTTTGTTTTGTTTTGTTTGTTTGTTTGTTTTGTTTTGTTTTCCCCACAGTATTGTTAAAGATGTTCTTATAACTTTATATAGGCAATGGTAGTCCATAAAGTTTTTAATATGAACTGTTTAAGATGTATTGAGAAGCAGAGAAACTTTCTATCCAAGCAGCAGTAATTATTTGGCCTCGATGGTAGAGTCCAACAACGGAAAACAAAAACAAACCCTACTAAATTTTCCCCAAAAACCCCCTGAGTTAGAAAATGTGTTATCCAAAAAGAGGGACCAAGAAAAAGATACTAGTTTGTCACAGGGCCCTCAGTAATTGTCTGTAAATTGGACTTGTATGTATAATACACCAGAAGGATACCAAAGACTAAGGAAAAATGTGATGTGTAGCGGTTGGGCACGGTCCCCATTTGTGGAGGGGCAAACAGGAACATTTTTTGAAGTTACAACATCCAATATATAGGTTCAGAGAGTAAATATTCATCTCAGGGGCTGGTTTTATGCTAAATATGGGAGGAGATATTACAACTAGGAGATTACATTATGGTTGCTACGGAGGGAATTCAAGAATGTAAGGCCAGTTTATATTTAATGAACATGAGACAGAAGAAACAAAGGGATTGATAAGGAGAGTTTTTATTCAGCCTAGTGAATACACAGAAACCCACAAATCTTGCCAAATGAAGGCATCTTGGAGATACTGAGGCAGCAGATGTCTGCAGACTTGATTGAGTCTTATCAGACAGGGAGGTTTCTTCAACATTCTCCCATTACACTTTTCCAAGGCCTCTTTGACTTTCCAGACAGCTTTTTTGAAACCAAGATATTTTCGAACTCCTACACTGATGTGTTTCAATTTTTATTTTATCAATGCAGTAAATCATCTCTAGTTTCCCTGCTAGATGCAACAATATGCTACTATCTTAATTAAGCAATGCAGTGCAAGAGAATAAATTTATTCACATCTGGTTCAGCTGCTAAAAATATAACTGGTAAGTGCTGCAGATTTTTAGACAACTGGGAAAATATTCTGCCTGTTAACAGGAGGATCTGATTCATTTCAGTCTGCAAAAGATACATAATTTTCGAATATGGGAAACATTCCAATCTCATTATTTGTCTAGAAAACTTTAATCAATGGCTAAAAATTAGGTTAAGCAGGATAACTGAAAGTGTGCTAATCACCACATGGATGTCATATAAAAATATAAAGTGATTTTTTTGGGGAAGAGAAGATGAGTTGTAGCTTCACTTGAAAACCTATAGGGTACTCAGTGAGAGTCATAGCTGGAGATCTTGATTATGTTTCTGTTGGTCTTGCCATGTTATACAGATATCTGAGTGATACTGATTAGCCACAAATAACCGTTAAGGCTGTAAATTCATGTTTCTGTGTGTGTACATGTGGTTTAGGTGCCAAATGATCTACGCTGATTCAATGACAGTCATTTTTCCATGGAACTGAAGCCCAGCATGAAAGACAGATGCAAAGATGCTGTAACTTCTGTCATATTATTATCCATGCTAGTAAATGCACTGACAAGAAATATTTATTGCACAGATGTAGCAAGCACAGCACTTTTCCAGTAGTATTTACTACAGTCAGTGCTTAAAACTTATGGTTGCTGGATCAGCTGAATCCAAACATGTCACTGGCAAGGTACCATTGCTATGGAATAGTTGGATCCTGAAGGTCAGGTCTCTCTGATTTAGTAAAGATTTTCTTGCTCCAAGCTGTTAATTGCTGATTGTTTTCTTCAGCAGGCTTGATGCATCTCTTGTTCATACCACTCTAGTGTGTTTGATGCTTTCTTGGGAGTGCTAGGCATTAATTGCTGAAACAAGCATAATGTCACAGGCTCATGATGAAAAAACTGTTTGTGGATAGGCCATTTGACATTGCTGTACCATGTTAGGCAAAGTGATTCTGTCTGAAAATACTGATTTGGAGCAGTGAATACCTGCTTCCTCTCAAGTATTTTAGCTTTGTTACCTGATTTTTGTTATATTTTTCTCATACTCTCACAGTTGCTGTTTTTACTGTCTAGTTATTGTCCACGTAGTTCAGGCACAGTCAGCACAGGCCTGGTGACTGTAGGTTGTTCTCAGATTGGCAGCCACAGCTTTTAGCATCACTAGTCTTGCTCACTTGCACATGATTTCAGTCTGCAGGAGCTCTTATGGGCTTACATAAACTGCATTTTACATGGAGCTCCTTGATACAAAGAGCCAACCCAGACTCTCACTTGTGTTCAGAGAGTGAGTTACCACACTGACACATAGTGTGGTGATATTGGCTGGTTGGATAGAAGCAGCCAAGGAAAAAAATTGAAAGACTATTATAACATTCATCTCTCCCATCCTACACTCCTTCAAAATGTTGATTAGAGAGCCACAGTGTTGGAAAAGTAATCTCTACTGTAGCTGAGGTCCAGAGCTTTGCATTTAGCAAAATTCGTACCTTGCAGTCCAACATTCTGACCTGTACCGAAATAAAAAATTATTTGCATCGATACAAATATTTTATAGCGCACAAGATGTCTATAACACTAAAAAAAAAAATAAAAATCCATCATATTGAGTGCTTAAGGACAAGATGGCACAATGATATCAGCATTTTACATGGTAAGCAAAAATAAACTAAGTGCCTGTAGCATCAGTAATCCAGATATTGTGTAAGAGAAATTCAGAAATATAACTATCATTTATAATCAAATTTATTATATTAATTAGGTGAAAAATATTAATACACTTCTATATTGATATGAATATACTTACACAATTATGTACTTATATTCCTAATTCATTTTAATATCAAGATGGGAATACGTTAATTACAACCTGTAATATAGGAAAACATCTGAAAATGAAACATTCAAAAAAGCTTTTGGTAAATCTAGAAACAGTAAATGAAACTGGAATGTAACAGTCTTATAATCATGCTATTTTCTACCTGTTGTGTTCCCCATAATGATTATGAAAAGCTCCTATGAGTATTCTATGCAGACCATTATATAGCCTTATAGACAAAAATGGCCAAATCTGCAGTGATTAAAGGCATTTAGATTCAACATCATTGAAGACTAGGCTCCTACAAAGCTACTTTTGCTCACATACAGTTCACTTATAGAATCAGCATCTATGTTGAATAAATCATGCAGATTTGTCCTGCCTTTCATCTTCAGAAAATGATTTAATGTAAAATGCAGTTCATAGCAAATGTAGGGTGCCTCTGGTTTTCCCTCTAAATGTTTTATTTTCTTATTTTCAAAGATCACGAGTATGCTTTTTATATTGAAGTAAAATATTAGGAATGTAAATCGGATTATGTGCTGCATATAGAATGGCAAAGTGACACGTGTTAATTTCTCACGTTGGGAGATTTTATACAGTTTCCCACTACTTTTAAGTTGCAAGTATTTGCATTACAAATAATGGACTAAAAGAACACTAAGCAAGAGCTGCTCAGAAGAGAGGCCCTGCAAAATCCGGTGATGCAGAGGAAATTAATTAGCTTTTGCACATACTATGTTCTGCAATATGAAGACCCAGTAGAAGTGGACTGTAAGGGGAAAGGAAGTTTTTCTTTACAGGCAATGCATCATGCTCCTTTGAGAAGATGGCACTTTCTTTCTTGATAAGATTTAATTCATATCTTTATGAGTGTTCCTTTAACATGAACCATTTTGAATCACTTCCCAGAAAACAACTACAGTATGGTAATTACATAGATGAGTGAAAAAGCAGTTGCTGCCTCTGTAATTGAATCAATATAGTCTTTATCAATTACCATGCTTTTATCTGTTTTCTTTTTAAAGCTGCAAAACGGGGAATCATATTTTCAAAATGTGACCACGAGTTATGCACATTTTAATTCACAAATGTACTGACTTAAGTTGTTTGTGGTGTCATCTTTTTGTGCAAACACACTGAAAGAGTAGTTTGTTTGTGTTGATTTTATCATGTTTCCAACAAATAATGTGTCAGAAAGGTTTCAGACAAACAAAAGTGCAAATAGTTTTAAGGAATAATATTATTGACATGCAAATACATGCCAGTTACTTTTGAAAAGATGTATTTGCTATAATGATGTTACATTTTGGCATCAATAATTTCCAAGCCAGTTTAATGGCTAATACATGTTCGACTTGAAAAATATGTAAGTATATAAAGAGGGGGGAAGTAAGAACAAGATGGGGACGTTCAGAGTGATGGTGTTTGTCTTCCCCAGTAACCATTACACGTGATAGAGCTCTGCTTTCCTGGGGATGGCTGAACACCTGCCTGCCAATGGGAAGTGGTCACGGAATTCCTTGTTTTGTTTGCATACACGACTTTTGCTTTACCTATTCAATATGTAAGTTTTCCTATTTTTCCATGTCTCTCCCCATCCCAATGGTGGGGGAGTGTGCAAATGGGTGTGTGGTGCTTGGTTGCCTGCTGGCCTGTGATGCCGCAGTGTTTTCAAATCAGAGCTTGTGCAAGTTCTTATTGAACTCAACCAGTCTAATGCTGAATTGGCTATAATCAGAAATTAAGCGCAGTCACAGCCAACCCTTCTGATTTCTGAGGGCCTAATGGAATGCTGGTGTTTTTTGTTGACATGGTGGTCATCAGTTAGACTTGATCTCAGAGGTCTTTTACAACCTAATTAATTCTGTGAACACAAGGGGGTTTATTTTCTGCCAAATTTCAATATCCTTAAAACAACAGCTCCCCTGGGTGAATTTTAGTGGTTCTGTTGTAACAGAGGGACTACTCGTCTACCTGAAGCACTTTCCATCCTGTACAGTGAAATGGCTGGCATTTGTCATTGCCTAAACCTCCTTTCTTCAAGTTTTATAGCTTCAGTTATTGAGAGATTTTGATATGAAATGTGAAAAGCAAAGCATTAAGAAAGCTGGTTATGCCAAGTCTCAGGACTGTTTCCTCAGCCCAATTTGTCAAAACACAGTCTCGGTGTTAAAAAAAAAGCCCACAAAACAAACACAAAACCAACAAAACAACAACAACCACACACACACAAAAAAAGGAACAATTGAGTGTCTGGATAGGACAGGATCCAAAAGGATCCTTTCTTGTAAATTAAGGAATCTGAATGACAAAGAATGGGTAAAGTAACCAGAAATTACATTACTTTAAGATTCAGGAAAGAGATTCAATCATCTCAGACACTTCACATCCTGAAAATACCCTTGATAATTTTGTCAATAAGTATTTGTTAAACAATTGCTGTTTCTGTTTGATATTAGTGCCTATATTGTTATATTGTGGCACCTAAGTGCTGTTTTTGACAAAATGTAGGTGATGCAAGTGGATAATAACATTGTAAGTTAATAACAATGTAGTTGGAAGCTAAAGAAAGAAATTGGCATCAACAATAAGATAGCTGAAATTAACTTTCAAAAAAAAATCAGTTTGATTTGAATCAGGTTTTGATTTGTACTTACATTTTTTAAAAACAACTGTTTTCCATTCCATTCCCTGGTTTTACACAAAGGAAAAGAAAAAAAGATTTTCTGTGATGAAATATAGAAAATCTTCTCTATTATTAATTGGATTTATAGTACATTAAAGGGAAGATGTTCTAATGAAAATAATTTATTTGCTTTGAAGTTAGTGTTCAAACTGATGCTGGAAATAGATGGCAATAAACAGTGAAAACTTATCAGATTATCACTTTATTCATGAAAGAATTAATTTATCTGAGCAATTAGTAATTTCAGGAGGTGGCTATATATCATATATCTTAAAATAGTTTTATTTAAATATAAATTGGTTGGAGGGAGATAAGGGTTTTTTCTCCACACTATTATATCCCTTATCCATAGGCAATACACAGATCAAACATAGGAATTTGGTTTTTTGTTACTCTCTTTCTGAGCAGTCTTGGGAATCGGCCCAGGAGTTTTGACACCAAAATGGCCATTTCCTGCTACAAATACACCAAATACTGCTATGAGTTCACCACAGCCAGCAGCTGGGCACCCCAAGAACTGCTCAACCCTCCACTCCAGCAGAATGTGGGGAGACAATAAGAAGAGTAAATCTCAATAACTCTCATGGGTCAAAATGCAGTCAATTTAGTAAGGGTTTTACTGAGAGTTATATAACTTCTTCCTAACAAG